>WHYT01017861.1:820603-840372 GCA_009806455.1 Tetrax tetrax
TTATTTTAATGTCCCATTGAATGTAAGTCTACTGAAGGATTATACATGGTCTTCTCCATCTTTATGTAAATGTAAGCTGCTACTTAGATAGTCTTGCAGACTGGATTGGACCTTCACCTTGAGTGTCGCTTCCCAGAAACTCCCCGTGCTCTACTTTGAAACACATGAATTGTCCAGAATCGTGTTTTCTTGGTCTGCTTTCCCCTAATATTTCACAACTTATAAGCTCAGCTTTGTTGTAGGCCAGCAGTTGTTATATTTTTCTAAAGCCCTCTACCTTAAAAGTTAAATCTTACCATTCTTTTACTTCTGTCTCACCATAGCACTTGAGACCTAACTCACAGAACGGGTATTTTATTGTCGAGAAAAAAATCTACGTATGATGTAGATTTCAGCTAAAAAACACTAAATCAAAGGTTTAAAGAACCTCCAAAGTAAACTAATTAGGTGTTCCTTTTATTTTCTCCCCACTTTTTTATCTCCAAAATGGTTCGTCCTATACTGGAAGGGAATCAAATAACAATATTTAAATGGCAAATTACTTATATTATAGTCAAAACAAATGCTAGCCTATCCATGGCTTAAACCTCACTTACTAGAATCTATTGCATATATTAAAAGAATACTCCTGTCTCCCATAACCAGTAGGCTATTAAGGATATTCTTTTGATAAAAAGATAGAACTTCATCAAAATTGTAATTCTTAAGTTGAAATTTGAAAATAAAATAACTCCACTTTATTTGTGTAGAGTAATAAGTAAAAAAATGTTACTGGATTTTTATGACTGAAACTTTGATGTGACATCTACATATCAGTATACTTCTGCCATATAAAAGTTTCAGAAAAACATTTGGCAAGCAACATTCCTAGCTGGCTGCGTAAACCAGCTCTCTTAATGTTCACAAGAATTTCTCTCTAGATATAGCGTGATTTAAGTTCATAGAACTATGCAAGAGTATTTTCTGTATTTCCTAAATTAACTTGAAGCCTCACTTTTTCAAACAAGATTTAGTGAAGTACAGAATGGCAAAATAAACTAAGACCCAAGGTGATTACCTGGACAACCTTGAGGAGTGGGCCCATGTGCACCTCATGAGGTTCAAAAGGTCCTGCATCTGGGTCAGGGCAACCCCTGGTATCAATACAGGGTGGGGGAGGAAGGGATTGAGAGGAGCCCTGCAGAGAAGGACTTGGGGGTACTGGTGGATGAACAGCTGGACATTGAGCAGCCAATGTGCACTTGCAGCCTGGAAAGCCAACTGCATCCTGGGCTGCTTCAAAAAAAACATGGCCAGCAGGTCGAGGGAGGTGATTCTCTCCCTCTACTCTGCCCTGGTGAGACCCCACCTGGAGTACTGTGTGCAGATCTGGAGCCCCCAACATAAGACGGACATGGACCAGTTGGAGAGGTTCCAGAGGAGGGCCACAAAGATGATCAGAGCACTGGAGCACCTTTCCTGTGAGGCTGAGAGAGTTGGGGCTGTTCAGCCTGGAGAAGAGAAGGCTCTGGGGAGACCTTATAGCGGTCTTCCAGTACCTCAAGGGGGTCTACAGGAAAGATGGGGAGAAACTCTTCAGCAGGGCCTATTGTGATAGGACAAGGGGCAATGATTTTAAACTAAAAGAGGGTAGATTCAGGCTGGGTATAAGGAAGACATTTTTTATGATGAGGGTGGTGGAACACTGGAACAGGTTGCCCAGAGAGGTGGTAGATGGAAACATTCAAGGCCAGGCTGGATGAGGCTCCGAGCAACCTGATCTGGTTGGAGATGTCCCTGCTCCTTGCAGGGGGGTTGGACCAGATGACCTTTAAAGGTTCCTTCCAACCCAAACCATTCTATGATTCTATCTTTTAGAAAAAGGCATGATTAAATGCAACTAGTCCTCTTGAACTCAAATGCATGCCTTATTAAAGTTTTATTAGAAGAACAGTTATGAGAAGATTACTATGCCTTTTCACATCTGATAAGAAGATCAAGACACCACATCTAAATGATTGAGCTATCATTACATATTAATCCTTAATTGTAAAAGCCAATGTCAAGTAGTCCCTGCTGGATATTTATCTTTTTTTTTTCCCTTGTTATTACAGATGGAGTGTCATCATTCCATCTATCTTAAATTTGCCTGATCTTTTCTATTAAAAGGCAGATTACAGACATTTAATGTTTTGCTAACGTTTAATTTTTCAGGTTAATATTTTTCACACCGGCTACTTTCTTCACGCCAAGTTGTTTTGGGAAGTTTTATCTAAAATGTTTTTAGAAACAAATTTCAGGGAAATCTTTCCTTAGATAAAATAATAGTAAAATGTTTTTATTAAAAATACCCAGTGCTTCCCCTTTTATGAAACAGACACTGTCAATTTGAAAAATTTTTTACAGTGAGGGTGGTGGAACACTGGAACAGGTTGCCCAGAGAGGTGGTGGATGCCCCATCCCTGGAAACATTCAAGGCCAGGCTGGATGAGGCTCTGAGCAACCTGATCTGGTTGGAGATGTCCCTGCTCCTTGCAGGGGGGGTTGGACTAGATGACCTCTGAAGGTCCCTTCCAACTCTAGCCATTCAATGATTCTATGATTCTATAATGGCGACGGCATAAATACCAAGGAACACAAGAAGAGATAATTTTTCATAATTTGTTACCCATGCAATTACACTACTACACTCTCACTTTTTTACTTCTGTGAGAATTTTCCACCAAAATCATAGGTGAGTTTTATATGTTAAAGGAAGTGTGATTCGGGTGACATATAGAGAGGTACGTGGTAGAGCTCTACCTGGTACATGGTAGTGTTCTAACATAAACACATGAAAAAATGAAGTTATAAAATTCAGACTCCTCTGCAAACAAAGAAAAACCATGATCTTGTAATGCTTCTTTGCAAATATTTTCACCATTACAGTGTGCAGCCCCTTGGACACAACATTTACCTACCCTATTAGCTTCTCCTGCCCATGTTTCTGATGGAACTTCTTTTATCACCTAGTGCAGCCTGAGGATTCCAGGGGAATTGTTTGTAGCTTTGTTTCAAATAAGTACAACATCTTCCCATATGGCATCTGTAGCAGCTGTAGTAGTATCATCAGGGAAAGCATATTTTATTACCCTCAATGAGAATGAAAAAATGACATTAGGGTATTGTCAGTTGTAACATGTGGCTTATTTAATTAGGTACACAAGTACTGGGAGAATTCCCAAAACAAAGTACATCTGAGACAATTACTGGATCTCCAGGTACTACCCTCAGAAGCTCCACATGCAGTTCACTCTTATTCTCTCTAAATAGTTAACTTGGGCTTTTCATGATTTAGCTTGTGTAGGGAAGCAAGTAACTATTTTTTTCAGATGTAAAACAGTTTTGTCCCTAGGATGAAATAATCTAGTAGTATTACTACTAGAAAACAATTCTCCAAGAAGTCAAGAATCTTGGTTGCAAAATATTTTTAATATTAAAATTAAGGATTAGCCTTATTACCTTTAGATAATCGCATGAAAAAGGGTAGAAGAATAAGGCAGCGCAGCCCTTTGTATTTCCAAAAATACTTGTGTTAGAAATATTCCACCAACCTGCAGTAATAGACTCCTTCGTATACCTGTGTCTCTACATTTTTCTTGGTAGCAAAGATCAGATCTTTACGGTATTTCCTATTTTCCCTCCTAGAACCCCCAGAAGAGTTTAAAAAGGCCTAAACCCCCCTCCCCCGTGTCGGCTTGCGTCATCTTCCTCCGGGGAAGGGGGCGTGTGGCGGGAAACCCGCCCGTCTCGCGGGCCGGCGGCCCACCCGTCACGCCTCTTTCGCGCTCACGGACGGCTCGGAGCAGCTCGGCTCGGCTCGGCTCGGCTCGGCTCGGCTCGGCCTAGGGGAATTCTGGGAGTTGTAGTCCAACGCGCGGCTAGGCGGAACTACAAGTCCCATAACAGTTGGGGGCTGCGGGGGCGAAGGGGCAGAGGGAGGTGGCGCCATTTTGCCAGCGAGGAGTTGGTAGCGGTCCCCTCCCCCCCTGGCCGCCTGCCGGGAGTGCGCTGCTTGCTGCGGCGGCGGAAGGAAGACGGGAGGGTGCCTCTGCCTTGAGGTTGGTCGTCTCACCCGCATGTGGCTTTGCCTTCCGTTCAGCGGGGTCGGGAAGGCGCTTCTCCCCGCCACCGCCATCACCACCACCACTGCCACCCATCTGTGGCAAAAGGGGACCGCGGCCGGGCGGGGAGGGGGGCAGGGCGGGGGCGGCGGTGTTGGCGCACAGGAGCCGGCTGCTGAGGCTGTGGGACACGGGCAGCGGGCTGAAGAAGGGGTGTGTGAGGCGGGGAGGGTAGAAGAGTGCCTTACCCTTGGGCGTGGGGAGGGAGGGAGCGGCGGGCACGCCTACTGGGAGCTGGGGCTGGCGGCTCCCGACAGCCTCGGGCACCCCGCTCCCCGCGGCGGAGCCACCGCCGCCATCCCAGTACGGGGGCAGCACCTGCTTCCCCCGGCCCCGAGGTGCGGCCTGGCCCTGTGTGAGGGCCGCTGGCCTGCGTGCTTTGTCACCTCCATACCCAGAAAGAAGGAAAGCCAATCAGTTCCCACCAGCTGTCAGTTCGGCCATATATGCCGTATTTTTCCATTTAGAAATTTGTCGTACCAGTGGAGCTTAAGGCCTTGAGTTACTTGGTTGAGTCTTCTGGATGTTTGGCAGGTGAACTAAAGTGGTAATTTGGTGTTGCAAGTGCCAGCCCAGTGAATCACATATACCAGCGCAGGTTCAATGCTTACAACCTGTTCTTTACAGAAATATGACAGGCCTGTGCTTATCTCATTCAAGAGGCAAGACTGTCACATAGATTGCCAGTACATACTTGCTTTGTCCGCCCCCCAAGAATGCAGGTGGAGATGCTTTCACATGCAGCTTCACTGTCCTAAAGGGTAGTCAGAGAAAGTCTGCTAAGGATTAGCAAGAAAGGATATTCCTGTGTGGGACAGTCACAAAGCAGCATCCTCCATCATGAGAGATATTGCAGGCAGCAAGTGTTCACATGCTCTGTTTTAATTCCACATCGGAATATAGGCTGTGCTTAAATACCATCTCAGAAAACAGATGAGGACATAAACACTGATAAAACAACTTTTTTGTTCTAATCCTGGTTTTGATTGGAGGTAGAGTAACATTTTTTGACAGATGGGGGATAGAGTCCATGATTCAAATAATGCCATACTCACTTTCTGATTTACAAAAAGGCGGAACTGAGAAGCTAGAGATATGCTTAAAGCATGTGCATCTTGAGAGGAGGAGAATGATAACATGAGATGATAAATGTTACTTACAAATCTTCCTTTAATACTACCTAGAGATCCTTTTCAGATAAAGAGAAAAAACTTCATTTCTTCTCTAGAATGAAGAGCATGTGACATTTTATTAATAGTTACTCCTAGAAAGTTGAAATGTTCACAGAAAGCAATAGAATAAACTGTCTAGTAGGAAATTGTTTGGTAATGCATTGGGGGGGCAGGATTTGCTGAATAAACTACTTGGCATTTGATTTATAATAAAATTACTATTTTTTTTTATTGCATACTATCTAGACTTCAGGAATACAACTGAAAATCCAAGTAATTCTAACTAATAGATGGATAATGGCATGACCATGTGTCACAGTGATGAATGCCCTCTTACTCTGGTTTTAATTACTCTCATGTCTCTGAATCTTTCTGGAACTTATTGGTTCATTCTTAGATTGCAGTCTGTTTGGGGCAGGGGTTGCTTTTTTGTGTGTTTATTCTTAGAAAACATGCAACCAAGTGGTCTTGGTCCCTAATAAAGTCTTTAGTTGTTCCAAAACCAAAAAGGTAATAACAGGTTGCAGGTTTCATTTTAAGTCTTATTTGACTAGTACCAAATTATAAATGCCATCCAACATCTGTTTGATGCGTGTTAAATGAATTAGTTGAGTTCAGTTCACATCACAGGAAATAAGTCTTGAGACTGAAGTATTTGCATTTTTTTTTTGGTCATGTTAGTAGTGATGTCAGGCACCAGTTAGTGCATTGGAAGTTGGCACATGTTTGTGCTGGGAAAGAGATTTATAATACTTGGCAGATTAACGCAGGTCAGTAGGGAACAGAGGTTGTTGATGCAATTCATTTTTTCAAATATTCACATTTTAAAAGTGTGATTTGTGAACTATTTAAGATATATAATAAAATGTGACTGCTAGACTGGTACAGCACTAATGTATTTCTTTCCTAAAGATGTGCAATAATGTGGCAGTTTTGTTTAAACAAGACTTCCAGTAGATGATATCTGTTTTTCTTCTAGTTGAATACATTGTGACCATGAAGGATCTGAGGTTGCAATTCATAGGCCTAAATAACTTCTGCTTTTTTTATACTTTAATTTAAACATGTGCATATTGATAATGTATTAATTTTTTTCTAAGATGCTTCATGCTGAAAGTAGAGTAAGGCTCTTGGAGTGTCAGGATGAAATCACAACTGAGTCATGTTCTAAAAAAATGAAGTCAACAGAAGGCGTTTACGAGAAACTCTTTGGTGATGATAACCAAGGTGTTCAAGAGAAAGTGGATGCTGGGAGAACATCAGATGATTTGATACCAGCGTATGCCTCACATAACCAAGGGCAACATGAAATGCAGAAGCCAGAGAAAATACCTAGTGGTGTCTCGGGAACACTGAATGAAGTGCTTCCTGAATATAATACAGCGCTTAGTCAGTCAGTCGATTCAGAAACTGTGCAGAATGTAAATCCTCCATTTACATCAATAAATTACACTGAAGTTGAAGAAAAGAAAAGCCCTTTTATTACAAGCAATGCTGGTGAAGATAATACTAGAAATAGTACATCATTCTTAGTAAGTAGAAATGCATCAGATGAAGATTTTTTTACAAGCAAAGAATTTATCGGACCTATTTACAAGCCAGCTGAAAGTAACAAACAGGACAAATCGGGCAGTTACAATGAATGTAGAAGCAGCGAGGGAGATCAGAACGAATTGCATGAAAACAGAAGTAAAAGAAAGGAGACGAAGAAGATGCAGACTATTTCTTCTGCTGTACCAGAAATAGATGATGAACTGGATCAGTTCTATAAAGAAATTCACCAGCTGGAAAATGAAAATTTAGATACTAGTTTTCAGGAAAAAGAAACTGAAGCTTCTCAGGAACAATACTCTCCATATAACTGTAGTCAAACCTCACAAGAGGATTATCAACGGGTATTGTTGGGCAGCCCACAACCATTTTATGAGAATGGACAGTGTTTCTTTGGGGAACAGAATAGTCAGAAAACAAGCAATGCGCAGCAGTCTGTCACGGAAACAAGTGGCTGGAAAACTGAAAATACCTTTAATGGACAAGCAGATTCTAAATATTGGAACTACTCAGTGCCTGAATTCAGACCTGCTTGGCAGTCAACAGAGTCTTTCATAGTACCTCAGGGACCTCCTCCTCCTAGATTCAACCATCAGTCACATTTTCAGATACTTAATTCCCCTCCACAAAAAGCAAATGCTCTCCCTTCTCAAAATGGTGAACTTTCTTACAAAAATTATCATGGTTACCATGGAAATACTGATACCAACAATCATGGTCCATTGCTTGATCAAAGTAACAACTGTGCTGGTTATATTGATATCCATACTACTCAGGTCTTCAGAAATGTAAATAATGATCAGAATGAACTCCAAAATAGTGATCAGAATGGACTCCAAGATAATGGTTTCTGTGAAACCAGAGAAGATTGTTGGAGGGATCCAAAAGCTGACCATACAGAAGAAACATGTAGCTTTTCTTCCTTACATTTACCTGAAGAAAGATTTGGTTGTTCACAGAAATTGCTCCTAATCTTAAGAGGCCTGCCTGGTTCAGGGAAATCAACACTTTCTCGGTAAGTAAAGACTTAAAGGTTGGGAAGATTATTCAAATCAAAGTTTTGGAGAATTAAAAAAAAAATATATATGTAGACAATTGTCAAACTTTGGTATTTATAAATTAGGCTATTAAAATGCAGTAATTTTTACTTAATGAGGACATTTGACAGTAAATATTAAAAAAAAAAAATGGGATGTTTTGGTCTCCTTTAGAGTATTGATGAACAGGAGTTTTTTTATGTTAAATTTCAAGTGTTCTATATCCATTAAATTGCATAATCACTTATTCTGAAACTTTTGGATGTACTAGTATCTGATGATCTGCCTCTTTTTATTCCTAAATGCCTTCATTTAAAACAAATCTTCCATCAAATCTAGTACCATGAATTTGACTGAACCAGAAGTACTTTTTTATGCCCATGCAAAAATCGTTAAAGATCATTGAAGAATTTTGCTGCTCTGAAAATACTTAATTTGTTTTCAGTGTGTTGGTGAAACTGAGCATAATCTCATTCCCTTTTTTTCATACTATAGTCTGTCAACTTCTCTGTTTATTTGTGAAGAACATACAGGAAAAGTATTATTTTCCCTTAAAATATACTTGTTGAAGTGTGACCCAAGTCCAGCTTGGGTTTTTACTATTTTTTGGCGTAGTTTAAGCACATAAATTGACATATAGCACAGACACTATCTGTGTTAAGTGAAAATTAGTTTCTTTTGCATGCAAAAAAAAACCCAAAAAGGTTACTGTATCAGTACTTACTGATTGAGCTTCATCCAGAAACTGTATCACAAATGGGATATCTTCTGCGGTCATCTTCTGTTGTATGCTAATAAATAGATAACAGTGATCTTGCTCTTCTTTGTGTTATGTATAAAGGAGTAACCTTGCTGTTTGGTTTTTTTTGGTGATATTTAGGAGCCTGTGATCTCCATATCATAGAAGAATGCCTATTAGAAATTTCTAGCTCACATATTTATATAATTTTTAACTGTAACATTTTCTAGTTGGAGTGCTCTGTTTTGCAAACCTGCATTTCTGAAGCTGCATTAGCCTGTGTGGGTATTATTATAATAATTTCCTTAATAAGGGAAAGCAACATAGAAAGTTTAAAAAAAAAAAAAAAAAAAAACAAAAAAAAAAAACCCCAAAAAACACAAAACCCTGTGGAAAAAAAGCTGCAGTGCAGGAACTGGATAATACTCAATGTGAATATAACTAATAGAATAGACTAGACTATTTTGTTTTTCGTGTTTTGTGTGCTGAACTGTCTTTGAATCTTTCTTCAAATATGTTATTCATATTAACTGAAACATTCTTAGTATCTTCAGGTTTTTACAAACACATATTCTTGCTTTTTTAATCTTGCTAGTGAGATCAACTACTAATTTCATTTAACAGATGCGAAAGTGGGCACTATGAGATCAAGGTCAAGAACAGTCACTGAATTTGGGTGCAGAATTTGAACAATGTGGGACTTGGTTTTCAGTGTATTCAATTATATACAGTTTCATATGTTCAAAGCTTGGTTGCAATGTTAATTCCCATGAAATAATATTTCAGGGTCTCAGGTACCTGGTAGTGGTGGGAGGGGAAATATATGTATTATTAGTTAAGTCTTACTGTAAATTGACTCTCTGTGTGTAACATCATAGATTTCTTCACTGTAGATTACATCAGTGAATACAGTTTTCTGATGTCATATTAGTACCCCCGGGTATCTTTGCAGGCTTGGCATCTTTAGCACCTGCAGACAAACCTGTCACTTGTACTAGCAAAAGGACAGTGAAGGAAAAGCAGAAAATAGACATCATTTGTGTGGATCAGCACTAGAAGGGAATGAGATGCATCTTGCAAGTGGGTTTCCCAAGTATGAAATGACAGCAGAGCAGCAGTGAGACCCCAGAACCTTGAATTCCTATCTGTGCTTTGTGCAAAGTAAGGGTTTGTAAGTACAAACACTTTTCCTCCTGCTCCTAGACTTGAGCCATGTCTGTCCTGAATCAGTGGGTTTCAGGCACTGAAATCTGTGTTTTGACTCTTCCATCCCAACTGCTTGGAATCACAGGCATGTTTTTTGGAAGAAGCTTGTGGAAGTCAGCTAGTCCATCATTCTTCTTGGAGCACGTCTGTCACTGTCATTGGATCAGATGAATTATGTCTTTGTCTGGCCTGATCTTGAAAAACCAACAAGTACAGAGACTCCACAGTCTCCCCAAACTTTTCTGGTGCAATACTACCCTCCTAGTAAAGAAGTTTTCTGCCTCCAAACTGAAGTTCCTGAGCCGTAATTTGCTTGTGTTCTCCTGTCTTATAACATGTTGTTACCTGGTAGAATCTGGATCATCATCTTTGCAGCTTCCCTTCAGGTAAGGGGATAGGCTTATTCACTGTAATAGGCTGGTAGCAGATAGGCTTTTACTGCTTTCATTGCCAGACTAAACAAGCCCAGCTGCTGTCAACCTCTCCTTGTAGGTCGTATGTTCTTAGCCATCTATTCAGCCCTTTCGTGGTTTTCAGCATGTCTTTTGAGCTGGGAAGCCCCAAACTGGACATAATATTTCAGAACTGACTGCACAAGAGCCAGGTAGAGTGTGGATAGTACCTTCCATTGATCTACTGGCCACATTTTCTCTAATAAAGGCCAACGTGTGATTTGCGCTTCTTTTGATGAGAGCACACCATGTCCACTGTAATCCTTAGATCCTTTTCAGCAGGGCCACTCAACCAGTCACTTTCCTTCCTGTACTGATGCTTAGGTTTCTTTTTCACCAGTTGCAGAACTTTAGTCTTTTCCTTGTTGATCTTCATGATGTTTTGCTTAGCCCGGTGCTTGAGTTTCAAAATGTCCTCTGGATAGAAGCCTTACTGTTCAATATGTTGGGCACCACTACTAATTTGGTGTTATGAGCTCTCTGCCTCATCATCCAGGTTAACAGTAAAGATACTGAAAAAAAATTGGTCCCAGTATCATCTCTTGCTGTACTGTGCTTGTTACTGATTAGGAGACGATGTCAGGAGCCTTGGTAATTTCAAAGTATGCTACATTCATCACACTGTCCTCATCCACAAAGGCAGTAGTTTCATCAGAGAGTGCATTCTGGTCAGTAAAGAATGATTTGTCTGTTGCAAAACCCATATTGACTTTTCCTAATTACCTTAATTTCCTTCACATATTTGGAGATAGATAGAGGATGAACTCCATTGTCTTTCCAGGAACTGAGGTTAGATGAGGTTGAGCAGCCTTTACTTCCTTGGGTCCTTGTCTTTACTTGCCCTAAATATGAGCATAACAGTGGTTTCCTGGTCATGGGGGAGCTCCCCTCATCTCCTTGATCTATTTCCTGCGTTCACCTGTCCTAGACAATCCCAGCCTCCTGAGGCTTGTTCGACTTCCTGTCTCTTTATCCATCTGTTTCCAGTTTTGTTTTTCTGTTCTTATCCAACCATGGCTTTTGGTCTGTGCTTACTAGCTCCGTGTCTGCTCCTAAACTCTAAGCAGATTTCTCAGTTCCTTCTCCCCTCCCCTTTCTTCGGAGATTGCTCTTGTCCCAGTTTCAGCTGGTGGTATTACCTCATTCCCAGCTTCATTCTACCTGTTCCTTCCTTGCATTTCACTCTGCCTTGTCCCTATTTCCTACCTTTGCTGCGAGTACCAAGTTGCTTGTTCCAGTGTTAGTACCACTATGCTTCCTATGTCATTCCTGTTTTAGGCCAATTCTGTTTCATCTCTTGTCATTCTTAAGATTGCGTTGGAAGAAATGTGTCCTTACAATGCAGTATTGGTACTGAATCAACTTCCTGCCGCTGCCAAAATGCTCTGTCCAAGAATGGGTTTACTGCAGTGAGAATCTTTGCATTTTCTGCTCTATTTTGTACAAAAATTAGTACTTTTCACTATTATTTTCTGTGCACATGACATTTTAAGTCCCACAACTTAGGCAGATTTACAAAAAATTTTTGCAGGAAAGACAAATGCATGTACTTTGCCAGCTTTCTCAATTCAAAGCTGCTCAGAGAAAAGCTTGGAATAATGAAACATGAAAAATGATTTATTTCTTCCTTGGTTTTGGAAGTGGTTGACCATTTAGTTAGTTTTCTAAAACAATTTGGCCACACAAATACCCAGCAATGATATCTTCAATCCAAGTAACAAAAGTCTGCTACAGTTAAAGTAGATGATAATGTAGTCTTATAATGCTGGAAAAAGTTACAAGAAAACAGACTTGGATTTTTAGGATATTTTGCTACTGAACTTGGCAGCAATTGCAATTTTCTGTTCCTCCATAAATATCTGAACACGAACTTGAATAAAAAGGAGCTTAATGAGGTTGAAGGAACAAACACTGGTGTCATTTAAGAAGTGTATTTTGGATTAAATCCATTGTCAGGAGTATATAAAGACAGTTGTCTATCTGGGGCCATTCTTCCTGAGAGCTCAGTCTTCTGAATGGAAGAGTTAAGAGTTAGTATTTATAGCTGGATGTAGAAACAATTGTGTGCCATTGTTTCTAATTGTGTATGTCTTTAAATAGTGTTACAAGCACTGCTTTTAAAGTAGCATTTAAACAGCTTAGTAATACTACAATTTTTAAACGATAGTTAGTGCTGTAGTTAGTACCTATTTTTCCCTTTTCTGTGACTTGTTAGGTATTTTAAGTAGGTGAATTCTTAGATTCTAAGAGATCTTCTTTATTACAAAATCATCTAAGTAGACTAATCAGGATACAAGTTGGGGGACCATTTCAGTTCTGAAGAAAACTGGCACAGGTTGCTCAGAGAGGTGGTGGATGCCCCATCCCTGGAAACGTTCAAGGCCAGGTTGGACGGGGCTCTGAGCAACCTGATATGGTTGGAGATGTCCCTGCTCCTTGCAGGGGGGTTGGACTGGATGACCTTTGAAGGTCCCTTCCAACCCAATCCGTTCTGTAACTGTGAAAAACGAAGGCAGGATTTGTGTGTGCGTGCACTGGAAAAAAATGTGTACTGGTTTACTAATTAAAATGAGCATTTTGGTTTCAAGATGAGTTTTATATGTTGAGCTAGTATCTTCTGTTACATCAGATAGCATAACTGAAAAAAGTAGGAGAGCTACTTTAATTTTTTTTTTTTAATTTACTTTGATTTCAGTGTCCTGCTATGTTCAAAGGTGGGTGTTCAATTGCACAGAAGGTTTAGAGTGAAAAAGCTGGATTACAGCAGTTGGCTAATACTGCTGCTCATTTCAGGCATGTGCACATATGATGCTGACTGATCTGTAATTTGACTCTCTTATTAGAAAAGTATTTATCCTACTTTTTCTTTCTTTCTCCATCTCTCAAAAGTGGAATATCTTCTTTCTGTGAGTTTAGACAGTAATGATGCTTTCTTTGCATAGATGTGCTTTTTGTTCTTTCCATTTCCTTGTTCACGAGCCTGGGATAAATTTTATTTCCAAATACATCTTAGAAGTGTATGAATTATTCCATATGATATTGACAAGTATGTATGTGTTTTAAATTTTACAAGTTTAAACACTATGAATTCTGGAAAAGGTAATTGTCAGGCTTTTAAAATGTTATGTTTCATGAATTAATTTCACAATTCAGAAACAAGATACAATCATTGCTGTAATAATTGAAGTTTCAGTTCATAAACTCATTATTTTATGATAGCTTGTGTCTTATGTATAGGTAAGGGTTCTTTTACTCTGGCCTCTTTGGTAGACACTTTGCCTTCCCAAATTATGTAGGTTTAGGATTATTCTTGCAAGCATAGTTTACTGTCTTAAATCTGTTTATCAGTTATATAGTTTCATACATAAGTCATGGTGTATTCTGAACTTCAAGGAATAATAACAAAATATTTAAAGAATAAACTTTGATGGGTTTGCAAGATTCCTGAACCCTTGTCATTGTGTTTCTTTATCGCTACAACTAACGACATTTGGAAGATACAACAGAAGAATTTGAGTAAGTGAATTATTTTCTAGAACACTGAGGAAACAGTCAGTTCCTAGAAATAACAATAAAAATTAATGTCCCATTAGTGTTGATTCATCAGTTCACATATATTCCAACAGAAACCTGATAGTCTTGCTCCTAGGAGCTTTAGGGGTGTGTCTTTATCTGTTATTATTTGCTATCTCTTTTACTAAGGCAGATGGTCCTTACTCTTTACGATGTGTGTATACACATTTAGCACACAAAAAGTGAGTGTGGAAGCCAGATCTAGTTTTTCTAGCATTATTAATTGTCAGATGTAGCATACTGTAAATAAGAAAATTGAGCCATGTGTGGAAATCATGGCCAAGTAACTTAATGAATATAAATTCCTGTTAAATATTTTATACAAGAGAGGGATACATATGAAAAAATGCTACTGAGTGTGGTGTATAATTTGCTGGTGCTATTTTATCTACTTAGAACAAAAATAGCCTTTGAATCCTTCTGTGCTCTCCTAAACCAGCGTAATACATATTATATTGAAAGATACAAGCACTAACAGAAACGTTTATTGAACAATGTCCCAAAAATGTGGCTGTACTTTTGATGTATCATGCTCTGCTTTCTGAATAGCATTGCTATTTATCCTGAGGTAACCTTAATATGCTGAAGAGGAAGAAAGAGCAAGAAGGAAAAAACAGCTTGTATGCAGCTTTGATCGTGTTACTTGACAGTTGTATCATTTGTGGTTTCTTCTGGTCCTCAGTAATGTGAATTTTGTTGTTACACATCTCTATTTTAAAACAAAAATAACCAACAACATAGTTGTGGGTCAATAAATGTCTAGGAATATAAGTGAATGTACCATACAGTATCCTAGTCTTTAAACTCTGATCCCTAACAGGTCTGTTGTTGGTGACAGGTGGCAAAACATAGCAAATTCCTTGTGTAGGAATTAAACTTAAGTAACTCTTCCTGCAGATATTTGTAGGAAAGCTTGGTAACTTAGAACTAACATACATTTGTTCCCCTACATTATTTGGGATTTGGCAAGTTCTTTTCTGTTCCTGCCACCTCAGCAGTAGTACATTCTGCATACTGCTAGTGCAGTTTGGGTTTTGTAGCCTTTGGCTACACTGCCTATTTCTGAGCTGGAATAGCAATTTTCATAGGATAGCAATACCTGAGTGTTGCAGTGGGCTGGAAATGCTCTGTGGCACCAACTGATAGTTTTTTATCTTCAAATGTAAATATATTATAGAAAACAAAAATAGTCAAAGAGATTTTTAATTGCACTTATTCTGTAGGTCAGACTTCAAACAGTATTGTACTATTGTCTCAAGTTTTATAAGGTTTTCCTTTAAACTCCAGTTTCCAAGGAGACTCTGAAAATAAAGTGTACATTTGGCAGAATGGGGGTTGCTCATTGTGATAGATTAATATGGATTTGATTTGACAGAGATTCTGATGTTATTGATCAACCAGCAGTTAATTATGCCCTGTAACTCTGCTGAAATCAGTTTTTCTGACTGATTTTTATTGGCGTGGCTGGGCAAAATCTAGGATGAATTTTAATTAAATCCAAAGGTCAGTTCTGTGATGCTTCTAGTAGATTTGACTGTGGCATTTCATGACAATGCAAATAGAGAATTCTAGAAAAGCTTAATAGATTTTTGTAGTATTCCTACATAATCCATTACAAAGCTTCTGTAATTAATAAACATGTTATCAGTAATATTTTATATTACAAAATAGAGTAAAAATAAACATGTTAACAATTTACATTGCAACTGTGTGCCTCTGAGTTCCTCTTTTTACCCTCATGGGCTTCCTCACAGTGTCTTTTATTGTTCACTGAAGTGTACTTAAATTTCTTCTGGAATCTTTAATGTTAGCTGTGCAAGAAACAGAATGCAATGCAACTTATCCTGACCTACAAATGAAGTAAATTTCTAGCCAGTAAAATACCTATTTTGCTTGGAAGTGGCAGACCTAAAAGACTGGGTTTGCATTCCATCTTTTTTATCTTCATGGATTCTAGTTTGAATCTCTGCATTTTATCCATTTGCTTACAAGTTTGGTTTGCTTTGGTTTGTTTGTTTTCTCCACATAAAAATTCATAGTATTTTTGATAGAATATTTTGTCAGATTTTGTCGAAACTGGCCTATAAGTCGAGAAGTCACCATGGAGTGGCATTGCCTTAGGAAACCAAGCTAAAACACTCTAATCCAGTGATTTAAGTGATTTGAGAAGCGATTGTTTTTCTCCTAACTTGAAGTAATACATGCAGGGATAGTAAAATGCATCCAGTTCATTCCTCAGTTGCATCCAGGTTCTTCAGGTTGGTTTCTAGAGACAATTCCAAATAAGAATTGATATGGAAAATGTCAGTAAATACATTAAATTATTATTAGGTACTTAGAACTTACTGCAATATAACCATAAATTAGATGGGCAGAAACATGTGCTGGGGATGGAGGAGAAGAAACAACAAATACAGAGGCAGCAGAAAGAGGGAAAATGTATTGCTTTAATTTGGTTTAGAATTATTGTGAGTGTACTTTTATAAACCTATTTAAAGTTTGCAAGAAGTTCAGAAATAGGGCACAGTTAAATTTATTTTAGCTATATTATTTTTTCTGTGTCTTTCTATATCTGAAAAATAAAATTTAAAATATTTTTTGCATTTTCCTTTCTTTAACAGTATTCTGCTTGGTCAAAGTCATGATGGCATTGTTTTCAGCACTGATGATTATTTTCGTCAACAAGATGGATATACATATAATGCTGCTCAGCTTGGTGATGCACATGACTGGAACCAGAAGAGAGGTTTGAATGCCTAAGAGGAATCCTATTAAATTATGCTTGTATTTAGAAAATAGAAGTATAGCATAATGTGCATGTGTGTTAGTCTATATGAAAAGGAGTGTGTGTGTGTGTGTATATATATATATAAGTGTAGGGTATGTAGAAGTATATATTTAAAGTATTATTTGTACTTTAAGTAATTCCTCCCCTCCTTACCCTAAAGCTGAATTTATAATACATCAGGGAACATTTCTTTTTGAACAGTGAAGGATTTTTTTTTTAGAATGGTTATTAGGCTATCAGTTATAAAGAGCACTTTTGAGGTTGGAGTGCAGCAATAATAAATACTTTGAATAGAGTTCTTGGTAGGAGCCTAAGGAGCAGAAGAGTTGATAAGGTAGTAGTTTATGGATGAGAGGGCTCAACACTTCACAATTATAAGACCGCCAAATAATTCTCACTTGATAATGGCTTCTGGCTGTTTCTGACTAGACTTTAAGATCTCTCTAGTTCTGTATCAATTAGTTACAGTGTTTTTGATAACCAGAATAGTATATAATTTAGTTATTCAGTGATTTTGATAGCAAGAACAAGAACAACTGTGCCACGTTGTATAGAACCCCCTCACTGCAAAACATTTACCAGAATAACTTTGGTTTGAAGTTATACTCAATTCTTGCCTCCTGCTTTGACTAGATAGAGCTCTGTGACTTGAAGTACTTGAGAAGCTCTTGGTTTCATTTGTGTGTGCATCATTGAAATACGTGAAATGAGAACGTCACAGGAATGGTAATCCTGATAGCTGGGATTCTTGTCTAATGAGTAGGTCTCGGTTAAAGTTTCACATAGACTATATCAACTGCATAATTTATTTCTATATTTGCTGGTATTCATATGACAACATATTTAGCTAAGGCTTTATAATCTTTCTGTCAGAATTATGGAGAAGGCAAAATTTTAATTTCTTCACAAATAAGAAAATTAATATGTTAAAATTATCCTTTCCCTCCATTTCTGGAGAAGGAGCGAATCTAAATGTAGTAAGTATGAGAAAAAATTAAGTTCACTTTTGTGGCTTTGCTAAGTGTTTCCTATTTTAGTTCATTCTGCCACTTCTGCTGGAACTTTTGGCAGCCTTTGTGCTTTTAACATTGTTGACTTGACAGGTCAAGTTGGGGGTATATCTAGTTTTTAAAATCTGGTTTTATTTGGTTCACTTTTAACAGTGACTAACAAAATTAATTAATTAATTACTAACTTTTTTACTTTTAAACAAAACTTTATCTAAGGTATTACATCAGCACACTTAGCCCTTAGATCCATAGTTAAAACAAAATGGTAGAATCTGTAAATAGATTGTAGCTATAGAATGATCTTTCTTCACAACCTCTTGTGAATTAATGATGGTCCCATTATCTTCATTATAAAATTGGCTATTCTCTTGCTACCTTTATGAATCTTTTCTGAAATGCATATTTTACAATTTTTTCCTTGTTTCTGTCAGCCTACCAGTCGTTATAATACATCAGGGAATGTATTTTCTAGATTCAGATTTCAGAAAGATCATTTGTGCCAGCTTAATGAAGCCAGGGCAATCTCTTTTTCTTTTTTAATTTTTTTTTTTATAGCTTTTTCCATCAATTCTTAGTCATCTCTTGGAATACATTTTTTCTATTTTTTCCTCCCTTCTATCTACAAAGTCACTCCCCAGCCTGTTCATTTAATTTTTTCCCGTTGTACGGATGGACTTCTGTCAAGATAAAACCCTAGTTCTCTACAATAACTTAGGGTTTTTCTTCCTTCAGATCCCTGCTTCATTCAATGTACAGACTGAACAGCGTTCACTAAATGGGCAGATACTCAACAGATGTGGTTTTTTAATCCTCGCACTCATTGTGGATCTCACTTTTCATTTAATTAATACTATTTTAACTTTTTTTTAATGGAACATTATTAATTCTCCTGGAAACTTTTTTTGTATGAGTGTTATTTTAGCATTTTGAGCTTCAGATATTTCAGTTATTTCATCTAGTTCATCATCTTGACTTTGCTGTGAGCATTAGTAGCATTGTATTCTGAATTCTTCATTTGTAGGCTAAGGCAACTAAAAACCTCTTCCTATGTTGGATGCCTGTTGTAGTTGAGCCCCGATCGAGACCAGACTACGCAGTCTCTCTCTCTCTCGCTCCCCCCACCCTCCGAGAGAATAGGGGGAGATGATATAAGGAAAACTGGCTCGAGGTTTGAGATAAGGACAGGGAGAAATCCTTAAAGTTACCGTCATGGGCAAAACAGACTCGACTTGGGGAAAACTATTCATTTATTTCTAAAACTAGCAAGAGAATGAGACAGGGAACAAGATAACCTCCCCCCACCCCTCCCTCTTCCCGGGCTTAACATTATCTCTACCACCTTCCCTTCCTGAGTGGCACAGCGGGAAAGAGGGAATGGGGGTCGTGGTCAGTTCATCACGCGTTGGTTTACACCACTACTTTGTTGTTGGGGGAAGAACTGCTCACATTCCTCCCCTGCTGCATTGTGGGGTCCCTCCCGCAGGCCACAGTCCTTCATGAAACTGCTCCGGCGTGGGTCATCTCTTCCACGGAGTGCAGTCTGTCCAGAACGGCTGCCCCAGCGGGCCCTCCACGGGCCACAGCCTCCTTCAGGCATCCGCCTGCTCCGGTGTGGGGTCCTCCACAGGCTGCAGGTGGATCTCTGCCCCTCCGTGGACCTCCATGGACTGCAGGGGGACAACCTGCTCCACCATGGGCTGCACCTTGGGCTGCAGGGGAATCTCTGCCAGGAGCCACATTACTCCTCCCCCTCCTTCTTCACTGAAGAAGACCAACCGCATTCTGGGCTGCGTCAAGAGGAGCGTGGCCAGCAGGTCCAGGGAGGTGATTCTGCCCCTCTACTCTGCCCTGGTGAGACCCCACCTGGAGTACTGCGTCCAGTTCTGGAGTCCCCAACATAGGAAGGACATGGACCAGTTGGAGAAGGTCCAGAGGAGGGCCACGAAGATGATCAGAGGGCTGGAGCACCTCTCCTATGAGGCCAGGCTGAGAGAGCTGGGGCTGTTCAGCCTGGAGAAGAGGAGGCTCCGGGGAGACCTGATAGTGGTCTTCCAGTACCTCAAGGGGGCCTACAGGAAAGATGGGGACAGGCTGTTCAG
>WHYT01017861.1:840392-868240 GCA_009806455.1 Tetrax tetrax
TTTTTTTTTTTTTTTTTCTTCCTGTTTTCCCCTTCCTAAATACGTTATCACAGAGGCATTATCACGGGACATTCTGCTCCCAACCGGCTCGGCCTTGGCCAGCAGCGGGTCCGCCCTAGGCCCGGCCGAGTCCACTGAACAAAGGGGAGCAACTTCTAGCAGTTTCCTACGGAAACTGCCACCTTAGGTCCCCCTCGCTAAACTAAACCAGAACAATGCTAAACTTATCAATTCAGGTATTTTCTTCAGGGTATGTAGTAGTAATTAAACTTCATATATTCAGAATAAATTTTCAGAATAAATATGTCTTCATATTCAGGTGATTTCATATCAGTTCTGTAAATGATACCTATAACTTTTGAAATGGGATAGCCAGAAAATGAAGATCATGCAAAGTAGTGGCTACTTGGCAAGAGGTGAGATGATGGTCAAGAACATTCACCAAAAGATGATCCTTCTCCTTTTTCAATCATTGACTTACTCATTCTTTATCTCACAATTACTTTAAAAATAAAAGAAAAAAAAAAAGAATGCTTGGGTTATGGTGATGATCTGATACACACCTCTGATTCAACTACAGAACAAGTGCATTGTATGTGCTGAAAGAGGTGAGAGTATACGGGAGGAAATAGTGCACAAACACGTAGTTAAGGACAGTATGGTAATACATATGCCCTGTAATTACTACACACTCAACCTTAATTCAGGCATTTCCTAAGGTTCAGAGTTTGTTTTGCAAACATAATGCTTTTTTTTTTCTTTTGCTTTTGCAAAAAGATACCTTTTTGTGTCTTTTAGAAGACTGAATGACTGAATCATTGCTCTTTTCCTGCAAAAATGTTGAAATGTGAAATTCTTGATATATTTGTGGCTCATATTTTTAGTATTGCTTAGAAGTAACTAATTTTTTTTTTTCTTGGCTTCAATGTATAGCATCAGAGCAATTGATTTTTTTTTTTAATAGAATTCATCTTTTGTAAAATAGATAAGGAATTATCATTGTGTTTCTACTAATTAACTGAGGCACAAAGAAGCTGAGGAATAGATTTTTTTAAAGGCCTTACTTTCAAATGAAAGATGCTTTACAGTAGTTGTAGGAGGAGTTGAGGAATCTTATTCATGAATCTGATAAGCATAAGTTGGAAATCTGCTTCTCCATCTGGCTTAGTTTCATGCTCGTTTACTGATCATGCATGAAGTAGTTACTTTCTAAAGATGTAGAAGTTATGTCCCTTTCTGTAGGGACAAAGGTAGCCTGTTTGTCCCAAAAGTGGAACACTCAAGTACGCTCTCTAGGTACACTCTTCTGCCAGAGTTCTTGCTCAACTTCTGGTAAGAATAGCTGAACTTCTGATTAGAATAGCCTGACTGCTCTCCGTGTTTGTATAAAATGGAGGTGGATATCAAGCTGATACGGATATAGAACTTGAATTTTTCACTTCCTTGGGTAAGTCTACTGGGTAGCATTATGTAGAAGCTGAATATCATAATTGTGCTCTCTAGATATGCTCCAAAAAAAGTGGTTGTGCAATATTGTTTTTTTCAGGGACAAATCCTAGTAGTATGAGTTAGGAGTCCTCTGAGAATGCTTTCTGGACTAACTATGTAACGGATTTAGAAGAACGCCTGATCTCAAGATCAAACGTAGGTTTAGGCATAAAATAGATGCTTAATCGATTTATTAAGACTAAAGCAATCTTGGGCTACAAAGAAATACCATTTTAGGCATCAGGCTAATGTTAAAATGTTTTCTGTGCTATGGAGCTGATGAATCTCAGGTAGCCAACAGATTTGCATGTTTTGTCCCCTAAACTGCTCCAACCAGTCTCAATTCTACGCTGTAGTCTTTAGGATGCTTCTGCTGGGTAAGAAGCAGTATGCTCTTGCTGGTCAAAAGTTAAAAGAATACTATTGTGTAAGCATCCTGCCAAACAAATTGCATCATGGCTGTGCTCTGTCTGTCTTTCCATCAATAAAGATGCTAAATGGATTTACTTTCTTGCCAGTAGCTGTTTTGGAAACAGCTTATTATTTGATAGAAATTATCCAGTGAGTTCGAACATTATTCAAGCAGAGACAGCATGGTTGTAATTTTTTTCATGAATCTCAGAAATATTTCAGATATCTGATGTCTTTCTGTGAAGAACACCTATGTCTTAGCATTTTGTTGGAGAAGAATTACCATGGGTCTCAGTTATGAGTGCACCATGTGTTATCTGGCAGGACTGGTAAAGCTGGAACCAGGGTATGGTTTCGTGCTGGGATCTCTGTACTCAGCAGGCCACAAACTTTGAGCAGTTCTGTTGTGTTGCTTTAACTTCTACACTTCCCTTTTACCCTTTTGCATCAATTCACCACCACCTGTTTTTTATTTTTCTTACCTTCCCGCTTCTACTTCTTTCCATTCCTGTCTCTACCTTTCAGTGCTTTTATTCCTTTTCTCAGAACAGTGTGTTTCAGTCAGACTAGTGCAAAAAAGATTTGGAACAGTTTATTTACATTTACCATTTTTTTTGAGTTACATAGTTGTTTATTAACTTGCACTATTTTTCATTGCAGCAAAGCAAGCAATGGAGCAGGGAAAATCTCCAGTTATAATAGACAACACTAATACCCAAGCCTGGGAAATGAAGCCATATGTGGAAGTGGTAGGTGTTGGAGTGTGACTGTATCATGTTACAACTTTGCAAACTTACCTTCACATGTGATAAGTTGGTCTGTTTTGTCCAGAAACATTTTCCTTACTCAGGTTTCTAAAGAGAGACAGCTTATTGCTATCAGTAATTGGTATGTAAGTAGTTCCGACCCATTTAAGGATTGACTTGATCTAATCTGTTTAGGCTGGAATGAAAGCTAAGACAGGTTGAGGGTAAGTGAAATTCAGCATGCTACCACCACAGAGTTAACTACAGCTGTTTGTTATACTGATCTATAAACTTTTTTGTTGTTGTTACATTTTATGTAATAATGATACACATATCACACATTTTTCTTTGGTTGCTGCAGGCTCTAGAAAAGGGATACAGAGTGGAGTTCCATGAGCCAGATACTTGGTGGAAGTTTGATCCTGAAGAATTAGAAAAGTAAGGTTTATATTACTTAAATCATTGTACTTATAGATGGACATAGATGGACCGATAAATATGCACACATAAATATACATGTAGTACATTATATTTTATTCAGTATCTTATTTTTTTAAATACTTAACTACTACTATAAAATGTATTATTGTTTAAATAGGCATTTTGAGGTGTACCTTCATATGGAAGTGTTATATATAAACAAACATACAAATAGAGGTCCCGTCTGGTTGGCCCAAAAAGTTGATATTAAATTTTTGTTGGATAGAAGTAGAAAAATGATCAACCCCTGTAAGAATCACTGCTATTATAGTGAATAATTATTCTGAGAAATTCGTTACTACAAAACACTGATGGCAAGAATTAGGGAAAAGACAAAAATAAATTACTCATTTTGCAAGGAGTGCATCAGTATAAGTGTCCAAAATCAGTCTATTACTAATCGATAAAGGTTAAAAAGAAAGCTCATATTTTAGATTATTTTATTGCAAGATTTTGTGAAACTGTCCCCAGTTTGCAGAGGATCTGACTTAGAGTACTGTTGGACATAGGACTTCTGGGTTGTGAGAATGCCTGGGAAACCGCTTATTATTCCCGGTTAAATGTCTCTTTTGTCTCAGATATATCTGCTTTAGGAATTTATCAGGTATCAAACCAACGTAGGGATATTTCTTTGTTTGAAATTTAATGTAATATTTTAATGGTCGATCACAGAGAGTTCTCTTGCTGATTGTCATTTTACATGCTTCCAACTGACTTGGCTTATACTTGTTCCAGCTTTGTAAAGTAGCCACTACAATGCACAAAGTACGTGTGTGTAATTCTTACATGACTGACTTGGACTTTATTGTGTTAAAGTTTCCACCTTTTGCTCCTAAGCTACCATTAACTTATCTTTAGAGATGGAGTCCTCTCTCTGTAGGTTGAATTCTAGTAAGTTTTTCTAGTTTGGGGTGCAGCAAAGCCAAGTTAGAAAGCTGTCTTAGTAATCAGACATTTTTAAGATGTTCAGATGTTAACAGATATCAGGATAAACAAACGTGAAGTGTTGTTACTGTTGAATTTTATTGTCCAGTCATTAATTGTAGGAGTTAAGTTTATATCTTTCCCAAAACCAAAGGAAAACCCTTGAACTGTGAAGTGCTGCTAGCAGTTCTTGGGAGCTTTCTAGAAATATTTTAGAAGCTCCAGTTGCTTTAAATATTTGAAGAGGCCCATTGTCTGGAAACTTTACTTTTTGTGAGTTTAGGAGAGGTGGTCATGTGAGGTTTCATTTTGTATTTCAGTTGTTTGAGGAGAGGGCTCAGTTTTTCAGGTATGTTTTTTTTTTTCTTTCAATATTCATATATTTGGGGAAATAGATTACGTGAGAGATGTCATTGTAGTTTTGCAATTCCCCTTATGAATTTTGGGCTCAACATTTTGTGCAGTAGTTTAGCAAATACTATGCTAATAATAAATTTGGGTGATTTTATTAGTTGTCTGGAGTCATACATTCTAATTTCTTCCTAAACAGGATCACTTAAGACTCTTCGTTTCTGGTAGCTGGAATAAAAAATACACTAGCTCCTACTTTAATTAGCAAAAGACTTTTCTTGTATTTTGCATACATACTCCTCACTTGTCCTGCCTAGATTGTTAGTAGCTTTTATCAAGTGATATAATATGCCAGTATTCTAGAAGTCAGATGGATTTCTAGATAGTATTTTTATAGGATTTTTCTTCTGCCACTGCTTAGTGTGTTTGAGGAATCTGTGAAAAGGCTCTCTAGGTCAACACCGAGTGAATTCTTGATGTCAAGAATGTGACGTGTTTTAGCGTGAAATAGATGTCAGTGTCTTTTTCTTCCAGTGCCTGTGAGGTACAAATTATCTTTAGGCTCAGTCACGAGTGGTTTGCTTTTAGTTTCGTTTTGTGCACATAACTTCTGTGAAAACATCTGGACTCCACAGACATACACCCTGTGGTAGTGGTCAAGACTTCTTGCATATCATTTAGATTTTTATAGGAAGGATTTTGTACTTTGATACTATTTTTAGGAAATCTTGAAAACTGCAGGTGAGAGAACAAGAGACTGGCAAAATCACTGGTAGAAGAGAAATAATTTTTTTAATTTTTAAGTGTTTAATCAGTGTTGGATGAAAAAATTACCCTCTGTCATGTTTGTATGCTTTCTGAGTAGCTGGCCAGTTGGGAACTAGAATTTTTTTTTAAAAAGTATACATTTGATTCAAGCTTTTGGGGAAAAACAGGTATCCTCTGTATAATCTGTAGTTTGTGACAGATTGTTTTAATTTTAAAAAGTTACCTGCTTTATAACTTCACACAGAAGTGAAATGCAAACATGTTTAATCTTTTTTTCCTTCAGTGTGATTGTAGAACTGCAATTTAGTATTAAGTTCATCAAACTTGTGCTGATTCTTTTAAATAGTATCTAAGATTCTTCTAGTGTAGAAGCATTTAATAGTGACAGAACTTTGCTTCTGTCAATAGATAAGCAAAACCAGCTTCCAAAGTATTACTTACCTGTTAGGAGCTTTTGCTGGTACATCTGCATTAGTTAAAGATAGATGGCTTTATGCTCTTTCAGCATGGCCAAGCTGCCAAAGGATGAGTGAAGACATGCCTGAAGAGGAGATCCCAGTGTTAAATGACACTATACAGCAGATTTATTTCCTTTTTTTACATTGATTTCTATGCTTGGTGTGATTTTTTTGGTGGTGATTTTATTATCCTGCTTTGTTCTTTGAGGAAAAGTACTTGCTCGTTTATCAAGTGATTATACACAAGTCTATTCAGTTGTGGATGAGTGTGCCCTTTATGCCCAGAGAACTTGAGCTGTAATCTTTTTCTAGGAGTACTGAGATATGGAAAATATTGAATAACTTTATGCTTCCACTGTTTGGTATAAAAGGACTTAGACTTCCTTGTCTCAGGTTTTTTTTTCTGTCATGACAGTCAAGTACTTTATAGAATCCCGATATTTCTATGGGATTGGCTTTTTTCTCTACCGTTAACCTTATTCATATTTGTGAATAAAATCTGAACTGTTAAGATTTGTTAACTGTTAAGTTCAACATGCTGCTGCTCCTGTACTACTTTAAGCACAGTGTAGAAATTAGTACCATTTAAACAGTGAGCCACTTGTGAGGATCACTCTAGTTTCTGATGTGGCCTCAGGGAAGAGTATCTATGAGAGAAATACTCAAGCCTTTTGTTCACAGAAAGAAAGGTGTTAAAATAGACCTTTTGAATACTTCTGAGATCACCAGTTCTCCCATTCTCAGTGTGAAACTAGTGTGCTACCTGCAGTACGGTTTGAACCCTCATCAACTACATATGTACTACTTTGTTGTAATTAATATGCACAAACTCTGGGCTGGAGCAGGAAATCAGTCTTTTAAAATATTTTTGTATTAGAGTATTCTCTTTCCAGTATAGCCTGTTTGTTCCCAGTATTGATTTCTCCTCTCTAGAACTGAGCAAGTTGGTAAGTAGGCCCATGCCTCTTCTGATCCTTGCAGAAAGCGCAAAGATGCAGGCATATATTCCCTGTGGGTCTGACTTGGAAATAACTTAGCTTGAAGAAGGTTTCTTGGTGATAAGAATATATTGGGTTATGATAAATGCTTGTCTACACTATCAAAACATTTTGTTTGTGTTTCCTATCTGTTCTTTTAGATTAAGTTCTGTTACAGTGCCCTCAGTTCTCTGACATTCAGTTTGTGTATGAGCCTTGTGATTTTCTGTTTGGCAGAACCTGAAATTTTCTGTTAACGTGGATTTTAAAATCCTATTCCATCGATACTAAGGAGAAAGATACATTCTAACGTAATCTCTAATGTCTCAGGTTCTTAGTAGGCCAAGTTTTCATTGAAAGCAGCTGTTCACTAAACACTGCAAGAACAGGACAACACTTTCAGCCTCTTTATATGTGTTTTGGTACATTTGTAAATTTACAGCAAGTATCAGTCAGTAGATAGTAGTATCTGCTAGTAGATAAAGGTGTCATGAGCATACTGTTCTGGTTCAAAACTAAAATTGCTCCTTATTTTATATAGAGATTTATTGATGAGAAAATATTCTGTCATTAAGTCTTCAAACCATATAGTTTGATTTTTTTAATGCTAGTTTGAACATTGCTTTCATAAGTAGTAGTCTGTAATATTATTCAACCCTGTACTCATTAGCTAATATATCACGTAAAATCTGATTAATAAATAGAAAGTAAAGTCCTTCTAGGATTATCTAGGTACATAGTCCTGGTGAATAACATCACATTTCTGTATGAAGAAGGATACTATATTGTTTTCTGTTATTTAATATATGCAGTGGTGAATTACTAAAATAAACCTTAATACAAGTTGAATACTGAGAGAATGAGAATACAGTGCAATAGAAGTGAAATTTCAAATATGAAAAGCAGGAAGAAAAATTGTGAGATTTGATTTTTTTTTTTTTTTCTTAAAGACTGTAAACATAAACATACCAGACAATTTATGTAAATTTTTATTTTGTAGGAGGAATAAACATGGGGTCACTCGTGAGAAGATTGCTCAGATGTTGGAACGATATGAATATCAAATATCCATACCTATTATCATGAATTCAGTGGTACCACCCCACAAAAACACACAAAGGCCACCTCTGCAGCGAAGACATAGGTGGGGAGACAATACAGACTCATGGGATTCTTTCAGTATTTCCAGTAGCCGATAACACAGTTGCAGTCAGTTAATAAAAATCTGTTTCTTGCCCTTCTAAAACACAGCATCATCTCCAATAAAGCAGTGGATCTTCTGTATTTTAAATAGGCCTATTGCAAGACCATTTTCTTCTGGAGGTTGTTCCTTTAATGGACTTGCATGTAAATAAAATTGTACATAAAATGTTTTTTAAAACTATATTTATTACAGTTGTAATAACTTCAATTTTAGTTAAATATTTAATATAGTATGACATATAGCAGAGTCTTCCTTCATAAACCTAAGACAATGATGTTGTCATATATCAAGTAACTGTTGAGCAGTTTTTTTTTAAAGCGGTTATATAGCTGTCTTTTAAAAGAGAATTAAAGCCCCAGAAGAAGAGGTTATTTATATGATAACCATTTTTAACAATTGCCATTTAGCCTCCTTATCTTATATGAGATTTTTAAAAAAAAAAAAAAATAATAATGTCCTGGATTGTACTTTAGCTCTGTTTGGCCTGTATTGCCAGTTGCCAAAATTGTAGCATGTATTTTCTGGTTTCAGTTGTGGTTTTTGGGTTTGGTGTTTTGTTTGGTTTTTGGGTTGTGGGGTTGTTTTTTTTGTTTTTTTTTTTGGTCCCAGAAGCTCATCTGGCAGCTGAAGCAACATTATTCTGCCAATGCGGTATTCACCAGCCTTAAACTATGTAACTTGAATTTTTTTTTTTTTTTAATTTATTTGTTCTCAGTGGCTGCATACCACCAGTGTTTTTGTGCTGACTACAAAACCCCTAAATTCTATCACTAAAACCAAAAAAAAATCACAGCTATGTCTTTCTAAGTCAATTTTGTTCACTTAAAATAAAAATGAAGTATTAAAGCATTAGGCTGTCAAGTGCCAGTCCAGAATTGGGGTGCATCAATTCGATATAAATAGTGGGTATAAATCTGTAAAACCATATTGCATTCCTAACTTTGACAATGTAATCTATGTAGCACATAACAAACAATGAGCCAGCATGGAGATTGACTAATTTACCACCCTTTTTGTCTTAAAAAATTATGAACTTGTAAGTTTTCACTTTGCTTCCTTTCTAACAGCTTGCTGCATTAATAAAACATATGCATCTTCAGTGTTGTTTTAGTAGTTCAATGCAACAGTTTTTATTATTTTCAAGCTTTTAGGATTTTATACAGATGAACATTATTACTAACTTGCTAGCTGAAATAACTTATCTTCAGATCTAACTACATTTAGTTCCTTACACACTGAATGAGTAAATCTTGAATAGAAGTTTTGTCAAGAAAACGAGTACTTAACTAAAAGAATTTTCATGGTTTTCTATTACTAATGTGGTGTAGTAGTCATCAACATTTTGAAAATTCCAAAGCCAGCATAATTTTTGTTTACTTACAGACGATTTTTGAATAGGGTCTAAAAATCTCTTCATGTTTACAGTCTGAATACCATGAAAGTTGAAAATCCAGGTATATAATGAAGTATCTTTCTGTGGTTTTCTACACCTATTGTGCAAATCTAAATTTGCACAATTTAATGTATATCTGCAGTAACATTTTCATAAGAGATTCTATTAATCATAAAAGTCGAAGTTTGCAGTTTCAAGTTTTGGTAATCATTTTAATTACTTAATAATAATTTAAAATGTTTCAGTAGTGCATGGATTGTTAATATATTGAATTATGTGTATATTTAAAAAAGAAAGCTCTCCAACTATATTAACTATATTCCTTCATTGTCTATTATTAATACCAATTATGTTCCTGTATTATAGTTTTCATTATCTCTTTCCATATCTCAAAAGAATCATGGAAATCATTGTAAATGGTCAGTAATACTTTAATTATCCCGAAGTTTTTATATTTAAACATGAAAGCATCTTTCAAGTGGGAAGAAGATAAAAAGGTTTTAGAAAGACTAATTTTATTTACTCTATATTACTTCAAGCCACAATAAAGTAATAAAATTTATTGAGGCTTTATGTAGTATTCACACAGTGTGCTAAGATATGACAAAAAAGAGCTGATCATTGAAAATGGATGTTACAATACCTTTTGGTACTTTCTGTCTTCAGTTTTAAAAGGAAACAGATTTTTTAGCACTATTTAATTGATATTTAAGTTCTCTTTAACTGAAATTTTAATTTAAATAGATGTAAATTCATACTATTTTCAAATGGTGCAGTATTTTTGAGTGTTATCTTTTAATGAATTATTGGTGCATGGTGAGTATTTTTGATATGCAAAGCGTGCTGATCGATAATAGGCTTGCAGTTTGCAAAGGACACATAACAAGAAAGGAATGCTTTGCAGCTTGGCACTGTATCAAAGATTTCTTGTAAACCGCTTAATCTCTAAAGCTGTAGTCCAAGGTAAGTACAGTGACATGGTAGGTGAAAGCACAATGGAATTACTGTCCAACACATACTTGTTTCATGGTACATTTCTGTTTCATGCAGGTATGACGGTCATGGTCATACATGTATCTCAGAAGTTGCTTTTACACTACAATATTTATATGTAAAAATAATAAAAAAAATGATGTGAAATACATGTTGTAGATACTTAATTTCTACTGCTTCCTCACAAACACGGGAAATTTACTTACTTTGTCAAAACCTGTACCAGACATGTAATAACTCACTGTTCAGTTAGACTGGGGACCTAAACATTTTAATGTCTGGCATAGATTTTATGCAATACACCCGTTGATAATGATAATGTACTTAGAATGAAGGTTTTCTATTGATTTAGATTTTTAGTAAATTGCTAGTTCATCGTATTTCATGAAATTATAGTGTCAGAATTTTTTAATGTAATGCGCAGAACCTTAATATTACAAATGCATATTCTAAGTATTGCTGTATACTTCGAACTAGTGAGATGTTTGGTAAGTAAATTTAAACAGAATAGTTAAAATACTCAGCTGCAGTTTTAACATGCTACTCCTCTAAGCATGACATTTAAATGAGAATTATTGCAGAAGATATATAATTTGGTTCATATAGCTGAGCAGTTAACATCAGCTATATAGGATTACATGTTGCTATAGGAAAAAAATAGCTTCATCTAAACTTCCGTTTCTTGTTTGATTAGTTGACTTCCTGAATTATCAAAAGTTTTCATCAGCCTTGTCTGACAGATTATTTAGTGTTCATATTTTTCTTTTTTTTTTTTTTTTGAGAAGAAAAAAATAAAAAAACCACAATAAAAAACCCAAACCAACAACAACAACAAAACACCACAAAACCAAATGCTAGAAGACTTATGTGTTAGTTTTGGCTGGGGTAGAGTGAATTTTCTTCATAGCAGCTAGCATGGGGCTGTGTTTTGGATTTGTGCTGAAAACAGCACTGATAACGCCGGGATGTTTTAGTGACTGCTGAGCAGTGCTTACGCAGCGTCAAGGCCTCTTCTGCCTCTCACAGCACCCCACCTGCGAGTGGGCTGGGGGTGCACAAGAAGCTGGGAGGGGACACAGCTGGGACAGCTGACCCCAGCTGACCAAAGGGATATTCCAGCCGTATGATGTCATGCTCAGCACAGAAACTGGGGGAAGAAAAGAAGAAGAAGGGGGGATGTGATGGCGTTTGTCTTCCCAAGTAACCTTTAAGTGTGATGGAGCCCTGCTTTCCTTGAGATGGCTGAACACCTGTCTGCTGATGGGAAGTAGTGAATTAATTCCTTGTTTTGCTTTGCTTGCATGCGCAGCTTTTGCTTTAGCCATTAAACTGTCATTATCTCAACCTACAGGTTTTCTCACTTTTATCCTTATTATCTTCCCCCATCCCACTGAGGGGTGTGTGCAAGTGGCTGTGGAGGGCTTAGTTGCTGACTGAGGTTAAACCATGGTAACCTAATTAACACTTTTTTTTTTTTAACATATGATGTTAAATTATTTCTTGTGAGGAATTCTGCCTTCTGTTCTTGTAGTCATGTTCCCTGAAGGTTCACTGTAATCTAGTTTGCCATTCCACGTAATGTTTTTAAGCTTTTTGTCTTTAAGAAAGCCAAGATGTTGTCTTTTGTCATCCATCTTTTTAAACCGTCTGCAGAGATGGTAGTATTTCTTTGTTTCTCTCCTGTGTCAGCATTTTCTTCTTTGAGTTGACCAGTAGGATTAATTTTCAGTTAATTAGAAAAAAAAAATTACTTTTTTATCTTCACGTTCATGTGTGATACCTGTAGTGTGAATTGCTGCTTCCTCCTAGCAATCAAGTTTTCTAGAAGAAATGTCTTCCCTCTGTGCTGGTACATCATGGAGATGAGGTGACTAGGTGTTTGTTGAGAATCGAGGGTTTTCCATCCAAAAGAACAGAGACGTGTATTGCAATTCCCACTGAAGAGGAATAAGAAGACATAGTGTTGAAATACAGTTAATGAAATTAAGTACTCAATTTAAAAGAATTACCATGTTTCATATAGGTCAGATGTGGAAATATTTCATTTCAGTGTTTCTACAGTGACGCTTTTTCATTTCAATGTTTTTTGTTCTCGTCCTTTTGAAACAAAAGCAAGAGCAGAGATTAAAGCTCTTCAGTAATCATTGCCTAGGTGAGAATCTACTTGTACATCAATTCATTTGGGTGGGCTTTTTTTTCATTTTATAGGCTAATGGGTTGAAATTATCTGTAAATCAGCTTATTTTGAGTTCACAAAAAAAGATATGAAAGCATAGCTGGCCTTTTCAGTATTTAGAAGATAAAGTAGTAAGTAACAGGGTTTGTCAAGGTCAGATCATCTCAAATTTGTCTAATTTATTTCTGTAGTAATGGAGAAGCAGCAAGTGGTGGTTTTAGTTTGAGGTGGACTGTCGATGTGCCTCTTGATGAAGGATAATAAAAGCACTGAAGTATGGCATCAGGAATGGGTTTTTGTGGTTTCCTTTCAGCTGATAATGCTACTTCATTTCTCAGGTAGGCAGGCAGGCCCTGACCATTTAATGTGTACCTCACCGACACAGTGCTGCTGTAGCAATACCGTGTTGTGCCAAGTCAGAGTATGTTGTACCCATAAAGTAATTTTTTTTTTTTCAGTTGTAATTGCAGTCTTTTTAGTAATGCTAAATATTTTGTTTGAGCTGTTAATTGAATTCATTTGTGGTCCCTCAAACAGATACCACAGTAACTGCTTTATAATTGTGTGGATCATGCTGGTTGTCCTTTTGAAATATTTTCCTGATACTACCTCTGTGAGTGTTCTAGGATTTTATGGAAATGGAGTAGAAAAATATTTTATGAGCAAAACTTTTAGAACATGTGCTTGTATGTTGTCTAACTCTACTGATTTTAAAAAGCATGAATTATTTAGTGGATGTTGTTTAATCTCAGGTTGCTAACAGGCTAAGAAATGCTGCTTTAGATGACTGAATAAACATTTGCTTATTTCTGAGGGGTTTATTGTGTCATCTACAAATCAGTCTTAGTCATGGGCCTATAATGCTGTTTGGCTGTTATTTTATTGATGACATTTCTAATAATTTTTTTTTTTCTTTACTCATCAGCCATAGGTTTTGGTAACCTGCACTATAGGTTATAATAGTCTATGAGAACTTAGCAAACAGTTTATCCCACATCTTGCTCTTAACCATGAAGAGTTTCTGAAGGCTCATGAACCTGACTGTCCTGGTTTCAGCTGGGATAGAGTTAATTTTTTTTTCCTAGTAGCTGGTGTAGTGCTGTGTTTTGGATTTAGTATGAGAATAATGTTGATAGCACACTGATGTTTTAGTTGCTGCTAAGCCATGCTTACACGAAGTCAAGGACTTCTCAGCTTCCCATGCCCTGTCAGCGAGGAGGCTGGGGGTGCACAAGGAGCTGGGAGGGGGCACAGCCAGGACAGCTGACCCAAACTGGCCAAAGGGATATTCCATACTGTATGGTGTCATGCTCAGCATAGAGACTGGGGGGAGTTGGCTGGGTGTGGGGGGACGGCTGCTGCTCAGGAGTGGCGGGACATTGGTCAGCAGGTGGTGAGCGCTTGTTTTTCATTTGCATCGCTTATCTTTCTTGGGTTTTATCTCTCTTTGTTATTTGCCTTTTCATCACAATTTTTTATTTTATTTTATTTCAATCATTAAAATGTTACCTCAACCCACAAGTTTTACTTTTTTTTTAATTATTTTTTTTCTTTTTTCTTCACAATTCTTTTCCCCCATCCCACTGCAGGGGGAGGTGGTGTGTGTGAGCCAACGGCTATGTGGTGTTTAGCTGCCCGCCAGGTTAAACCACAACACTGACTTCACAGTGGGCTGACTGTAGTACTTTTCCCCTATTTAGCATTTTTCCTGATAGTGTTCCTGTATTGCTTCTAAGATGAATATGCCCCTTTACAGGGATCTTGACAACAACAGTATAGACATTGGATCTCTGCAATTGTTTAGTAAATATGCAGTGAAGGATACCTGATAAAATTTCAAAACTATTTTCACTTCATGGAAGTGCAGTTAGCAGACTGTGCTTAGAGCTGTGCAGCAAAATTGCATTATATATTGGAGAAGAAATGGAATTCTGTGTATGTGTATGTAGAAGGCACAGTTAGAGCATTGTGTTTCATTCTGTTTGTGTTTTGTTCCAGCAGTCTAGACTGGGTTCTTACTTCTAATAGTGCTTAGATTATGTCCACAATGAGATTTTATTGTGAGTAAAGTTTGCTAACTGTAGTTTAACTTTCTACTGCTCTGTAGGGAATTGAGCTGCAAAGAGATTAAATGAGTTTGTTTTTTCACCTGGATAGTTTGTGATGCCTTTGTTGGGAATGCCAAGCTTTGAGCTCACTGGTAGAAGTAAGATGTGACATACTGGCGTGAGCTGAGCAGAGTGGTCAGGGCCTGGAGCACATGCTGTACAAGGAGAGGCTGGGAGAAATGGATTGTTCAGCTTAATGCTGTCTTCACCTACCCAAAGGGAGAGTATAAAGGTGGGGCCAGGTTCCTCTTAGATAAGAAACAATGGGTAGAAGTTGCAATATGGAGAAATTCCAGTTAGATGTTAGGTTGTGTAATCTCCATCCTTGGAGTGTTCAGAATTGTCTGGGCAAGGCACAGAGCAACAGGACCTCAGTTGGTGTTGTTTTGAGCAGAGGTTGGACCGTATGATCTCCAGAGGCTCTTTCTGACATAAAATATTCTATTCTAATGGATATAGTGAGAGCAGTGTCCAGAATATCAAGAGAGTTAGCTTTGCTCTGTCAGAGAAGACTTTTCAGTCACTAACAGAATGGCTGCCTGGTTTCAGGGTGTCAGACTGTAGGCTTACATTAATACAGTACGCCATGATTCTCTTATTCTCATGATGGGCACTAGGTTTCTGGTTTTAACTGTAGCAGCAAAACTGGCTGTACCATTTATTCTGGGTTTTTTTTGCTCCATATCTGTATTGGCAGAGTTGCTCCCAAGTTCCTGAGGACACCTTTGGCTGATCCCCTTTCTTCTCCCTCAGGCAGTGTCCGTGACCACTTATCTCTTGGTTGTACTGTTTTTCCAGACTTAGAAAATACTGTCATATGTGAGTATTTATCTAAAGTATTTTTTTTTATTATTTTCTGTCCAAAGGCAGACTTCTATTGACACTTACTACATTGCAGAATTGAAAGACAGTTTTCTGCATCTGTTCATCCTCAGCACTCCAGGAATAATACACAGCTGTTCTGTAAAAAGTAATCATCCTTAAGGGGTAATGCATCATGCCTTTTGTGTATCTCTAGTCCTCTTGATGAAATAGGTATTTTAATTTTAATGTTGCAGTAGTCTACGTTAGAGGCTGGTTACTTAATATTTACTGATGATGCTCTTTACTGTTTTCCTCTTGGAACTCCACCCCCCCCCCCCCCCCCCCCCCCCAATTATGGTCTGTGCTTTGGTGGATATTTAATTACATGTCATTGCTACAATTTTGTTTATTTAAGCTATTTTAAATATAGCTAAAATCTGACATCTTTCATTGAAAATTCATAACAGAAAATAGATTATTACGTAATTACGTACTCTCATTGTGCCTCTGTTGCTTCCTTACACTCCCAGACACATTTTTCCCCTACTTGATTTTGCTTGTGTCTTACCTCAAACTTCATTTTACATTTGTTTTTTGTGAGAACGTGCCTTGGCAAGAAAGGCCAGCACTTCACCCTGTAAATCTAATTTGACTCTTAAACCCTTTTTGTTGTACTTGCTTATCTATATTCTGTTTTGATGGCTGCCACCTAAGTCTTCTAGCACTACGATGATATATCAGAATATGTAGTTCTTTTTATTTTCTGATTAAAATAGTGATTTATTTATTTATTTAAAGAGTAGACTCTATAGTGGCCTAAATAGGCAATGAAGCTTTTTTTATTTTTTTTCAGCAATTAGGATCTGGAAAGTCTGTCGTATGTGTGTATAGACCTCATTTTTTATTTCACAATATAGTGAGAGCAGTGTCCAGAATATCAAAAGAGTTAGCTTTGCTCTGTTAGAGACTTTTAAATCACTAACAGATTTATTATTTATTTCACAACCTCATGAGAACCTCAGTAAATCTGCCTTTTCCTGGGTAGAGCTTCTTGAGTGGAATTGCGTAAGCAAATGCCTGGAAAGCAGCAGATTGTAAGGGAATACTGAAAAATAGATTGTGAGGTGGCTCACAGAATTTAATTTTTGAACGCAGATCTTCTCTCCTAAAATCAAGGATCCACTCGGATTCAATACTGTATTATATTTGAACTGGTTAGATTTTATCTACACTGTGCAACATATCTGTAACAGCAACTCTGTTTTTCATTTGCAAAGAAAAAGGTTGAGATTTTAAAGGTAATTGTTATAGTTGCATGTGTTTTTCAAGAGCTGTGATTTAGCCATTAGGCAAATGGGCTTTGCGATTGCGGTGGATAATGTTTGTCTGTGGTCAGTCACAGTCTTCACCAGCGTGGTTTTCAAGCTGCACCACCAGCTTTGGAAGATGCGGAATGTAAAGTGTGCTCCAGTGTCGCTGAGAGGAGGGTGCTTAGGATTTAGTGAGAACGGATTGCTTCACATCCACATATGCTGTAGTGCTAGAACTTGTCCAGAAGATAATGAAAAACTGAGACTAATTGTTGTCTGGGAAGGTGGCGTCTTTCTACCCTGTTAGAGATTTTTGAAAGTTTTCCTCAAAATCCCATGTGGAAATGTCTATGACAATAGAAAAATAAGGAGCACTGTGGCACAGCACATTACACCAAAATTTGTTAACTAGTGCAAACTTCTCCAAACTACTTCTCAAAGCAACGTATTTCTTGTCTAGCCTGGATTAATTTCAATCAGGTTGTCTTCATGCTTGAGCTGGTATCATCCGGGTAATAGAACTGATGTCATCCAACTTGACAAGATGATTCATACTGTGCTTCCAGTTCATAACGTAGGCATCTGTGTCTTTCACGTTCTCTTCAAAAGACTAAATGTTGAGAGAACTTAAATGAAAATTGATTCTCTGAGCCTTCTTTGGTGAGAAGCCTGATGATAAAGCTGCAGTTTGTTTTCTGTATTGTAAGTGCATCCCCTTAAGATGGATTCAGACTTGTAGCATGTTAGTTGATTTTTTTTTTTTTTTCCTCCCCTTTCCTTAATCTTCTTTTTAACACTGAGCTGCACTTGGTGTTGCAGAGAAATACAGGAAAACAAAACATGGTGGCTCTTCCCTGTCTGTGAGCATCCATCAATACCTCATTTGCTGATTCCCCCACTGACTCCCCCCCCCTTTTTTTTTTTAGTAAAGAGTGTCATCCAAGCACTGTCTGTCAATGAAGCTGGACAGTGCTATTTTGAGCTGTAGGTTACAACCTTGAAGTCCTGTGTAACAGAGTTGTGGCAAAAAGCTTTTAATATTGTGTAAATCGTATGCTGAGAAATCTCAAAGTGCTGTTACAGCAAGTGAATTCCTATTTCAACAAAAATAATATTAGATTTTTTCAGGTCTATTTATTACTAACCAGTTTTTTAAAATGCATAATATATAGCAAAATTTAAATATCAATCAGAACGGCACCTTTTTTTTCTTTTCCCTTTTGTGCATGTTGTAGCACCCTCCCACCCCCCAAACCAAGCACAATGTGTTTAAAAACAACTCACTAGCAAATGCCCCTGTAAAGAACAGAAGTCTATCTCCATGCTGGTTCTTGAATTTTCTCAGTGTTTGTGTGCCATATGGTTTTACAACAAAGAAAACTCCTCAAAAGGCATGTAGGTGGACCAAAAGAGGAAGAACTAAGATAAAACTGAAGAAAAGTAGTAGACAATTTGCTTAATTAAATGCAAAAATGTTAACATGATCTTGGCTACACCCCAAGAAGGAAATTTTTACTTATGCCATCACGGTGCATTGGAGTGTTTCTTTGGAGTAGTTTTTTCTTAGAATCAGTTGGAAAACAGAAGCTGCCTGGAGAAGTGAAGAATAATACATTTTATAATTCTGCATTTATTAGTTCATCACATTCCTTTTTGCTTTAGTCCTTTCTTTAGGAAATGCAAACTTTTAGAAAACTAATTTTGCTGAACTGCTATAAAACCTCCACGTTTCCAAAGCATAGAAATGACATAGCTGTTGTGTTTAACAGTAACTGTAGAACGTCACTATCGAAGGTCATATCCAGGTATGCTAAATCATCAACTTGGACCAACATTTGCATTCGTTATTATTTTGACATGGAACAATTTCAATGCAATAATAGCTGTTAGTGCCTCTGGATCCTGCAGGTTCTTTGGGAATTTTCATCACTGAATAAGCAAGTTAATGTCAGGATTTAAAACATAATCTATGATTAGTATATGATTTCTGCAAATCTGGGTTGTATGTAAGATATTAATCTCTCTAACTACCATTGCAGATGCTTCACTTTTCTACAATTTAATTCAATAGACAAATAACAATGAATAAATTTAAGAATGAATAGAGGGTAAGGATAGGTTTCCATAGATGACCGTTAGGTCCCAAGTTGTCCACTAGTTACTCTGGCTTTCCCTCCGCACGCACAGTCACCCTTTTTGATTTTATTTTGCTCTTAAGAATTTCAGAATACTGCACTTAAACCAGCTTATGCTATATATGAATGCCCAGAAAATAACTAATTTTACCCTATAATTCTTCTAGCTACTGCTTTGTTTGCTTTAGTGTGTTGTGTGAGGTACCATCCTGAACAGAGAGTTAGAGAAAAGTAGAGAATTACAGAAAAGAAGCAGATCTTTGATATGAAGATTTATTGGTCAAACTTAGCTTTGAAAATCTCATCTCTCTCTGAGGAGTTGCATAGGGAGAACTTTGATTTCTGGACTAGTTTTTTCTTACATGTGTTGATTTCAGGGTTAGCTGGCTAATGGGCTAACATGAAGATTTCAGAGAAGTCACTGTTAGGGCTGCTATCTGTTAAATTTGATGAGAAATGCAGACCAAAAAAAATCAGACATTCTGAAAAGAGGTACAAAATTAATTGTAAATAACTGCCTACAACTGTGTTAATATTTCTGTAGTGTATTATTTTGTTGCTAATAAAATATGGAATATTTTTTTGAAATACATATGCATCCACATATAATATGCTGAGCAGTAAACATCACAGTTGTAATCACTGTACTTGACATTATTCAGATTTTTGGTTAGTATGTTCTGAACTGGAGTGCAGCTTATGTAAGTATAGTCCATTTAATCTTAAAGGATGAAGTTTTCTTACTCCGTCCTGCACTTAGTATCTTTCTGCTCAGCATGACATTTCATGAAATTTCAGGATAGCAGTAGCTCTTTAGTATCTATTACTGAAAAATAATTTAGAAAGCCCTCCAGAAACATGTTGTTTGTTCTTGCAGTAATTTGTGATACTTTTTGCAAAGCAAATTGAACACCACAAATACATTACTACTGAGATTTTTTTTTTTATTTTTTTTTTACATATAGGTTTTGGTTTTTATTTTCATATAGGGAGACAATTTTAAAGAAGAACCGTGGGCGCCCATTGACAAAAGCGAAGCAGAGGAAAAAGCGAAAAAGAAACAAAAAACCAAAAGGCAATCATACAGAAATGACAAAGAAAATGTTAGGCGGAGCAGCTCATCGTCCAATTCCAGATGACCAGGACACATCAGAAAGTGAAGAGGATGATTCAGAAGAAGAAAACAGCAAATCATTGTGTACATTCAGTAAAGATCCAGAGGACCCAGTAACAGTTTGTGAAGAGCCACTTAATGGTGATGATAAAAGCCTAAAAGAAGCTGCAGGGGTTTCAAGAGAAAGGTTTCCCGTCGTTGTGCCTGAGGTCTCAACGATGTCGAACAGCACACTGGAAAATGAATTGCCTGTAGAGAGGGATGGTTCACTTCTAATAGATGTAAAACCTTTTTCTACTGAAAATCTAACAAAAAATGTATGTGATGATGAGGAAACAAATCAAAGGCACAAAGAAAATCTTTGCAGAAGCAGCGTCCTAAAAATAAGCAATGATAAAAATTCCATCCAGGAAGCAGAAGGCATCTCTGAAGACTCTAGCATGCCGCTGTTAAGCACAGAAAACAAACTGGGATCATGTGAACCTGACATGGAAGCTAAGCTGTTAAGTTTAAATGGGGAAGGAAAAGAAATCTCTCAGTGTTACAATTCAATCGTACACGATAAAGAGCCTGATAATAACACAGAGGACAAAGGTGCATTAAAAGCCGAAGAGAATAGCTCTAATGCCTGCACTTTTTTTTCAATTAATTTACCTAGTGAGGAATTGCAGCCGGGCTTTGATACACAAGTGGATTTCTCTTCTTGGTCTGAGGATAAATTGGTAGGTGAACAAAGACCTCCCAAAATGAGGAAACCTAAACAGACTCATACGAACAGTTCAACACAGCTCAACTTCTGTCAGTCAAATGAAGGACTGGTAAAGGAAAACCATCAGGTAACAGTAACTGAGGAGACTGGCAATTTAATAAGCAATGGTCTGTTGGCATCTCCAGCCAGTGAAGTGCACTTCAATTCCCTTGTGGAAGCCAAGGCCACCTTCATGCAGTGTTCAAGTGAAGTAAATATTCTAAGAAATGATGCCACACCAATTACATTGAAGAGGAAAAGATACAGAAGAATTGTCAACTTGGCACCGAAGTTTAATCTACCAAGACAGATTACTGGTAGTATAGAAGGAGGGAAGGAACTCCCAGTAAAAGCTGATGTTCCCCAAAAAAGTGGTGTGGAAGCGGAGCAGAAGAGCTTTCTGAGCAAGGACAGTGGAGAGGAACATGAGCAGAACTGTGCATTGCAGGAATATTCTGCACCTTACAGTGGCACTGAGGCAACCTGTTCCTTACCCACTCCGGATGCAGATGCTCTGTTACATGATACTTCTTACATTCATTCAGGACAATCTTCTCCTATGCCAAAATATTCCTGTGTAGTTTCCAGGACAAAGGAGGAGCAAGCTAGAACTCTTGAGCAACAACAGGTAGTTGATAAAAAAGAGGGCGAGAGCGAACAAGTTTCTTCAGAGGTTACAAAGAGCCAGCCAGATATTTTGTCTTCTGTTAAAGTTGTTTCTGAATATCCAGAAGATTCTAGTATATTGGCGAGCTGCGGTGAAAATGTGCACAACACAGATGACCCAGAGCCAGCAGAGGCCTCACAACTTGAAGATAATCAAGATGTGAATATGAAATGTAGTTTTCTGGGACTTCCCTTATCATTAGGATTTGCTTTTCAACTTGTGCAGCTCTTTGGTTCTCCAGGTCTTCCACTGGGTAATACTCTTCTTGCTACTCCTATGTAAAAAAAAAACAACTACACAAAAAACCCCACCACAACCCCCCCCAAAACCCTAAGCAAACAAAACACCCCCCAAAAAACCAAACCAGCCAAACAAAATAAAAACCCCAAATCCCTATGATTAAATGCTCAGTTTTATTGCAGATACCAATTAATCAAATATTAATCCTATTGCAAGGAATCACTGCTGCTTTGGTGATTATTTATTTTCTTTTTTTTTTTATTTTTCAATTAAAATCTTCTTCAGTCTCTGTCAAATGTTCCATTGGGTTTGACCTCATATTTGTAGTCTCTTTAGTAACAAAGACTTACTAACTTTAATTTAAAAGCATGAAGCTCTTGTTGATGTTTTAATACCTCCTACTGAGAAAGACTTTACTGTGTTGATTACAAAACTAAATGAAAATATGGTACAAAATGTGTGCTTTTATATAAAAGGTTGCAAGTTTGATTTTTCTATTCCACCTAGTCAATATAGTAGAATTCCTTTTTCTTTATTTAGTTGAGTTTTTTTTAATAGCACTTTATGTGGCTTAGATACCATTGAAAAACTTTCCCAGAATCTAATTTAATTTTAAAATCAAATTTCAGGATGCATTTTCTGATACTGCATACCTTCTTTTTAATCATGCATGATTAAGAAGTGTCACAGTTGTATACTTGCCTTAGGGACCTCCAATTGTCATATTTTTGTACTTTCAGTGTAATCATATTAAGTTAGCGCTTAGAGGTATGATGATGAGTCCTTGAAGGACTTTTCTGTGGCAACCATAATTTCCAAATTTACTGCAAGCTAACATAACCGTATGGAGCTGTAGCCAGCAACAACAGCAAACACTTGTTTGGAAATCAGCCTAGGACGTGGTGTTGCGTACACACCTGCTGAAAGAGCCACATCTTCTGTGCATAAAGCTCTGCAACTTCTCTGGTCCAAATTTAATCTGTACAAAATGAGTAACTTTGATTTAGCAAATAAATAGGATGTAAAAACACAGGGCATTTTTTTCAGCACGTAGACCTTTATACCTGTTTGTTTCAGCAGAATTTAAAGTTAACTATGTATTTTCATGTGAAATTTTTTAAGATTACAATTGAGGAGCATCTTATATCTGTTTATCTGCCAAAACTCACCTCGAAATTCTTTGTTTTTATTGTAAAATTCAATGGCAATGCTACCTGCCAGAACAGCGATGGCAGCATTGGTAGCATTACTCAGCTTGATCCCGAAAGGCCCTGCAGTGCTGCTTTAGCTAAAGCTGGCACCGCACACCAAAGAACTTACCATACAGAGCAAAGAGGCAGTGCTCATGTTGTCTACTATTACATATAAAACATTTTTCTCCTCCAAACTTGGTGGTCTTTATATTTGTGATCTTAAATTTCATCATCTTAGAGAAGTTTGCCGTTACTTGAAAACAGGGATCTTCCAGGGAAAAAAAAAAAAAAAAGAAAGAAAAAACAGGCATTCAGAAACACTCAGTAGGTTAGTGAACCAAATGTCGTTCTTCTCTGAGTCAGCAGCAGGTGAAATTCTCTGTTTATATGAGTTTCCTTTGGAAAGAACCTTTAAGAAATGCAAGCTTACTCCAATATCTCTCTGAAAACCTGCCAGCTTGTGATTGCTGTTTTGTTGGGGTTTTTTCCATCAAAATTGTGCATGCTGTCCGCAGAAGGCTGGCCACATTCTCATTTGACTATAATTTTCCTAAAATTTCAAAATTTCTTGTGCTTTTTTGTGGCCTATTATATGCTGATAGGCTACCATTTATGCATGTACACATTTGAGCTGTAGTATTTTACGACACTAGCAATTGCAGTCAATTTTTAATTGAAATTATTTTGGAGGGGAAATTTTTGATAAATAAATTTCTTTGGTTATTTATTAATGAAAGCTTTAGTTGACCGACTTGCTTGTATGATTCTCACACAAGCAAAGAATATATTTTAGACTCTTCCTACAAAGAATCTCTTTTCAGCTTCTCCATCAGTGTTGCAGTTAAAACATTTTTAGAAAGTGATTTCTTTAGTGATATTGCATGAATCCGTATAATTAAGCATTTTAAAGTTTAAAGCTTGTTACTTAAGTTGCATTTTGTTTAATTTATGGGCTAAAAGCTTTCTGGTTTTCTTGTTTGCACCTAGCTTTAGGGATGTATGTGGGGGAAATAAGAGTATGGTAGGAAAGCCTTTGCCTAAAAAAAGAAACCAAAACCAAATCTCCCTCCCCCTCCTCCACTTCCCATGCACTGGCCTTAGATTCTAGAAAGCCTAAATTCTGACTGTGCTGCTGGCTCATTTAAATATCTGATTTTTTTTTTTTTTTGAAGTGTGTGTATATATATATATAGTGTGTGTGTGCAAAAATTGTAATTCAGTTATATATATTTTGGCTATGGAGAGATCAGAACACTTAACTGCAAAAAAATACTTTTTTTTCTGCAGAATCCTTGTTGCCAGATGATTATATAGTTCCTCTTGACTGGAAAGTTTCAAAGATGATCTATTTACTGTGGAAGACCTCTGTGGAGGTATGAATTTTAGGGGATTTCCGTAAAGCTTTCCAATATTTCAAGTGTAAAGAGGAATTCTTCGGTTCATAAGCAAGATGGTGCTCTTTGCTAGTAAACTTGCCTTTTTTTTTTTTTTTAATACCCACAATGAGGAGATGGATGTTTTATGTACTCTTCTGAATATTACCAGAACCAGCTGCAGGCCATGGTAGCGCTCAGATTTTGAAAGATCAGCTTCATAAATGTGTACAAAGTAGTTGAAGGAGAAAAAAAAAACCAAGCCTTTTCCTTGATACTTGTGTCCTGACCTCGTCTGTGCTCATTAAGTACGACCTACCATCATCCAGTTTTCCTTCTTATAGTTTTCTCCCATCATCTGAGCAAATTTTATCCTTCACTACCTATAGCTTCTTCATGGCTACTTCTACAATGACTAGCTACAAAGCTAGGAAGTCATTCGGAGTGACTGATGGCAACTTAATTTTCCTTGTCTAGTTAGAAAGACAAAGTTTTAACTTACTTTTTTTTTTTTCCTACTGTGGCTGCTTTGTGAAGGTTTGTGTCTGGTAGTGGAACTGAGGAAAATCCTGTAAATACAAGGAAACCGTAATTACAAAATAGAGCATGGACCTTGTTCTTTCATAAAATAACAAAATCCCTTATAACATACTTTCTTTTTTTTTCTCTGGACTATTATTATCTATTTTAGGAAAAACAGAAAACAAACGGATTGCAGAATGGAAACACCGTGGCTGGTACGTGTATACAAAAACTGTATAAAATACTTATTGTTCAGAAGATTAAATGGCTGATATTGAAGTGTGTCAAAGGTTTTCAGCACAAATAGGTGATAATGCTCCTCTTTGTGCAAAAGCAGTAGGGTGTGATAGATGAATCTGTGCCTCCACTGATGGTGTACATTTTATGGCAGAGCTACGGTTGCTGTGAATCATCACTTTGCATTTCCTGATGCAAGTGCTGAAATTCTTTGCCTTTTAAAGTTTCCTATATGGAATTAATCCAATGCTTAGCTCAAGTTTACCTGATTCCAAATCAGAAGGACATTTAGCATGAAAAAGTCTTTCTTTAGACTTCATTTCTCTGAAAACTTGAGCTTCTTCAACTTTAATTAAACTTAACAGTCACTAAAGATTGCCAGCATAACAATGTCAGGCTCCGGAGCAGCAAGGAATATCAGGGTCCATGGGAAGCTCTGGACTTCTGCGTACAGTCATCTTGCAGTGTGGGGTTATGGGGTAAGGTTACTGATTGCCTTTTTCCATTATTTCCGTATTAGTTTTGTATAATTTCACAAGTTGTGTAACAAGAGATTAAAAATACACAATAGTTGCTCTCTGGAAGCTGATAGGATTTGATGTCTGAAACAGGAGAGAAGTGTCTCTTTTAAAAAAGAGAAAAGGAAGCTCTTGGAAAGCTGAGAGGAAGCGTAAGAGTAGGAATATACATACACATATCTGTATCTATAGCTATAGCTATATAAATATAACTTCCCTGTCAGAGACAAACCTAAAAATTTAGTTTATTTCATAGGCCGTTTAGGAGGCAATATCAGGAGTATTTTGAGGAAATAAAAGCTGCTTCTAGAAATACTCTATTCTGACATAACACAAATGACAGACTATGTAAGAGAATTTCAGGTGTGTCCGGCTGAAGTTTGTAATTTGCTTATTTTGTAGATGATATCATTTGTTTTGAAGAGCTAAATGAAAATTGCCAAGAGAACCAAGACTCTTCTGAAACACTTGCAGAAATGGAGCTGTTTCAAGGTGTGACCGAGGAGAACACCACGACCTACGCTAGCACTGGCAGCCTGGATGCTGTGTTTCATCAGTCATGACTGACTGCCTTAAATTCTGCACGAAGAAAAAGGTAACCAGTCAATCGCCCTGGTCCTGCTGCCATAGTCCCTTGCTCCTTGCAGAAGCTTCAGTGCTCAGCAAAGGCTTTGATTTGGGAATGCTAAGCTGGTCAAGGCTTTGTACTGGCAGGAGGAGGGAAGTTAGTTGTTTTTTTTTTTTTTTGTGGTGGTGGTTTTTTTTTTTTTCTTTTCCAGTTGAACATGCAAAATGAGTCAGGGAAAGTCCTGATGGCTGTTGGAGGATGAGACACCAGAGGTCAGATGGGTGTGAGCTGCAGCCTGCTGCCTCAGGCTGAACTGGTGCGATGGCTCGCTGCTGCCAAAAGTGGGAAGTGCCCTTCCTCCAAGCCCTACACAGTTTATCAACTCCACACTCACTAGCTGACATAAGGCTGTAATTTAACTGGCTAACCCCACAGGAAACAAATGGATTGTTTTCTGCTGGGCTGGCGAGTTTAGATAGGCTTGTGTAAGGTCCAGCTCCGTGCCAAAGCTGGGGCCAGGGAGCAGACAGGGCCATGCTGCCCCAGACGCGAGGCGGAGATGTGCAGAGCTTCCTGCTTGGGTGGCACTCAGCTCTGGTACCTGGGACCACATATTCTACAACCATACCTGCCAACGAGACTGCTTTTAAGCTTATACAAATGTTAGGATGTTAATCTTTTTTTTTTTTTTTAAGTATGTGAAAAGCAAAAAGCATCTCTCAAGAGTTTTCAGTCAACTCATGCTCGCTGTCAGGCACAGGACAATGGGCAACACAGACGCATGGCCAAACCCCGCTTTGGTATTCTAGCAGTCCTCTGCAGTCCACCTGTGTAGGCACTGTAAAAGGCAGGTGACTTTTTCTGGTCAACAGTGCCCCTGGGTTTTCATTCTCTTCTAGTTGTTGAGTAAAGCAGACTTGCAAGGGTGAAGTCCCAGAGTGGCTGCAGAACTGTTCAAGTGAACAACTATAAATGTTGAGATGGATTTGATTTCAACAAATGCGAGGGGAAAAAGAAAAAGTAAGAAAACTGAGGGCCTGTTGTGATAGGAAGAGGGGTAATGGTTTTAAATTAGAGGGAGGTAGATTTAGATAAGATATTAGGAAAAAATTTTTCACAATGCGAGTTGTAGAGCACTGGAACAGGTTGCCCAGAGAGGTGGTGGATGCCCCATCTCTGGCAACGTTCAAGGCCAGGCTGGATGAGGCTCCGAGCAACCTGATCTAGTCAGGGATGTCCCTGCTTCCTGCAGGGGGGTTGGACTAGGTGACCTTTGAAGGTCCCTTCCAACTCTAACCGTTCTATGATTCTATGATTCCTACCAAAAGCTTTTTTAAATCACAGAAAATAAACAGAGAGCTAATATTTCTGTCCCTTTCGGTTTGAGAGTTAAGCATTACTGGCCAAGTGCAACTTAATCTGTTAGCCAGATGATCATACTTCTGTATTCGTATCATGTAAGGGTGTTTTTATTCAAACAGGAGAGTGAACAGTCATGGTGTTCCTCTGTGAAAACACAGGGTTAATCTCAAGTTGTGGTGACAGCTCCTTATTGCAGCATTGGCAGCACATCAGTATTTGTTGTGGAGATTAAGCAAGAGATCCTGAATTTTAAAATGCTGAGATCAGTGAAAACAGCATTATTTGAGGGCCTAGAAGTCCTCCTTAGACCAGGACTCCCCAGTGCCAGCTGGTCTACAAATGCAGAGCAAGACAATAAAACCCAATGTCAGTTTAAGCATTTATCTGCAGAAATACTGCAAAATAAAAGCTGGCATGTTTGATTTTGAAGCATAGCGGTCACTTCCATAGAATCATGGAACAGCTCGGGTTGGAAGGGACCTTTAAAGGTCATCCAGTCCAAGCCCCCTGCAAGGAACAGGGACATCTCCAACCAGATCAGGTTGCTCAGAGCCTCATCCAACCTGGCCTTGAATGTTTC
>WHYT01017862.1:11137-106281 GCA_009806455.1 Tetrax tetrax
GGGACCGGACATGGTCTGGGCAGGGATCGGGTTGGGAAGAACCAGGCAGGGACCGGACATGGTCTGGGCAGGGACTGGGCGGGACAGGAGCGGGCAGGGACCCGGCAGTGACCAGAGAGGCAGGGACGTGCATTCTCTTGGCCAGATCCTGATGTTCCCCTCTCTTTCTCCTCTCCCGCATGTTCCCTGGGCTCCGCTACAGCAAGGCAGGGAGGTACCCAGGCACTTTGGTGCTTACTTCTACTCTAACATCAAATTCGCCCTCCTTTTGTGCTTTCCAGCAGAGACTGGTACAACAATGGTTAACTCCACAGCAGGTATGGGTGGAAACCCACGGGGCACTCTGGAAAGACACACAACTTTTTGTCTTTTCTCTTAAACTGAAGGAATGGGAAGAACGTGTGATGGGAAAAAAAGCTGCTTGAAAAAGTTGTTTGGGGATCAAGGTTAGTTTGTAAAATGAAGCTTTTGACCTGAGGTACTCACATGATGCTAGTGAATCACAAGGGAAAATGTTTGACAAGAGGAACTGATACCTCTGCCTGAGGTGTTTATTTTTTATTTTCTTTCTTTGCCTTCTCTGAGAGCAAAGTGATAAATGGAGGCCAGGTGGAGGCTGTTTGTCACGGAATGGTAAATGCCCTTGATTTCAGTGGGAAATTCTCCATCCATTTTAGTCTATTTTTGTGAAAGGAGAAAGTAAATATTTTTGGTCAGCCTTACGTGAAATGAAAGAAAGATCAGCAGCGGTACCACATTTGGGGGGCAGAATGTGATCAGCGTATAAAGCTCTTCTGCATTAGAATGCATTTGCTTTAAGCATGTGATTGCTTATTCCCTTATAGTTTTATGTATGAGTATTTATAGTTCTTCAGAGACAAACAATTTCTACAAAGTAATTATAGTGTGCTGCCCAGAGCACAAGGTAAGCATTATTCTGCGCAGCGAAATGCACGGATACTCTGATGGATACCTAAAATCTGCTGCCATTTCACAGCTGCTCCACAAGCAAATAGATCTGTCACAAACAGGCAACTACCTGGGGCAGGGTCGAAGCCAGCAATGGGAAATCTCCATGCAGCCAAGCCCTTGCCAGCCGCTGCCCGGCCTCTTTAAAGCACACCTGACATTAGACACAGAAAACAACAGAAAGGAGGTGTTTAAATCAACAGTTTTAGTAGGGTATTGACAGAATACAAGAGAAGAGAGGGAAGAAATGTGCCATGGCTCTTTAAACTTCTTTTGTCCAGGGAGTTACCTTCCAAATGTTCAAGCTAATAAATACAGTTAACTTCTTTATTTTCTCCCTCATGCACTTTATTTGTAACCTACATGATTTACTGCTAAGGAACCTTTAGGGCTTTAAATACTAGACTAGACTACTAAGTTGATCAGTGGTTCGATATAATTAGGATGAATCTGCTTTTGCATCCGTTGACACAACTCACAAATGCCAAGTCATCTCTAACAACAAATGACAAATCTGTATGCTGTGTACAGCCAAGGGAGAGGACAAGGGCATTGATTATAATGAGTTCATTGATTTGGACAAGTTCAAAGTCACCAAATAACTCAAGATGGGGAACCTCCAACAACAGTAAATGATGTACACTTTTCACATTTGTTCCCCTCTTACAGAACAGCTTTGGAGCGGAAGCTAAATAAAGCCCACTGGAGACAGGAGCCATCCTTCACCAGTAAGGGTAATGGACTGGACTCTGCTCTGACAGCGATGTACATCAGAAATAACCCACTGGTCTCACCGGAGTTGCAGCTGTGAAGTACTGACCTGAGAGGAGGAGTGAGTCAGCCACTTTGGGCCTTTGCCAGAATCTCAGAAAAACTCACACTGGCTCGCAAGCATGTTATGGCTGCCCAAACCTGCTCTGCCCACTGCACATCAGAGTCCCAGGGCGGGGTAAATTTAGCCCAGCTGTCTCAGCACAACCTCCCTGCTGCCGCTGCAGCACCAGCTGGGACTCACACAGCCGCAGCGTGAGGCTTTTCCGGCTTGTGCTGGTGGCTGGATGGAGCAGCTTCTTGAGGGCGTGAAGGTGGAGCAATTCCCCTGGCTCTGCATCTACTTACAGCAGCTCACGTGCTCTCCCTGCTTCAACTTTTCTCCCTCCTGAGCACACGGGGGACAGTACTCAGACAGACTCCCTGCCAGTGCTTCTCCATGGGGAACGCACAGTCTTGCATGGTCCCAATGGAGCTGCATCCTTGATCCTGCTGTGTGCTGGCTGGCACCTACGAAAGGACACTTTGCCACCTTAGCTGTCTTCCTGTGCATATTCCAACATGCCTGATGTGCCTCAGCTGCCACAGTTTGACCTGAAGGTCTATCTGGAGGACACAGCTGCTCTTCCTCCACTGTACTTGCTGAGCAGCTAGGTGGGATGGGTTCTGCTCGCTTCAACGAGATGGAACAAAGTTAGAGTTTGTCTCAGTCAAGCAGGGGCTGGATTGGTGCTACTGAGATGGACTGCCCAGACCCTGCTTGTGTTTGCTATGCTGGGAGCACATCCCAGCTCAATGTGAGGAGGGGAAACACTGGCACCCGTGAAATAGTTTCCAACTTGGTTTTGCTGGTCAGACTGCCCTTGAAAAGCACTGCATAAAACCCACCTTCATTGCCATTTACCTGGCTTACTCCTTACACTTTTTGATCAATGGCGCAGAGATGGGAGGACTTAGGGGTGAGGGAGGGTCCCAGAGCCCTTACATCTGCCCCTGTGCACTCTCCTTCCCCCTCCCAGGGCCCTGCTGCCACTGCAAGCAGGGGGGCTGTGCAGAATCATAGAATCATAGAAAGGTTAGGGTTGGAAGGGACCTTCAAAGGTTGTCTAGTCCAACCCCCCTGCAAGGAGCAGGTTGATCTTTGACTAGATCAGGTTGCTCAGGTGTGTGGACTTCTAGTGCTTGACAGAAACAGGAGTGATCTCAGAACCTCCCATTCTGCATCAATCTTGCCATCAGAAAGGAGTAACAGCATCACCATTTGCTAACTTATATTGGACAGAAGATGGTGTCCATCCTTCTTCTGGAACATTTCTTACTAATTTCTAACCCAGCCACAAAACTCCCCAAATCCTGGATGCCACTGGTTTTGAGGACCTCTGAGCCAGCTGTGCTGCTCTCTGTGCTGGTGGCTGCTCCATCCCCATGCCACTGCTGCTCCGGCATCACGGTTTTGGCAGGGGCCTGAGCTATTTCTGTCACCATGGTCCAGGTCCTCGGCATAGCTCCAGCATGGCATTCGCTGATGACGCGGCTGTGAATCCAGGATGAGATAAGAGGCCAGCGCTGCCCACAGTCAAAGACAATACACAGAAGATGCCAAGTGCACTTCCAATTCTTTGAAAATAAAATCATAAAACAAATAAACATCTGGGAATCGATGCTTGTTGTCTGTAATTACTTTTATGAGTGTGAAAATAAAATCTTTTTTTCTCCTGCTATTCCATCCTCTCAGTTAAAGAATGAAATATTTAAACTACTTCAAGTGTCCTTTGGAGGATTTTAAACAGAGAATGTGTGCATTTTTGTGCCTGAGAATATTCACTGATGTCTGTTTTCATAAACAGATATGTGCCAAATTCTTTATCTTCCATTCTTTTTATTGGAAGCCTCTTAGATTGAGTGCTCTGGAAATGCAGTGGCTGAAATAAAAAGATAATTTAGTACAGAAGAATTTGTCTAAGACGATGTTCGCTCACCCAAGAACAATGAAACACCATTTTGGCATTAGTGTGATTGAAAAATCTGTCTTTCAGATGTCTTTGCTTTTGGTTTGTACAGAAGTGCAGGCAAGTAGCCGGCTGGGGAGTGCAGGGCTGACCATGCTCCTGCTTAAAAACAGGACCACAGCAAGTGAATTTGCCCTTTTCTAGTTAAAAGGGGAGTCACTAAATGGAGATGTACTGCACAACAAAGTGGGTTTTTTAAGGAGACATCAATGCTCTGGATACCTAGTTCATTGTCCAAATTTACAAACAAGGTTTTGAAGTGATACTGGGCACCTACTACGTCAAGTCTTTGAGAAGGTAAGAGAAGCCAGGAGATGGCAGAGGTGGCAGCTGACACGCAAAGTGACCGTTGAACACAGCTGGCACCCAGCCCTCCTCTCCCCTGCGCTGTCACCCAGCATCAGTTGAAGCAATGGTGGGATTTTCCCTGGGTCCACTTTTTGTGTGGTGGTCCCACCCTCTTGATCGATACAGGCACCATCAACCCTGGGGAGAAATAATCAGAACCAGACTGAAAGAAGAGCCCAAATCAAGCAGATTTGGTAACTGGGGAAACCTGAGGTGAGGTTTGGGAGGCTCCGTTCCACCCTGTTCTGATTCTAGTGCTCTGAGCAGTTTGTCATTGATACTGCTGGGAAGGGAGACACACAAAATGGTATCAAGAGCAGGGGCTGCTGGGGCAGTCAATCCTCTGCCCCTCTGCCTACACCCTGCCACGTTTGCATAGCAATATTGCTTCCCCGGTGCTCTCTACCCAGGTGCAACAGGCTAATAAAGGGCTTTTTAGATGACAAAGCTTTCTCAGCTCCATCAGCTGATTGCCATCTGGGGGAAGCCTCTGACAAAGGCTTTAAATTTGCCACTGTTTGCCTCTTTCCAGCTGCACAGGCTTGTGGAAGGGAGGCAGGAAGGAAAGGCTCTGAGAAAAGCGCTCTGAGGGCCTGGACCTGCTAGCGTCAGAGAGGAGATTGTAGAGAATACAATGGGAGGGATTTCATCCTCCTGAGCAAGATGATGTACTCTCAGCCTAGGTGATGCTTTGCGGGTGGCTGTCACTAAGCAAATACACCCGGGATTAGGTTGCAATAAGAATTAGAACTCGAGCGTGTTTGCAATGAGGGCTTGATGAGCAAGTGTTACATGTTTAAAAATAAGCTTTCCTACATTTTGTACTTCCAATCAGGAAATCCTTAGGATTTCTGCTCTGTGGATTCAGAAAGGGATCAGCTGGGAGGCACAGATGTGATCCTGGGTGTGGATGCTCTCCGGCAGCCTGCTGTAGTGTTTTGACAAGGTAAGAAGAAAAAAAAACAACACTCTGTGAGTAGTTATTTATCTTGAGCAGTATTTTAGAAGGAATCTCCACAACTAGTCATAGAAAATCAGGCAGTTAGAAGCTTTGAGAGGCTGTTAAACTCTATCAGGATCAGTTGCAAACTTTTTCTTTCTAGTAATAATGCCTCACCTCTCTGTGCAGTGACTCACCTGGAAAGACTCGGGCAATTTAGTGAGGTACGATCCCTGCCCTCTCGTCACCACTGACCGCGTCTGGCTTTCTGCTTCCAGTGTGTGCTCACAGCACAGAGCGACTTAAAGAAATGAAAGCTGACAAGAGCTGGAGTTTAGCGCAAAGGCAGAGGTTAGACGGTGAAATAGCTGCATCTCAGTTTTACTCCCGATTTTTGAAACCAGCAAGGTTTTTGTGCAACACAGCAGTTGCTAAGCCTTTGGATGGGTGGTGTATCAAGCAAGGGGAAGAAAACTAAGGGATGTTGGTGGGTCTTTCAACTAGAGCATGAAACAAGCTAGAGTGAGGCTGATCAGCAGCTGAGACCGTGGCAGTGATGCCTGTGTACAGATGAGTGGAGAACTTCTTGGGCCAGTGAGCGGCTCACCAGCCCTGCCCCCTCATTTGAGACAAGGGGGTGCTCAGCTGGGTGACCTGGGCTGGGCTGCAGGCTGTAGAGGGCGGACTGAGGCTCAGGGCAACATCTGATGGATCATGAAAAGTCCCAGCCAAGCCTACCCCCAGGCTACGTGGCCAGGACAGGAGCTGCAGGGTGAGAGCACCAGGCTGGAGGTAAAAGCATCCAGTTCTCTTCTTCCCTTTGTCCTCTGCTCCTTTCCTCTGCGTGCCTTCATTCCCTCACCTGCACAATGATGTGATACTTCCTTCTCTTTATGGTTTACTCAGATCCCTATGGTTTTAAAGTGCTTTATAAGACCCAGGCAGCCTTACAATGGTGTGATGGTGCAGAGAAAGCATCTCAATCTCTGGATGCTGTTGCCTTGTGCTGTGGTAAAGTCAGGGAGTTGGCTGGCTGTGTTCATGTAGCTTGAAGGAGTAACATGATAGATTGCATCCAGCTTTGGCAAGAGGGTCTTGAACAGACCGCAAAACTGGAGGGCCAGCAAATTTGGGCGTCAGGCTGATTTCTGTCACCCTTTCCTTAGATAGCAATGATATACAATGACACAGCTGCCAAATAAAGTGATGCCATCAGCTTCCAATTCTTCAACCTCTAGAGCAGATCCTTTCTTTCAGAAAATAATCTATCTCCAGCCCGCATTTAATGTCTGCAGCTGGTACCTGCCACCATGCGTACAAGATCAGGGCTGGGAGGTATACTTTCCTGTCTGAACTGGCTCTGGATGGAGATGCTGTGAGTTAAAATGGCTTTATAAAACTCTCTTTAAATGCAATAAAAGAAACATCTCACTGCTTTCCAGCAGGGACTCCTTTCTAGCTGCAATCTGTAGCTACCTGGTGCGTCAGAAATGCCTCCTCTCAGCCAGGACTGAGAGTTACTCCTCCTTTCCTCTTGTGTTTTTGTCTCATACTCAGAAAAAGGCTGAACACTTGCCCTTCATGTTCCTCAGTCCTGCCAGCAAACACCTGTGACTCCTGAGCACTTAAGGAGTTTGACAGCCCTTGTTGTTGAATAAGCAGCCTCTCAGATAAGGGCTCAGATGTAAGGAAGAAAGACATTGCTGTTGAGGTCTGCATGTCTAGCAACTACTTCTGTGGCAACATGTTGGGAAAACAGAGGCCTTGGGGGATATGGGAAATTAGAAATGTCATAGACATGGGTCCATGATCACTGAGCTGCACAACAACCCTGCTTAGGATCAGTGGAAAGGGGAAGGTCTCTGTTGCAGCCCAGCTGTTGTCCATCAGGAGATGCTCACAGGAGCATTGAAATGGGAGGAGAAAGGGAATTATTAGTTAAATGGGTAACAACTGCCTTCCTCCTGCCTTTCTTCACCAGAACTGCCATCTAGCTAAGAGTAAGTAGCTATAACCTCCAGCGTCAAAATTTGGTGGTGGGTTTTGTTGGTGTTTTTTTTTTTTTTTTTTCATATAGGGATGGTCTTGTAAAAAATTTTTTAAAGGCACCAAGTCAGAGGAAAATGCAACCTATATTACTTTTTTTTTTTTTCTGCTTTCCTAGAAGTCTTTCCCACTGCATTGGCAAAAAGTCCTTGCCCTTTTTTGCACTGCCTTCCTATCTCAAGGCAGGATCCTCTGTCTGGTATTCAAGTGTCCCTTGTTAAGGCTGGCAGAGACAGCGTTGCCCGGTCTGATGTCTCCAGGCTGCTTCTCTGCTGATGAGAAGTGACTGACGTGACTGACACTGACGTGGGAGCTGTTTGCTCACCAGCCTGTGAGGAAATTGCTGGTGCTTGCTGCTGGGGTACGCGATGATTGCCAGCAGTGTCAGTGACACCCAGGAGCGCTCTCTGATCGTGCATCGGCAGATGCTCCGCGGGAGATCTGCAGCGCTGTGGCACTGCCAGAGGGGAGCTGGGTCCTGGGAGTCCTGGCACAGCTCAAGCACGAAGGATTACGAGCCTGATTTTCCACTCACTGATCTGGGGACAAGCCAGAGCATTTCACTGAATTTTGTGGATTCAACCCAAATGAGGACAATCAGTTGGGAAAGGGAGAGCCCACCTGGGAGGCCACCACCTCTGTTGGCTTTGGTTCCTGAGGGATATATTCCTCTCAGGTGTCCTTCTCCAGTTCATGTGAGCCTTAAGGGCAGCAGCTGCTGCTTTATAAGCAGGTTCTGCCTAGGACAGTCCCCATCCCATCCCACAGTAATTGCTCATTCTGGAAGCATTTCAGTCTGGATCTTGTGCTGCACAGCAAAAATATTGATCTTGGCCTTCAGGTTGGGCAGTGAAATGCTGCACCTCCAGCTACCTCTGCTCCTTCCCCTTCAAAAGTCTTCTAGCTCTCCAAAAAATACTCCTGGGCAGGGGCTCTTCTCCATCAGCTCCTTCCCCAGTTTTAAACCCCAGGTTGTGAATAGGAAAGCTGGTTAAAATTTGGAAGAAGGATTGATTTGTTCCCTTTCAGCACCTCAGTACCAGCATGCAGTGACTCTGTGCAAGTCTTATATGCCAATCCCCTCCTGAGAGTTTAATTGACCGTCATAATTGTGGGGTTTCATTTTCCTCTCGAGTTTCTCCTTAAAGGGTAGATGAGAGTCACAGACTTGGAGGGCGTCTGTCATTCCCCATAAAACTGTGCTAAACAGCCAACCCTGGAGTTTTCCTCCCAGAGATGCTCTGTAGCTCCCCGGACCTTTCTTGCTCTGAAGACTCCTTCACCCTTGGGAGTGTTTTGGCTGGAGGAGGCAGCAGATGAAGTCCTGAAGCCAGCAGCAGTGCTGTGGATGTGTCAGGAGAGATGGGGCTCCCTTGGTGCAGATGGTAATGGAGATCAGCCCCTGGCAGAAGGTGGGGGAACGTATTCAGGGCATAATCTCTGCCACTGCCTGATTTTTTTTTTTTTTTTTTTTTTTTTTTTTTTCCTGTGGCATCTCTTAATTTATTTGTACTTGAAATACTTTTTGCCCTCTTTGTCTGCGGTCCTTTGTGCTTTCTTCTGGAGATCCATGTAATTGTGGTGTGTTTCTGCGGCAGTGGCTATTGATGGAGTTTGCGCCCATATAAGTACAAAGTATTACCCTTATAAATCATTTCATCACTTTTCCTCTGTGAAAAATGGTTTGTCTCTATCAATTTACAAACAGGCACAAATAAAAAGAACAATTTCTTTCAAACGCAGTTCGGCATTATCAGATGTATGACACAGAGATCCCAGCGGGTCTCATTTTGTCTGTGTTTGTGCCTGATGTGCTGAAGGGACGGCCGTAAGAGTAAAGTTTGCTGAACCCGAGTTACATCACGACAACCAGAATTTGAACCAACGCTCTTGTCCCAGTGGTGATGGATTTACTCCAGGCCAGAGGAAATCTCACCATCTCCAGCCTTTCCGACTTGCAACCAAGACAGTGGCCATTTCCAAACCACGTTTTCTGTTCTTTCTGAAGGGAGGAGGTACCATATGGGACCATTTTGTGTTTCTGTTGTGCTCTTTGCCACATGAGCAGGATGGTTTCCAGTTAGTATTCTTTATCGTCTGGAAAAACATTACAAATTTTTTAGCAGACTCATAAATGTCAGCTTTGTGGCATCCTGTGTTGTACTTGGCTGTGTGGTCACCTCTTCCTCGTAAGTCCTTGAGACTATAAATAGAGGAAAGAGTTGGGAATGGCCAATTCAAGCATTGAGAAAAGGCTGGAGCAAAGCTGTGACTTCAGAGATCTTACCCAAAGGCAAGGACTGACTTCCTACCAAGTGATTTTTCCTTGATGAAAGGGACTGGCAAGTGGGATCATCTTTGCCTTTTGCATCAGGAATGTGGTCTGTCTTATGTCTGAGGAACAAAGGGGTGATTTGGGGGCAGCTGTAATTGCATTTTTGGAGTGAGTTCCTGTTCAAATTTAACACTATGACATTATGCTGCTTATGATGCGTGTAATTAAAACAAAGTAAAAATAACATCTTCTAGCCTTCTGTGGCCTGGTCAAAGAGTTGGAGGTATGTTGTGTTCCAAGGAAGAGGGTGGAAAAGAGAAGAGAGTACAAGGGACAAAAAGAGAATAGAAAGAGAACTGAAATGGAGGAGAAAGGAAAACAAGAAAGCAGAGTAAAGAGAAAAGCCAGAGATTATCCACACTATGTTCATTCTGAACTTATCATAATTTCCAGACTCTGATTTCTTGGATTCTTTTGTTTGGAGTCCAGCTGCATTTCTGGTGCATGATGAAGGGACCATGTGCTTTTATGTGTCTCTAAGCTCCTACCCTTTTCTGACCCGCTACATCACTCTTAGGGCCTGTCTAACAAGCCTGGAGTTGGTGAGACTCAGGCTGAGCAAACATCTCTCAACTGGTAAAAGGAATCTCTGGAAATATTTTGCAAGTTGAATCTTATCACCCAATTTACACACATAGGACCTTCATTTCATGTTAGCCCTCAAAGCAAAAAGGCAGTGTTTTACCTGTGCTGAACCAACCAACGCTCAGCCTCTGTCCTCCTGCCTTGCTCGTACCACGTGCCTGGAGACTTGCAGGGAATTAATATCTCGATTGATCTGCCCAGTGAGAGACATTTCAGCAGGGGTTTCCTTGTTTGATTTTATTGGCAAATGTGGTAGCATTTTTACCCAGCTCCTGGAAAGAAACATGCCTTTCCATCCCTAACATCCATACCCATGACATCCTTCACTACGTGGCCAGCTGAAGACTAGTGCTAATTCACACCTTGCTCTTGGGCAAATGCAATTTCCAGGGTAGCATTCAGGTGTCCCAACTACTCGAGGCAGACCTGATCTGTCAGGCTGTCCAACAGCAAGGACGATAAGACCTAAAAATCCCTTTGTGCACCCTAAGGCATAGGGGTGGAAGGTCTTTGATGATCTGGGCTATAGTTAGCAGCATGGGTGGGTGCTGCCTTAGTGGCATGCAACGGGAATGACCATCCCTTCCACAATGACACGTGCGTAGGCATCTCCCTGTCTGATGATGGCATGTGTTGAGTGGAGAAACGGAGGACATGGTCTCCAGCTCGATCAAGGGCTTACGGGTGAATGGTCTGCAGATTGTCCCCACTCTGGTCTCTACTAAAGACCTCGTTTGGTGATTTCCACTGAAGAAATGGCAATATCATTGAGAATCTGCAGCTTGGTGATGGATGAAAGCTGCCTCTGCCGATGCTTGTACTGCAAGATTTTGTTTTCATCGATGAAAATATGGAAATAGTCCTGGTCAGAGTAGATTTCAACCTGAAAGAGAGACTGTGTTAGGTTCATCACGTGGCCATACATCCTCACTGGGCCTTGCTGCTGTCATGTCAGTGAGTGGCCCAGATCTGGGCAGGTGCATCTACAACCCACTTCAAATCCTGCCGGAGCCAACACATGCACTGCGCACCCCATTCTGGGCAAAAGGAAGGAATAACTGAGTTCTTCACTTTGTGACAGCAGAAACTGGTGATAACGCAAAGCCTAAAGTGAAAACAAACGCGGCATCCAGGGATTATTGCTGGAACTCTGCACACTTGCACCAGAGTTGGGTGTAAAGCAGCAGCAAATCAGGGTACAACAGAACAGGAATGCTAACAGGAGCCAGAGCCAGAGAGGGGATGTTACTGGGTACGGTGCTGATAGAAAAGGCAGGGCTAGATCTATGAGGAGGACCCCAATACTGGCTGGGTCACTCCTGTCCCACCCGAGGAGACCCGTGAGGTGACACAGGGTTACCTGGAACGGTTCCTTTGCTTCGAAGGGGAAGATGTTATTGACCTCTTCCTTCCCCCAGTGGTTGGCGAGGAAGGAGTTGCAGACGATTCTGGAGCTGGAGAAGCGCGGGTTAAAGTGGAGAGCAATTTGGTCTCCAGGATCACAGAGCAGATTAATTTCAAACCTAAGATGGTGAGAGAAAGAAGTGATGGAGAGCCACGGAGTGATGCTACTGGCTCTCATGAGCCAGGAGATCTGCAGGCGGAGTGTGTCCTTACATGCTCGTATTGGAACTGGTCTCACCCTTGACCACGACGCTCCAGCCAGGACACATCCCCTCTGGGTACAGGGCCTCGAACTGCCAGCGAGGAGGTGACAGTGAAGCATGGCAAGGTGGGAAAGGTGCACAGCCCTGCTCATCCCTTACACGTCTGTCTTTCTCACCCTCTCATCGTCTTCTCATTTCTCCTCCCTTCCCATACAGGCACACTCTCTTCTCCTGCCTTTTTCTCACTCCTAAATAATCTCAGGGGCTTAGATTATTCTGTCTTTCTCATTTTTTTATATTTTTTTTTTTTTTTTTTTGCTCCCTGGTCCCACTCAGCTCTTACAAAAGACCTCAGGGGCAGCAAATCCCACTTCATCAACTTCAGCAACTTCATTTTGTATCAATTTAGAGAAAAATGCCAAAGCTCTTATTAAAAAACCTGAATGCCTTCATTGTCAACAGGACACAAAGATGCTCTGCTCCCTCCCTGCCTGGGCAATACAAAATCCAAAGCAGAAAACTTTGTGATGCTTTGAAGCAGGGTGTGAAAGACAAGGGCTGACCAAGGAATGGCCATAAGGTGGCATCCAGCCCATCCAGTGTTACATGGGTGACTTCCCACAGGCTCCTGCCTGATCCCCTGTTCTGCCCGCTCCCCCATCTTCAAGGTTAAACCTGCATAAAATGAGCTGGAAAATGTTCCTTTTTGAATAATTCATAGTTTTATTAAATAACTCATTTTAATAAGAACTGCTTGCCATTTCACCCTACTTTTTTTAGCACTCTAATGATCTTGCATTTCTGAGCATCTTCCTCTCCCAAACTTATTGCTCGCACAGGGAAAACCTCTCTAGCCTTGGTATCTCCACTGCCAGCTGCATGCTCGCCTCTCCCTCCCTACAGCTCAGGACTTTCACTCCTCTGTTTCTTTCTCTGCCATCATTTCCTATGTCCAGTGCATTTTTGGGATATGCATACTTTGGCACAGGAGCTGAGACATGACCATGGCCAACCTCATACCTTCATGCCTGGCTTATTTTGGAAGGTGACTTTAGGATACTGCACATTCACAGGCTTTGACCACACCAGTGTTCAATCCTGTGGAACACAGAGAGCTGATGGAGCTAATGATATGTTTTCAAACAGCAAGTGGTGATGGCAGCACCCAGGTTTGCCTTGCCTTGGCCCTTAGCTTGTCATCATTACCTCAGCAGAAGACACACCAGATGCACAGGAAACAGCAGTTCCCTCTTTGCTGCTGGCTGTCCCAGCAGAGAGGGATGGTAAAGCACAGGGCTCCTCTGCTACAGCACCGGCTGCATTTTGGTCTCAGCTGAGACCTTCCAAGCCAGAAGTGCTGCCATCCGGGCAGCGTTACCCCAGACCAGCCCTGGTATAATCAAGATGAAAAACTTGTCCTATTGCCCTTTCTCAAAAGCCATGAGGCTCATGGCTTTGCAACAGCCTGGACTAGACTGGAATAGAGAGGTAGCACTACAAGTAGCATCGCCACGTCTTTCAGGATTTCTACCTTTCTTGCTTTGGGTTGGAAGGGACCATGAAGATCATTTAATTCCAACCCCCCTGCCCTGGGCCGCTTTCCTTTTTCCACTGCCTTAACTCCACACCATGACCCCTCAGACAGACCAGGCTGTGCCAGCTCCTGTCCCCAGCACTTACCCGCAACGCCATCCCGCTCGCCTGCCCCTGCGCCGCAGACCCGGCCGAGTGCCCCCGCGGAGGGGTTTATATTGGGGCCGCCGGCCAGCAGCCCACATGCGCAGGGATTAGCAGCGACAACGGGCTGAGGCCTCCTTTTCAGAGCGGGTTATCGGACACGGCTGGGAAAGGGGGAGCAGCAAATCCCACAGCGGGTCAGCCCGCTCAGGCGTGCCGTGCTAATCCAGCCCCGCTGCTGCCCGCACAAAGGCAGCGGCAGCCGGGCGGTGCTGAGCTGTGATGTGATGGAGCCGGTGTGTGGCAGCGACAGGACGGATGGACACTCAGGCTGTGATCCAGGGGGGACAGATGTGTTTAATGCATGAAGGAAGGATGGAAACTCCCCAAGCTGGTGGAGATACTGGGAGTGCCATCCACAGCAAGGCCCAGAGAGAAGGGAAGTGGCAAAGGAGAAATGGTGGCTTCTACAGGGGCTCATCTGCACCCTGACCAACAGAGATTTCCTTTTCTCCCTGTTTTCCATTTTAATCGCTCTTTGTGGGTCAGAGCCTGGCCTGAAATGAGCTGATGCCAGCTCTATCGTAGCTGCTTTTCCACCCCGCGGCGCCCTGGGGCCGGCAGGGCTCTGGATGCTGCTGTGCTGAGTTCAGCATATCCCAGCCCTGCGTTTCCCCTCCCTGCTGGGGACAATACAGGGATTTGGGAGCAGGGCGAGGGAGCCTTTGTCTGATATTTCCTGTCATGGAAAGGCACCAAAAAATGGGTAACGTGAAACAAATGTCAGTGATGGGGGTGTTCATACTGACAGTCAGCATGTGCTGACGTACGGTTGGGTAAAGTTGAGCTGGGGAAGGGAGGGGTGGCTGTGTGTCCCCCACCTCTTCAGGGAACAAATGCATGAAAAACAGATACTGGTCCCATCCCTGCATGCACTGTAGGCTGTGATGCTCCCTGGCTGGTCCTACAGGAATCCATGGCTCTCGTGGTTAAAACCTCCTCACTGTATGGGCCATAGTGCTGATGTTATTTAATGTGTTTATTTTATTTCCAGCAGATAAGCAGAATAAGAGCTACTATCCCAGGCTCTAGTGCCCTTGGCAGATGATTAAAAATGCAATCCAGTGGACATAGAAGCCAACAGCCTCTCTGGAGGCTGAAGAAGCCAAGTCCCAGGCTGGGATTTGCCCATTCGGACTCCTACAAAACCACGCCGTGTGAAGCTGAGCTCTGCCATGGTCTCCTTGTTCAGCTCCCGGCCTGCCAGGCACTGTGCTGGGGAGCATCGGAGCATCTGGACATGCAAGGGAGCTGCGAGCCAGTGATAGAGGTGCTGAGGTGGTGGTGGCAGGGCCAGAAACATCCCACCCATCCCTCCTTGGGCTGCCATAGGATGCTGAACATTGGCCTCTCCAGTTGGCCCAGCTCCATGTCTCCCCTACTTATGGCCTGAACCCAAAGTTGTGTTTCACCCCCCAATTTATCCCTCCTTGCTTGTTTCTCCTGCCAGCCAGGCAAGGGACTGCAGGGAGAAGGGGCTGCTTTTGAGATCCCCACCATGGTGGTGGGCAAAAACAGAGTTGCAGCCCTGCACGTACGAAAGGAGTGGTCTGCAAGCTAAATGATTGTGCCAAGTTTATCATAATTGTGTTGATTAAATCAGCAGACTGTGGAAGGCTTGGGCACCACAGGGCAGGTTGGGGTATGGTGGGATAGCAGAAAACCTTGCCCAGCAAGCCATAGTGGGACAAATATCGGATCCTTTCCATGCCCAGGGGCTGCATCTCACCCACGTGGTGCAGAAACCAGCGTGAGTCACGACCTCTGGAGAGGCTGCTGTAGCCTTTTATTTTGTCTAGTAAAACCAAGCGCTTGCCACAGATCTGTGCACACAGCCTTTCCGGGCAGGGTGATGGCCCAACCACACTCAGTCTCATTCCAGCTCCCACCGCAGCCTCTGCCGGTGCCACCACCAGCACCAGGAGTGGAATTTGCTCCCCTGCTGCAAAAAGCTGCATCAGGCCAAATGGCACTGGGAGCCACAGGGCTGCTCTGTGGGAGAGCAAAAAAAAGCCAGTGAAGACAGGTTTGGAGAGATGGGAAAGCTCTCAAAGAAAGAAAGAATTTACATTGCTCCAGTTTTGGGGACAGCACTTTCTGAGATGTTCAGTGCTCCCCAAAATTCAAGGCTTTGTTTCCTGTTGGTGTTTCACTGAGAGCAGGAAAGGTTGCTGTGGGAAGATGCAAACACATGTTTCACCAGTACATGGTGCCCAAATACCCACTGGTTTTACAGGTGCGCCTATTTGCCTTCTGCCTGTTGCACCGCTGCTTAGAAGCCATCGTAGCATCCATCTGGCTAGCAAGGAGGAAGGGACTGGAAATAAGTTTAAAATCTCAGATGTTGGAGGCAGCACTGAGTGGTCAGCTCTTTATGCCAGAACTTTTCCCTCTCTTTGGCAACAATTGGAAAAAAAAAAAACAAACACGCAGATTGTGTGCCACTGGGATACAGAAAAGACAGATACAGTTTAAAGTGGAGGCAGTCTAGCATGGGAAAGGAGATGATCAACCGATGGCTGGTTATCTGCAGGGGATGCGTTAGCAGACCTGTTTATGCATTTGCCAGCCATTTGGTCATACAACTGTCAGAGTTTGTTCCTTTCCTTAACATGTTGCTATCCATGTCCTGCTCGTGGTCATTTGTCTCGAAGTCTTTTTCCCGCTGCCCACAAAGTGGCAGAAACACTCAGCGAGGAGCTTGGCGCTACACTTCCCACGGGAGTGTTCATGCAAGGCTCCCCTGCACTGCACCAGGCGCATTTCTGGACGTGTGATTAGTGCCATGAGTCTCTAGATGTCTCCAGACACACAGCCTGCGCTTTCAGGACCTGAACACACTGCTTGCCCCTACACACCGTACACCGACTTTTCTCCTGGGCACAGCAGTGAGGATGCAGATGTTGTCATTGCAAAGTCCCTTGCTTTTTCTTGCTTTGAACATCCCCATCCAGCCACCACCCTTGTGTGGGGAAAGCACCACGGTTCCCTCCTCCAGCCCAAGGACTCAGGCCCTTTCCTCCATCTCCGGAGCCAGAGCAACTCACTGGCTTTCCTAAACCCCCGTGCTCTTTGTTTTAGGACAATAGTTTTGCAGAAAAAAAAACATACCATGAAACAATAGCCCGAGTGCAAGCAGAGTCTCTCGGGCATTGCCCGCCGGCTGTGTGCTCCCGGAAGGCTCAGGTCCTTCTCAGAGGGTGAGTCTGGGTTACCCCAAATCCAGATGGGTCTCCTGGCATCTTCCCTCACCGGACCACATCAGGAGCTGCGATTTCCCCAGCGCATGCATCTGTGTGAGCCTTTTCCAGACTTGCTTTCTCTGCTGCTTGGCAGTATTTATACCTCCTCCGCAGCCATTTCAGTTCCTCCAGGGAATTCCTAAAACTCCCTTGTGCAATTGGGAGTCGATCCTCTGCTCCATCCCTGCCGCCTTGGGAACATATGACCCCAGGAAGGGTTTTGGCATATCGCTTCACCAGCTCATCCCCATTCCCTTTCCCCCAGAGCTTCAGCTCTGTGTTAGCTCCCTGCTCCTGGCTCCTCCGCTTGGGATCTCTCTCCAATACACGTGGCATCCAGAGGCCGGCCATCTCGGTGCCACACCAGGGCTGGGCAATGCTTCTCCAGGTTTGGTGCCTGGTGGAGAAAAAAGCTATTTATGCTTTATAAATGTAAACTACTTAACCTTTTAATTTAACTTAAAACAATCCCTTTGAGATAAATCTCAGTGCACCAGTCAATGGTAACTCTTTCTGCAGTCTCACCCTGCTGCGCTTTATGGGACTGGCCAGAAGAGGGCTGGAGACTCCAGGCAAATCCCTGAGATAAATGCTAACCGTATAAAAATCACACGTGGATCTAGCTCTAGAAAAGCCTGATGCAACACCCGCTGCTGCTCTGGGACGGGGGTCAGCTCTGCGGCCTGCACATCTCATTCTTGCTTTAGGAGACTCCAGCCTCTCTCGAGATGCTTTGCAGAAGGACCCTTGCAGCTGCCCAGCCCAAACATCCCAAGGCAGCTTGCTGGAGCAAGGAAAGAAAAACATCACACCCTGCAAGGTGGCAAGAGAGACAGGAGAAGCTAACATCCCCCGGCACACGCTGCCTGGCTCCTCCCTGGCGTGGACCGAGGTTCACGGGCCTGGCTGGAGTGTCAGCTCCACTAACGAGCTGCTGGGAATGGCCCCAGCACTGGTGGCTTCTGGGGCCGTTGCCTTTGTCAGATTTTCCGTTCTTTGGATGTGTGTTAGTGTGTCCCATCATCCTCCCAGTTAGGCACTGGTGCTGGGGAAGGGAAGGGCACATTCTCTGCCCCAGCAACCACCGGTATGAAATTCTGCTTTTCTGCTTGTTGGCTGGTATATGAGAAAAGGAGCCGGGTTTGGTCCCAGGTGGTGCCGTGAATGCAAACAACTCCAAGCAAAATCTCCGCCTCTCGTCGCAGCTCTTTCCCCATGCTGGTGAAAGAGGAAGGCGATCCCAACCCCGCCAGCGCCTTGAGCTAGCACAAGGGCAACTGAGGCCAAGCCTGGAGCCGCCACTGTCCCCAGCACAGCTCCTGCTCGCTGCTCAGGACTTCCCTTTCGCGCGGCTTTGAGGAGCGGGGATGAAAGGCGATGCAGTGGAAACACAAAGCACGCCTGGTTTATTTTATTTATGACCAGCCTCTGCTTAAAAGGAAACCAGCATTATCAGCTCCAGCACCACCGGGTCAGATGAGTAAATGAGAGAGGAGGGTTTCGTTTGTGATCTGGAGTTCCAGTTTGCTCTTATATGGGCATCCTCACCAGGCGCTGCTTGCTGCCACCTTGCCGGTGTTCGCTTCATGGGGACGGCCAGGCTTTTAGCTGGAAACAGAGCCAGCGTCCTCCAGAGATGAAAGGAATGAGGCAGAGAGTGATTGAGCTTTGGTTGTACCTACCCCTACTTCCTTGGCTCAGGGCAGCTACACATGCTGCAGCACAAACATCAGGCAGCCAGCACATCCCAGCCAGTCGGTACTCATACCTGCTGCCTCGTTATCCAGCCAGGCTTTGCGAACCATGACTTCATTATTTCTTACGCTGTTCCGCAGGGGGAAGGTGGTAAAGGTATGCTAAAGCAGGTCCCATTGCCCTCCCCAGTGGCTCCAGCAGGAAAGGAATGGTGGGTTCGGGGCACAACTGGTGCTGGTCCTCACCTGTCACTGCTGCTCAGTGCTGTGAGGTGCAGGCACACATGGGCTGTTGTTTATTGCCTGGAGTTCTTAGAGCCAGTATTTGATCATCCGTAAACAATTGTCCCATTGTATGCTCAGGGACCTGATTTGTCCTGCTCCTCGGTGATACTTTCCAAACTCCCCAGGGAGACATCTTTCTCCCTCTTCCCAGTGATTAATGGGAAAGGAGGAGAGCTGGCACTGGGCCACGCTCCTCAGAGTCAGTGTGTGGGTGTACTGCGTGTCCTTCTATGGTGGTCTCTGGCTCCAAGCTAAAGCAATGACAGATCCTCAGGAGGAGAGGGGATACGTTTTATGTCGAATTCCTGGTTCCTGGGGAACAGCATCAGCATTGTCAAAGCCCCCTCCATCCCCCATCACCTCACTGCTAACTGTTGCCAATTCAGAAGTGTTTCCCAGTGGCTTCCCAGGTGGAGCTCATCTCTGAGGGCCAGGTTTCCTCAATCTGAGCAGCTCTTATTCTATGTTGAATGATTTACTGCCCCTAAACACAAGGGGAGGAGGAGGCATATCACTAGAGGGGCTGCAGCTTGGCGGTGTGCTCTGCTCCTGCGCTGGGCTATGCACACAAGTCACAACATGGCTGTCTCTTGCTGTTCTCTCCCCTGCAAGCTTCGTGCCAGCTCCTTGGCCAGAGAGACCACATGGCAACAGGCCTGAGCACAGCACAGGCAGGCCATGCTCCCCATATCAAAGCCTGGATTCCTTGCCTTCGGACCAACACGTGGGTTGGAGCCACAGTTGCATGCCTGCAGGTAGGTTTGGAGAAGACGTGGAGGAAACAGAAGCCTGGAGCTGGGGATAAGGATGGAGGTGACCTGCGAGGTTTGGAGGATGCTCTGGGGTTCAGGGAGCAGCCAGACACCGGTGCATTGCATATGCTGGAGCCCTGCTGGCTCTCATCAGGTTTCATGAGGATGGTTGGGGTCTGGGGACATCAGGATTTGTGTGGCCCTGCTTTACCACTACTTTCTATTGCCCTGGGTGACCTTTCCCAGGCACACAAAACTGCAAATAATACTTACCCAGGAGGAAGATGCACCAAGCCCAGAGAGAGCACAGCCACTTCCCAGCAGGCAGCCAGCCCTGGAAGCTCTGCCAGGAAAGCAGCCATCCATCATCCATCAGAGGTGGCAAGATGTGCCAGAGACAGAACTGCCTCCGACCAGAACGAGCAATTTTGCCTCCGGGCGAATCGGTGGTGGGTAGTGCTGGGACACAATAGGATGGACATCACGCTGGGCTCCTGGAGCTGCTGATGCAAACATAAACTCCACCCCAAGGAGATCTCCAGGGAGCTTAGAGGGGTTTTAGAGGTATTTATGGGGAAGGAACTCCGGGCTTGGTCAAGGAAAAGGATTTAGGAACTGAGAGGCTTGCAGCTCTGGTGTCCAGAGCATGTCCTTCCTCCATCTCTAAGCATTTGACCCACTCCCTGCACCACTGCTGCTTTCTTCTCTTGGTCCTGTTGCACTGAAGCCACCAGGCTGTCATCTGCACTGCCACACCAGTGGCATAAAGGGGCTGTGATGTTTGCAGAGGGGATGTAGGGTCCACTCCCCATCCCTTTTTGTGGGAGAAAGGTGGGACGACATGTGGGAGGTGAGTGGTGGGAAGGGCATTTTCAGCCTGGCAGGGCCTGGCACACATCCAAAGGGTACCAGCACCAGCAAGACCCCACACTTATCTGCCTCAGGCTACTAAGTCAACAAAGCCCTGAGCTTGGAGACTTGGCCCTCTGCACATGGGCTCTGACCTTTGCTATGCAGGGCTGGTGGCTGAGGAGAAGCACCGGGTGTTGCAGCAACCTGCGAGAGGCAGCTGGGGAGGAGGATGCAGCTTTCTGCTATTTTGGAGAGCAAGGAGGAAGAGGAAGGGCTGCTGACAAAGACCGAAACTCGAAAAATGACGACGATCACAAAAAACCTCCTCCCATTTAGGGAACCAAATGTGTTTGTTTCCTGATGTGACCAGGATAGCTCAAACTGAGAGACGCAAGTTCAAGTTACTAAATTGCAGCTCCTCGTGTCCCGGGGCGAGGGAGGGTCTGTTTCAGTCAGAGAAGACCAAATGCCCTACCAGACCCTTCAGACCCTGACCTACCCATGAATGAAGAAGGGGAAGTGTAGCCTTCCCTACAGCCATGAGTGTTGCTGACCGTCCCGCCGCCTGCTCCTCCGGAGCTGGAGGAGCAACGAGCCCAGATCCCCCTTGGGAGCTCTGCTCCTCTCTGCCCTTACTGCAGCCAGACTCCCCAGTCCCGCCCCAGCTCCTCATTTGCAGACAGTAAAATTGTTCTTCTTGAGACAAACAAAAAGCCAGTAACTGCCCCAGGGAGCCTCTGGTCAAGGCGAGGAGATGCCATGTTATTTTGTTTCTTCTTTATTTTCATTTTGGCTTTACAGTTGCAGATGGCTCCAGCCACAAAGTCTGGAGGCAGGTCCGGCTTCCAGTGACTCCTGACTCTGGTGGAGGCTGAATCCAGGCTGCTGATTCAGTCCCTCTCTATTTCTGGTGTTGGATTTATATACATTTTGATTCTGTACAGTTATGGATGGAATCGAGCGGAGCGTGAGAATTTCAGCAGGGAGGTGAAGGGCTGCATTTGTTAGTGCAGGATTTCAGCAAGAGGAAGAGGTGTAAACTGGTAGCAAGAGCACGGTGTGGGGGCATGCCACATGCTCTGCCAAGGGTTTAATGCACGAAAGGCTCAACCCAGACCCATCCACACCTTGACTGCAATTTTCCTGCTCACAGAGCAGCTCTGCGAGGCAGGGTTGAAGCCCCATCTGCGTCTCAGTAGCAGCTCAGGAGAAGCCAAGACACGCACGGGACCTGAGGCCAGAGCTGCAGCTCCAGGATGTACTGTATCCATCTTCCCCGCTCCTGCCATGGCCGATGGCGGGTTTCCAACCCCTCAGGGCTGGGGAGCAGGCACAGAGGGAGATGCCCTGTCTGCCACAGTCAGGGGCAAAGCTCCCATGGATGGGAAAGGAGAGGGGCTGCAGGGTTTCAGCCTCCATCTCCAAGAGCAATCTGGGGTAGCTCTGACCTGCTTCAGCACTTCATCAATCCTCTTTTGTACTTAATGTGGATTGTAGCCTGGGGAGAGGTTATCCAACCATAGCTCTGCTCCTCACATCCTCTGCTTCTCCTCCTCCTCCTCTTTAGATCTGGCTGCTGGGATAAATTATCTTTTTTTTTTTTTTTTTCTTTTTTTTCCTGGAGCTTTTACCAAACTGCAAGGGGGTTTCCAAAACATCTGGAACAGCTCATGGAGCTGGAGTGGAGTGTAACGCTGAGGGTGGAAATAGGGTCATGGAAACAGAGGCACCCTGTTGGATTAATGCTCGAGAGCCGCACTTGGGAAGGACTGAGTTCAAATCATCACCCCACTCACAAAGGAAAAGAGTGGGAAAAATCCCAGTGAGACCCTGTCCACACCACCACATGCCTCTGGGTCCTGTTCCCCAGGGACCATGCCTGGAGGAGGTCCCACCAGTGCTCACTGGTGCCTGTCACCTTAGCACAGGCATGTTGCACTATGCTGTGAAGGGTAGCCTGGACATTTTCATTTCCTAGCCCCAAAACCTGCTCCTATGATCAGGCTGGGAGAAGGTCTAGAAAGAAGCCAGTATTTTGGAAAGGGCAACAAGGCCCCTCAGGTTATTCAGAGCTGCCAGCTTGACATCCATCACAGCTGAAGTACTGAGGCTTTTATACAAAGCAAGGTGTAGTTAATTAAAGGAGTGTAATTGATGCCAATCCCAGAAAATGATGAAAATAGAGTTCTGCTAACTTCTTCATTTCTACAGGGCTAGGATTTGGGCTGATAAAGATGATCTTGTCAATGCAACAGCCTTGGTTGTGTGGTTTGACTTGGCGTCTGGCCACGGTACAAATGGAGCTGGAGCAGAGTCTGCTGCTTAGATAGATTGATAAACGCTAAAAATCATCATGGCTCACCTGACAGGAGGGCAAATCAGGGTGGCCATGGGCTACGAGAAGCAACTACCCTGAGGAAGTGCAGTCATGCAGCCGCCTTTCCAGGGGGGTTGCACAGAAATTGATTCTTGAGCCTTCACACTTATACCTGCTCAGCGAAAAAAAAAAAAAAAAAAAAAAAAAAAAAAAAACCAAAAAACTTCTGATAACTTTTGTAGATGGCTGTTATGGAATAAGGCAGATCACTCAGCTTGGTGCAAGCCAAAACTGCCTCTTTTAGTACAACCATAGAGGGAGTCCTACATCTAGGAACAAAAGGGGAAGGTTGTCATTATAAGACTGGGCAACCTCTCTTTCTTGGGAAGCAAAGCATGTGAAAGCCATGGCAGAACCATGGGTTTCAGCCTTATTTTAGCAGGACAATCTCTAAAAACTTTTTGGTCTTTCCTCAGAGGTAACTCAGACTCCTAGAGTCTCCCAGATTTGTGGTTGCAAAGTGCTGGAGTAACTCTGATTGCATCCCTGGTGCAACACAGCAGCCGTGAGGGCGAACACCGTCCTTGGCGAGGATAGAGGTGTCATTTGCTGTGGCAGTGGGGTGAGAGGAGGGAGAGTGGTATCCCCAGCTCTGCTGTCCCCTTGCCAAGGAGGAGGGTGGCATGTTGGGAGTGTCCAGGAAAAGAGCCCCAGAAGTGATTCAGGGACTGGAAATGTTGCCTGGGCAGACAGGGTGGGTAAGCTTGGTTTATTTGCTGAATGTTCATTATTTTAGCATTATATATTGAAGAGTTTTGGCTGATGGATCATGGTATCCCTAAATGTCAGGATTGAGGTTGAAGAGGCTTTCCTGGGCCAACAGACAAAAGCAGGTTGAGATCAAATGGATGGATACCAAGGGGCACAAGTTCGAGCTGCAACAAACACTCGGTTAATCTGAAATATTAAAATGGAGACTGGGACACCCTGTCCCCCTGCACTGACTGCCATGAAATCTTTAACTTCTGCAGAGAGTATCTGGGACTCTTGCATGCCGTGGTGGGTACCTTCACCTGCCAGCTCCCAGCAGGCTGGTGTGATTTAAACCCTGCTGATGGCCTTAGGCTTTCCCATCCAGGCGAGAAAACAAGCTGTGAAAAAAGTAAACATGTCACTGAAGTATTTTCCTTTCAGATGGGTTGATCTTTCTGAGCTCAGAGAAAGGAGACAAGGAAGCTGCTGTCAGATGTGAGTACACCAGCCCTGACTTCACAAATATTTTAATAACATTTACCAACCTTTATGTGTTGTTGTGCAACAAATTTTTAAAAATTAAAAAAAAAAAAAGGTTTTACTGGACTGCCAGATGTGATTCCCTCAGGTAACCTCCCTGCCTCGCTCAGCCCCACGCTCAGCAGCGACCACCACCACCAGCTGCGCTCACCCCAGCATCCCTGGACTGAATCTTTGCGGAATTGAAAGCTCAAAAGTGGTGCTGGACCCAAGTGTGTCCCCCATGGGACACCATGCCTGGCACAATGTTGAGAGAGACCCTGCTCCATCTCCATCACGCCCCATGTGCAACAGCACTCTAGGGACAGGTGCCATCTGCCCAGTCCCTTGGTTAATGCACAGACGGACCGTTGTTTACGTAGGACCTTCCTAAAGTGCCTTTACTGTTGAGCTTTCTCTGCTGTTTCCTGTATTTGAAGCCCTTATCAGAGCCTTGCCCTGGCAACATGCGCTCGGGAGGGTGTGTTTTATGGATTGATAAGCTTTTATTGCAGCCGGCCTTATTGACGGGATGTCTAAAATCAAGAGGTTGGAACCCTGCATCTGGGCAGGAGGTGAGGAGGTCTAAGCAGCTCCACTTTCCACTAAACTTAGTAGGCTGGACACAGGTTTTAGGTAAAACCCAGGCAGTTTTGAGTCCAGCTTAGGCATGGCTGGGGAGGTCTGTGTCAAAGATCTCTGGAAGCAGCTGCAGTTCATACCAGGGAATTGAGTTTCACTGAAATATGTACTTCCATCCCCTTCAAGAGGAAGCAGCACATGAGGATGTGGTGTCCCCTGTGCCCAGTCCACACCTCAGCCCCATGACACGCCCTAGGACACCGCTTGGCACAGCGAGAGCTCCCTGCTGCACCCAGCCAGGCCATCCTGCTTGCGTACGGAGAGGTTTGAGCCCTCTCCTGCCTCAGTTTCCCTCTCCACTCCACACAGCTCCATCACAGTCTTCCCTTCCATGTGGGCCGAGTTCTTCTTTTGGCGGTAATTTGCATTTTAATTTTTTTTTTTTCCTCAGCATCAGATTAGGAAGAAATTAAAGTGGCCAATAATGACTTTGCCAGGTGCTGACTCCCTCTGTGCTTTAGCTCTGAGCATGCTTTTGTGTGCGTACAAGTGACAAACAATTATTAAAGAAGCTTTATTAGTCCCATGACTAAGCTCTAATAGGGAAAAGCTGTGTCCTTCCTGCCAGCGACCAGCGCAAGGGGAGCAGCTCACGATGAATGCTCTGCTCTGGCTCTGCTCTTGTGCAGGGGACAACGCTGTGGCCACATCAGAGGCTTTTCTCAGCTCATTTACCCCAAGAAACACCTGGGGAACGTAATGTTGGACATGAAGATCGTTGTTAATGGTCCCACGTGTCTGCCTCTCCAGTAGATGTGGCTGCTCCCTGGGTGTCACGGGGGAGCAGGAGCTCTTGCCACGCAGCTCTCTTCCATGAACTGATGGTTTAACCTGCCCCTGCTCATGGAGACAGTGACATCCATCCCACCCTTCTTCTGAGATAGGGGATACCAGGACTTTTCCCTGGCTGCTGCCAGGAGACAGGAAAACATCTTCAGGAGAGATGCTGTGGGATGCTGGCTGGCCATGGCTGTGCTGTCGGCATCCCCTGGTCCCTGGGGTGTGTGACTGTCCTGGACCCAGCATCATGGAAAGGAATTAGGAGCTTCTGTGACCAGAGATGTGCTGTGAGATCAGCATGTCAGGAAAACAAAGCAGACGCAAGTTACTATTGCTTTCTCTGTAAGAAGGGGCTGATTATTCAAAGCATTTGGGGCCAACAGACACTGTGCAGCCTGCCTTACAGATACAAATTTGTCAAGAGTCCCCAGCAATGGGGAAAAAGCTGATTTTTACATTTTGGTTGGTATCTCTTCCCAGCACCTGGCTTTAAGTGGTCACTCATCCCAGCTGTATCATGTCTCGGCAGAGTGATGCTCGGCACGTCTGCCACGCTGCAGCTGGCCAGAGGACGAGGCAGAGAAAAACCGAGGGAGCAATGCAGGTATCTCAGTAAGGAGAGAAAGCAGAGCGAGATATTTTCATTCCTCCCCATAAGTCCATCCCCTGGGAAGCCCTTTAGCAGCTTCATTCCCATCAGAGGAGGCCAGATCCAAACACCGGGAGCCGTATGCCCTTTCCCCTGGGCCTGCCAACACCGAGCCATGCTGGGCTTGCAGAGCCTTCTGCAAATGCCTCCCTGGGCCAGGCGGCACATCCCGCCCTCCTGCAGAAACCGGCACCACCATCCCCGCTCGCACACAAAGGAGGTTGCATCATAACTGCTTTTTAAACTCCGAGGCTTTTGAAGTCAAAGCCAAAGTTTGTTTTTACGCCTGCGTTGAGCCAAGTCCCTTGTTCTGGTGTTTACAAGAGTCTCTTCGGTTAGCAGGAGCTCACCTCACTTTTTATAACAGCGGGGTTATCTCAGCAGTGTTTGTCCAGACTGGCAAGAATCTGGGCTCCTGAAGGACTAAAAATCAACGTCATGAGAGAAACCAAATGACAGCTCTACTGGAAGACTTCCAGCTCTCTCTTCAGTTGGAAGATAATTAGGATTGGGATTACTTAGAGAGGAAGAGACAGATTTTCAAAAGATGGATATCCTTTAGAAGCAACAAGGAGAACCTCGAAAACAGGACCTTGAAGTCCATGGGGTAGGGACAGACTCAGCCATCTTTCATGCCACATCTGTGCTACGGGAAGAAGATGCTCCAAACCGGGTGGGAGGGACCCCTGGCACCCCCGGGAGCAGTGGGTTTGCACGGGGGGGGATTTTTTCTTCATTTCTGGCCTCATTTAGGGGTTGCAGAGCCATTGTGTGAGCTCCAGTCACAGCACTTTGCTCACTGGGAGGAGTGGGGCTTCCCCAGGAGCTCATCTCTGCTTGGGATGGCTCATCGCGTGTTCTCCCCAAATATCTGCAGAGCACCAGTTTCTAGATACCACTCTGGCTGCTCACAGTATCCCAGTTTTCAAAAAAATCAACCAGTCAGGCTGTCTGCTTGGCATAAACATCCTGACTGAGGGGCCAGGGCCAAGCTGGCAGCAGCGGGAGCCACCACCGCCAATGGGAGAGCGGGGAATGGGCTGAGCAACCCCAACCCAAATACTTCACCCCGGGCTTGGAGCAAAGAGGGCGTTTTGGGGAAATCTGGGCTGCCGGATGAAAGCCGAGTGGTTAATGCAGCGCCTTTTCTGCGCCGGCTTTCCAGTCGTGGCTTGCACGGGTTTCCTTGCGGACATCTGGCAGATGGGCCGAGGGAGGAATGTAATGAGTTGTGCAGATGGGAGGTGCCGTGCTCAGGTTGCAGCCGTGGGGCAGGGAGTCAGTGTTTTGTTTATAAACACAGGCGGGATGATTAAGATAAGAAGGGGATGGTAATTAAATTAAATTAAGGCTCTGGAAGTCCTGAAAGCATCACCAGTCACTGTAATTCCTAACTCTGTAAAACAGGGACTCACTGTGATGGAGCATCAGAGGGGGACGGGGGGGGGACGGGACACGGACCAGAAAGCTCTTCAGTCAGCTTTGTGGGGAAGAAATGCACCCAGTCATATCCAAATGGGAGGGAGTCAGGTAGAAAGAAAGGACCAGAGCATCAAGGGAGGGAGGGAAAGGACCACAAAAGTTCTCCAGAGAGAACTGGGAGGCATTTCTTGGCCAAGGGGGTGGCAAAGCCGTCTGGGTGGGGACAGAACAACAAGTTTGGAGAAAAATGGGTTAGGAAGCCTGACAGCTGATGTGCAGGTTTCAGATATGTTTATGTCTTCGGTGCAGAGGCTGCAGCTGTACCTGTGCAAGCTCAGAGCAAATAACAGCAACAGCACCCAGAGCCCAACAAACCCACCCTCCCAGAGCACCAAGGGATGCCGGCTCCTCTTCTCAGGGCTGCTGGTTTTCTGGGACATCCTGTGCCTGTTTATTTTTCTTTGCTTCTTGCAGTGGCCCTGATACACCTCCAAGCCTTAAATGTTTTCCCTGCTGCACAGATGGGGTAAATTGGTCCTAGGAGCTTTCGTACCTCTTTGGGAAGAGGGAATGGGCTGAAAAAGTCCGGATGCTGCAGGGCAGGCGGGGTGGGGGGCTGGAGCAGTTAATGCTTGGGAGAAGGATGCTTCATTGACTGCCTGTGACCCAGAGACTGAAATCTGCAGCCATCTCAGCTTCGGAACCCAGCCCTGGAGTACACAATGTAGAAACATGCGCTTTTTAGCTTACGAGGTCTTCAGCCTGGTCTTCTGGTGCCAGCCCTTTGCAAAGGACTATTGGGAAGCACGGAGGAAATATCAACAACCTTTGCAGCTCTAATCATGGCCTGGATGGTGAACACAAATAAAAAGCCTTGGCTGGATCCTTGGAGAGGGGGAGAGATTCATTTCCCACCAAGTGTCTGTAGGGTGGTGGTTGATTAATGCTGGGCTGGAGAAAAGGTCTCTCTCATGCAGGTGTAGAGGGGAGAGTAGCTAATTGGTGGCTGCCTGTTTCTAATTAGGGGAGGAAGCAGCCATGAAAGCCATAAGGCAGAGTGCCCTGCTAATGGCCCTCAACCCAGAGCTGAGCATGCTCTCCCTGTCTGAGACCCTGGGAAACCACTGGCTTGCACCCATTCCAGAGCTTGGCTGGGCATCAGGAGCCTCAGGAAGGTGACAGCTTGGTGGGATGCCGATAGAGCAGGAGGGACCGCAGTGGTGAAAAGGCTGGCACAACTACAAGGGTGCGTAACAGCTTTTTAGGGATGGGGTTGCTGCTGTGTACCTGTCAGTGTGGGTAGGTACAGCCCATGCGGCACCCAATGTGCTTCCGAAGTGGGCTCCTCGGTGCCTTTTAAACACAGCAGCTCATTTGTTTGCACTGAAAAATCCTCTGCTCTTTGCTCACTGGTCCCCACAAAGCCTTTTTCCTCAGGAAAGCTTTTTTCCTCTCAGGACTGTGGGGCCGGAGGGAGTGGGCTGGTGAAGGGGAAGGGATGGGAGCTGCCAGCCCTGCAGCGTGCCGGGCTCGGGGCCAGCATTCCTGCCGCCGCTCCGCAAACAGCCGAACAGCCTGCGTTTGTTCAGGCTGCTCACAGCGATGAGGCGTGAGCGTGCCAGGGCTTAAGGCTGTGGGGCCAAGGTCTGAATTTGGCTCCTGGCAAGGGCTGGGTGTGCAGCAGGAGCTCAGCATCGCTGGAGGAGCAGGGGACACAGATCTGTGCACCCACCTACAACCGCTGGTCCCTGTTACCCCATCCTGGCTGGTGGGACACCCCAAAGGAGGTTTCACCCACCCAAGTCTGTCCTGGGCCATGGTCCTGAGGGCAGGCTGAGCTCCTCATACAGCTGCCCTGATGTGATGGGTGACCCCAGGGGAGAAGATGATGGCTGGGGCTCTGGAGGGGGACTACGTGCTGGCTTTCCTCCTGCTGATCTCCCCAATTAGTCTCCCATCTCTTTTTTCTCCTCTTCAAAGCAGTAAGTTTCGTTAATCTGTGAGGGGTATTACTGCCAGGCTGAGCTGGGGAGGATGGTGTCTCCCCAGCCCTTGTGCGTGCACAGCCGTGCACACTAATAGTTTTTTGTTAGGCCGCCGTCACAGCTGTCGAGGCTACAAAAGCCCTGAGTAATGTGATCTCCTGGGGCCCTCGTCCACCGAGGCCTGGGCACCCCGGACCCTTTTGAAAGCAGGAATGTGGCCGAGCATGACCAAGTTTGTCCCAGCGATGGACGGTCTGAGGGAGAGTTAACAAAGCCTGAAGAATCGGATCAGCCTGTGGGATAGCCAGCTCCCCCGCCATGCGCCCTTCCAGCTCCCATCACCACAGAGGGTCTCAAGGTCAGGAACGGGTGGCCGGAGACCTGGGAGGGTGTGCTGGAGGCACTGGCAGGCACAAAAAGATTTAAGCCCAATTTAGGGCAATAAGTTTGGCATAAGCGTAATTATTCCAGCCCTTTGCCCGCAATGGCTCTCCCTCAGGAGACAACGGGGTGAACACAGGCTGGAGGAGAGGCATTGCTTACCAGGACCCAAGGTCTTCTCCAGGTACTTGAGGGAGACAGGTAACAGCCAGGTATGGTGCAGGAGGGTGCTGGTTGCTCTGGGGGGCTATGGGAGCCCTGCTCCAGACCAGGATGCCCTTTTCCCTTACCCCAGCGGACTCCAAGCTCGAGGTCCCCTCGCTGGTACCCGGACCGGGGTGCTGTGTCCTGCAGGGCGGGAGCCCAGCTGTTGTTTTAAGCACTGCCTGCTGGAGACACTCCAGTCTAGATTTCAAAGCAGCCGCCGGCTCTTTCCTTGGATCCGAGGTGGCTCGGTGGGATCAGGGCAGCTTTGTAATTTGAAACAGTGGGGTTAGTGAAGACTGTGCTGCCAGCGGGCCCGGCCATTCAAGGGAAGAGGATCCCACTGTGTGCACAGCCTTGCATTCCCCATCCTTCCCCAGCACCCACTGGCACCCAGAGGTGCCCCCCGAAGCACCCAAGGGCGGAGGCCACGTGACTCTGATGGGGACCAGACACAAGCTGGGTCCTGTCCCTCCCCGTGCTGTCACAGGTTGGGTTTGGATTTCTCTCCCTCTTGTTTTCTACCCAGGGTTGAAACTCTATGCCGAGGCGGGAGATGCTCGGGGGAATTTGCGATGGCAGATGGTGGGGAAAAGAGAAAAGGACGGAGCGCGCTGCCGGCGGGCACGGGAACACAACACCCCGGGAGGGAGTATGGAGTGAACAGCCAAAGCTGGTCAGCCTGCAATGCTTTTAATGTCAAAAATGCAGAGTGCTGCCCTGCCTTCCCTGCACACACACCTGCAGGCAAGGAACAATCCCACTCCGGATGCCTTTTTCCTCCCTTTCTTTCTTTCTTTCTTTTTTTTTTTTTTTTTTTTTTTTTTTTTTTTCCTTTCCCCCCCCTCTTGCTCTCTTCCCCCTCTAAAACAAAGATGTTTCCCCAGATGCACTGGTCCCCATCCAACAGATCCCTTTGTCTTGTCTCTTTGAATTATTTTTTTCTTTGTATGCGTTTGCCGTCCTCCCAGGCTCGGCACTGGGTGTCCCATTATAAGGGAGATACCAACCGGTCAGCAGTGCCAAAACTCCTTGCGATGCTGGTGCAGAGGGATCCCAACTAGAGCAAAGATGTTAAAAGCTAAACCTCAGCCAAGGGACCACTGTAGCGTGAAGTCAGAGAGCAGAGATACCCAAAGGGGATTTGCAATTTTGGGGGTGATTTTAGGCTTCTAAAGCGTAAAAGAGAGGAAGAGAAATTGCAGGAGCTGCCCTGAGCTGGTGGACGTTCAGGCTCTTGTTGTTTCCTGACCCTTTACCCCAGACCTGAAAGAGCACTTGGGTGCTCCAACCCAGCCCCGTTTCTCCCAACTGGCTTGAGCTGGTCTAGGAAAATAAATCGGCTCTCCCCACAGGCCTGCCCTCACTTAACTTTGCAAGAGGAAATTTTCTTTCAAGCTCCAGGGATTGCAGGACATTTTTGATGTGAGAGATATGGAAAGCAAACCTGACCTTTTCGACCAGAAAAAGGCTGTTTCCCCACAAGCCTCTGCCGCAAAAAATGTTGGGTTTTATTTTCCTCCCAAGGCAGCACTGAAAACAAACATCTAAACCTCAAACTTTGCTACAAAGCACAATTGTTTCCCCAGACCAGCTCTTACACATTTCTATCCGGCTCTGCCTCCCTGTGCTGCTCCCTGCCTCTGTGCAGGCTCGGGGAGTGCGGTGGGATCAGGCTGGGAAGTTATTTTGTTCCCACCAAACACCTTGGCTAGCAGTGGAGTCCTTTTATTGCCGGGATGTCATTCACACTGTGCTTGTTTAACACACATACCAGCTGCCTCTTTTCATGCTACTGCTCTGAGAACGGAGATTCACGAGGGCTGAGCTCATCCGAAGTTCACAGGAAGATGGGCTCAGATAGGGACGTGGGATGTAAATCCTCTTGACCACTGCATATATTTGCATCTGTATCTGAATTTACATCCTCTTTCTCATCGCAATACTCTCCTGTCGCGGTGCCTTGGGGAAATGCAACGCACCTCTCACAGATTGAGTGTAGGATTTTTTTTCACTGTTGGTGACTGGTTTACTTTCCATTGTTTCTTTAGGGTCATACAATGGCCAAATGAGGATTATTTATTTATTTATTTCCATCAAATAAAGCAACTGCTGCTCAACCACCACGTGATCCCCAAACCTGGAGCATCAGAAGTGCCACCATCTCCTGGGGTAGCCGCAACGTGGCACATGCATGGAGCAAGCTCTTCCTCTGTCGCTGTGACTGTTTTCCCACTTTAGGACATAACAGAAGATCCTTTCAACAACATTTCCTTTGAAAAATAATCCATCTAGCTCTGTTTTTGGAAAGTGCTCCATGCTCTACACAGGAAGAAGTTAATTACTGTCCAGGGGGTGAGGGCGTGTGTTCTCAAATGTTTTAAATGTTTAATTTTCTTGAAAGAAAAACCATCTCTGATCTCTGTTGGATCCTCTCCCTGTTTATACAGAGGGTTTCTATTAGCAGGGCCAACAGTACATCCCTGACCACCACGTCCGTGTCCTTTTCTTCTTCCCTCAAAACAGGAACTCCTCCCAAGGGGTGTGTGTCCTACCTCTGGTGCGTTCTCTCCAGGGAGCAGGGGTAGCCCGAGCCCTCCCGTCAGCGCCTGCCTCCGAGGGCTGCTCCGTCCAGACCCTGAACTGGAGTGAAGCTATCTCCGACTGTTGCAACTTTTCCTTTTCTGCCCATTTTCCAGGAAGATGAGGAAGGAGGGGTGGCTTACCCTCTTCACAGCCCCTTCCGGCGAGAGGCTTTGAGCAAAACGTCACCGAGACCTTTGCTGGTGGATCCAAGCCAACTTTTGCTCACATCAGCTGGGGATGGGCCATGATGATGAGGCATCCACAGCCATTTTGGATGAGGTTTCTAGGCAGAGGGTGTCCCACAGACATCCCTGTCATGGAAAAGAGTGCTCACCGTAAGGATGTCATTAGCTTTTCTTAGTCCTGGCTTCCTCTAATGGGAACTGGGGTCTCTCCTCCATCCCATTTGCACCATGCAAGGTCCCAGGCCCACCCAGAGAGTCCCAGCTGCTGGCTCCCAGCTTGTTGTGGTCCTTTACAGGGTGCTGAGCATCCCTGGTGTGGAGTTCATGGGGAGAGGAGTTCTTTAGAGGGATGGCCCTGAAAGTCAGGACTCCTGGAGCCCCATGGGCTGCTGTGGAGGGGTTGATTTCCTTTTGTTATTGCTGCTTATCTTGGCCCCGCTGATGCCGCTATCAGGGCATTGTCGAGGTTGCTAATTTAATGCTGATGAGAGGATAATGAGGACGGCCATGAGTGCCGTAATACCCATTTGGTTTTTAATTTATTATGGTAAGGAAGAGGTGACTAAGAGGAAGGGCTGGGGAGCAGCGACCAGGGTGAGCTGAGCGTGCCGGCTGCATGCTGTGGCATTTCCAGATTGTGCTGGAGGCTGAGGTAGGCAAACCCCGCTGGGCCTCCTGATTTCAGAGTTTGTTTCACAAAGCACTCGGAGCTGGGGCTGTTGTCTTCCAGGGACCCTTGTATGATGCCATTACATTGGGGTTGATGATGGTCTCCTGATCCCATGCGCTTCCAGGACTTCTAGGACAGCCCACGCTAGGAGAGTGTACAGACAGGGTTTGCGCTTCATCCATGTGCATGGAGATGGAGAGGATTGACAGCAGGGCTGCTCAGGGGTGGCTTTGACACTTGGTTGTGGGGCTGGTGATGTTGGACAGGTCAAGGTGACAATGGGGACTTTGAAGGTACTGCAGGCTGGACCTCATGGCTCTATTTCCTGGGGTGTCTTCAAGCCTCTTCCAGATTTAATTTCCTACTAGCACATTCCTCCAGAGCCCTCTCCTAGAACAACTGGTATCTCACACGCATGGCTTGCATCCTTGAAAGTGTCCTCCTTCCCCCAGTGACTGAAGCCCACAGACCCCACTCTCCAGCAGGCTGGGTATAACTGTGTAGCACTGCAAGCTGAGGAGCAGGCTCAAAACCAACCTCTGAGCTGCCCTTCTACAGCACCAGCTGTATTTTGAGCCCAAAGCATCCATCCAGTGCTCAGGACGAGCTTAGCTCAGGTTGCAGCAAGCAAACCAAGCTGGTGGACTCAGACCACATCTGCACCCCGCTGAGCGTGCGTGGACATACCCAGGGAGGAAGATGGTGATGCTGGGGGAGAAATGGGAGAGGATGGAAGGGAAAGGAGACAGGGAGCAGAGAAATCCAAGTGCGCTGGGGAGGCTGTGGGGGCTGTGGGCTCGTCTGGCCGAGCCCATGTGCTGCTTTTTGCACCAAAAACTGCTGCAGCTGGAGGAGGGGGCTGCCTGGGGAGCACTCAAATGCATCTCTGTGGGGTCAGGGCTCCTCACAGCTTTATTTGGGCCATGGGGGCGACAGTGATGCTTTGCAGCAGGCTGTCGGGTGGCTGGTGGTGCTGGAGGAGCACCAGGATGACTTTATTTTGGAAATATGTCCCTGTGGAGCATTTAGTGTCCCTCGGCCAACCCGGCCCAGAGTCGGCTGAGCCGCTGGGACCAGTTCTACTCAGGATTGTGCTCACCCTGCCTCTTATCACTCTGCTGGGAAAAGAGCTGGCAAGAAAGTGAGCCAAACCCGTGCACCCTGTCACTCCCTTCGGCATGCTTGAGCCAAAGGCTGGTTTCTTTCTTGCTTTCTTTTTTCTTTCTTCCTTCTTTCTTTCCCAGGCATATTTTTCAGATCGATAGCGTGGAGGAGAGGGTGATAATATGGCAGGGCTTTGGCCGGCAGTGGGAAGGTGGGATGGTGTCCTGGTGCTTGGCGGCACCATCTCTGCGGTTGGGCCAGCCGGGTGCCAGGCAGGAAAGGGCGTCCCCAGCCCCGCGTGGAGTGGGACGGGGAGGAAAGGAAAAGGACGGGGACAGGAAGGGCAGAGCGGCGCCCAGGGAGGGTCAAACCAGGCGGGGAGAGCAGCTGGCTCCCCTGGGCAGGTTGTGCCCTTCAGCCTCCCCGCAGGCCGGGACGTGGGGTGGGGGACGACGAGGAGCTGTTGAATCAGGCCCAGAATAAACAGCCTTCTGTCGCTGGAGAAAACAGCCGGCCTGTTTTCCAGGCGGACGGGGAAGCGGCGGAGCCTTTTTCCTCTGGCCCCATTCCAGCGGGGAGGTGCAGCAGCCTTAACCCGCTCAGCCCGGGTGGGAGCGGTGAGCTTGTCCTGGGGCTTCCCTGGGGATGGGGCTTCTCCCATTCGGCTTGTGCTTTGCAGAGCAGTGAGATTTGGCATTGCCACAGGGATTCCTGCTCTGTGTCGACCATGGGTCTCCTTGGATGCTATGGATTCAGACTCACTGCCTCGAGTCCTGCTGCTCTCCCAGTACTGGTGGTGACCTGCCAGGAGAATGGAGGGAACTGGAGCTGGGTCAGGCTGGATGTTCTCACCCAGCTCTCTGCACACCAGGGACGAGGTGACATCGTACACCATGGGGGGAATGACAGCAAAGAGCATCCCACACCTTCCTGAAGAACTTTAAGGAAGACACCCAAAGAACCATCAAGTTCATCAGCTGCTAGCATTATTGGTGCCAAAACCAGAGCCTTGCCCTCCCGACGGGACATGGCAGCCCCCTGAAGTCCCTGCGTGTTTGCACTCTGGCGCAGAGCTGAGCTGAGCGCAGGCATGTGAGCGAGTTGGCCGCAGACCCCCAGGAGCCGGCAATAGGATGCCTCCCCATGGGAGGAGCAGCTTAGCATAAATATTTAATAGCTTCAGTAAATATTTAACTTCTCCAACATGAGTGAGGATGGAAAAAATAGACCCTGGCGGGCAACCTCGCAAAGCCCCTGGGTGAGATGCTTCTAAGCACTCTTTCCAACTCTCAGCCCGTCGTATGGGCTTCTAGGCAGGACCTGGCTTTCATTAGATCTGTGTGCAGAGCCTAACATGAGGAGGCTGTGATCTGAAATCAACTCATTATAAAAATAGCATGCCCTTTGCATGAGTCAAAAAAACCACCCGCTCTCAATTAAACGGGAACATCATCCATCTGAAGTTTAGATCGGCACTTCAGCTGGCTCGTGCTCGGCATTAAAATAATCTCTTCGGGCATTTCTAGCTTGAGAGGGTGCTCCTGAGAGGATAAGTTGTTGTTTTTTTGTTTTTTTTTTTTAGAGGATGGGCACAAACTGTGCAGCAGAGGACATTCTTCTGCTCTTTGCTATTTAGGCTGCTTAATGCTGATGTTAACATTAACAAAGGGGGTTTTGCCCTCCTCAGCTATAGACAGCACATGGCAGATTGCAGTCAATGCCTCCTCTCAGCAAGGGCAGACCTGCACACCCATGCTGCAAATACATGCAAACCAACCCTCTTATCTGACACACTGAACCTCAAAATTTGATTGTCAGCATCATTTCCTCTTTTTTTAGATAAATCGCTGCTTGCTAAGGGGATGTCCCGCATGTACAAGATGCTAGAAAAGCCCTTGTCCCACGTGTCCCGCTGCCTTGGCGCAGCGGTCTGGGATCTCAGGGAGTGGTGGGTGATCCTGGAGTTCCGTCCCAGCCTGGTTTATTCCAAAGAGCCAATTTTGCGCAGCAAGACCTAGAAACATTGCCATCTGGTTGGATGTTCCTGTGCTAATAATAGTGCGGCTAAATATTTGCATGTGGGCCTCTTTTAGCACTGGGGCTCCCAGAGGAATATGGGCCACATCTCTGGGGTTTTTAATAGAAAGCAAGCAAGGCCATGAAGTCAGAGGAAGAAAAGGTGTCAGAAAACACCAGGTCAATGGGACGGGGCAGCGAGGGGACTCCAGCACGAGGAAGAGTCCTCCAAAGGCTCCGTGTGACCAGCTGCAAAAAATGGTATGGGACTGGTGTGACGCCACGTGAGTCCAGGCTTGGGTGAAGCTCTGCCTCGTGCGAGGGAGGAAGCCTGACAGGTCAGCAAGCTAAAACCACTCAGACTCATCCTTCCCGAGACACATCGCCCGATACCGGTTCTCTGAACTGTGGTTTCCTGATGCAGCTGTTTGATAAATATTTATCTCTGCTCTATTGCAAAGCAATTAGGACAGCCTCAGAAGTGGGTTTACTCAAGAGGCACCACAAAAATAAGACAATTTGGATAATGAGTGTATCTATTTATTTTCCACTTATAAGGGCTCTCCTGAAAACTCCTGCGGAAGCAGACATTTCCCAAATCTTCATGTAAGTCTCCGGTGCCGTGCAAAGGTTAAAACTCACATCTCTGTTCTCACTCACCTCATACTGGTTTTAACCCAGTGTCCACCCACTGAAGATGCCAGCTTGCACCAATCTAAGGGAGAGCCTGTTGGACTTTAATCAGGCCATTGGCTGCAATGTGGGAGGTTTATCCTTTAGTGTCCACATGTGCTCCCATCTTCAACCTGAGAAGGGAGGAGCTTCTCCTGGTGCAGGTGGTTGGTATCAGTTGTAGGTATGCACCCAGTTACAGCAATTAGGCTACGAGGGCTTAATTTTCACTGCAGAATAAAGACGTGGTCTTGCCTCAAGGTAAGAGGGTCTCATACAAGGTGCTTGGTCATAGGGAAGACAGTGGAGTCTCCAACTGAATCTGTGAGCTCATCAGAGTTTGGTTTTAGCTTTCTACTTCAAGCTGGTTTTCAGCTTTCTACTTTTCACTTTGCCCAGGACAGAGAAGGTGCTGGGGCCATTCCTAGGCTGCGAACCGATACGATATGGAGTGGGTGCAGGCAGGTTACACTAACCGCTGTGGGGTTAGCACAGGGGTCAAGCCCCAATTTCCTGCTCATGCCTACGAGGAGCCTGATCTCATTCCAACCCCAGGTCACTGCTGATGGGTTGCACTGTAACGTTCCTCGGGTCTAGCAGTGGTCCTGGTGTCAAATGCAGCTGGATTGCATCGTTCATGGAGCTCAGTCCTGATACTCCATCTCTGGAGGAGGTGTGGAGGGGCCGAAGGATTTACACACCCTTCGTGGAGGGACCAAAGGACTTGTACAGCCTTCATGGGAGACTTGAGGGTGCTGCTTGCAGAAAAAGGAGCTCTTTTTATGGACTTGTACCAGAAAGCAAGCAAATCCTCTGTGTGTTGTGGCCACAAGATAAACCGGGGCCCATACCTGAGAGGATGACAAAGGGAAAGAAGGGGTTTCTTTGTCGGGTTTGGGAAGAAGCAGCCCCTGCACTCTCCTTTATGGGATTGCTGCCTCTTGCTTTGCTTTCTTCCTCCCTTCCTTCAGCTGGTTGCTCGACACAAGCCTCCCTGGCATTCGAGGCCATCCCACCCCCTCCCCAGCGCCCATCACCATCTGCTCACCACAACCCCGGATCCCTCGTCCACCACAGCTCTGCAACCCTTTGTGCCGTTTTATCCCCTCGGCTGTAACTCAGTCGCTTGCCCCTCGCTCCCTCCTCCTCACCCGGAAAGGCGAGAGGTGGGGAAGGGAAAGGTTTCCCCAGCTCTGTGCAGAAATGTTCGAGTGTGTCAAAAGACAAAGCCTGTCCCCTTTGCAACCCACCAGCTGCTGCTGCCACAAAAGCGGGGAGAGGAGGGGGGTCGGGAGCGTGGGGGGCACTTTGTGACCCGAAAGGAAAAACCTTGAGAAAAGAACAGAATAAATATCCCCTCCTTCCGCCCCTTCTTAACAAGAGGGGACAGAATTAAACACTTTTGTTAAGTGAGGGGCTGTCCCCCACACCAGTTAACACGGCTCCTGCGCCCTGTCCTGGTGTCGGACTTTAACTCACTCTATGTCGTGTCTTTCTCTCCACGGGCAGAAAATTCAATTAGTCTCGAGCAAATGCCTTCCTAAAGGACACAGAAAACGAAAATAAAGAGGAGAAATCTGCTTTCATCCTGCACAGAAAGAGGCTTTTGGGGGGAAATACAGATTAGGGAGATAAAGAGGCAGGTTTAAGGCTTTCAAAAGGAATTCTCTCTCTCTCTCTTTCTTTTTCTTTTTCTTTTTATTTTTCTTTTCTTTTCTATTCTTTTTCTTTTCTTTCTTTTCTTTTCTTTTTCTTTTCTTTTTCTTTTCTTTTTTCTTTTCTTTTCTTTTCTTTTCTTTTCTTTTCTTTTCTTTTCTTTTCTTTTCTTTTCTCTTTGTCTTTTTTTTTCTGTCTTTTCTTTTGGTTTGCTTTCTTTCTCTTTCTTTTTTCTTCTCCCCCTCCTATCTTTCACTCTCCCTCTCTCGCTCTTTCTCTCCTCCAGCCATCTGATGACCAAAGCCTATTCCCACACACACCACTGCTGAATCCATCCAAACCCCTACGAAAGCGGAACTGTGTTCGTCTTGCTGTACGACTCCGAAACATCCCCAGGTTTTTGCCTGTCTATACAGCTCCTCCACACAGGTACAGCAATACCCCACTCCCAGGGAAAGGGAAGGATTGGTGCTGGGAACACTTCCCTGCTGGGACATCCCTCCTGCAAGCCAACAGGCGTGGGGATTTCTGTAGGAGCCCTGGCAATCAGTGGTCACTGGAAAGCCAGGGAAAACGTTGCCGGTGGTTCAGTGGCGAGGCCCAGCTCCTTGCGTGCACAGGGCTTGGGCACGGCCTGCCAGGCACTGTGCCGGGGGGGGGCACGGAAGGGCTGGGTGCCTCCTCCGCAGGGCACTCAGCGGCTTATCGTGAACGGTAAGAGAGGCGAGCATTTCCCGGAGACCACGCTTCCTGCCTCTTGATTGCAGATGCTGGTGTCTAATCACCGCTTCCTCCCCTGCCTCTCACCCTGCGCCAGGGCTCAGGGCTCGCTTGCAGCCCAGGGTAGGTTGGCATCCTCCAGGTTCACCTCCCACAACTAGTTTTCCCCATGTTGTTTACCTCCTCCTCTTCCAACTAGTTCGTTTTCCTGTGCTGGGCTGGTCCTCGGCTGCCAACGCTCTGGAGCGAGGGCTGGTGCCCGATATTGCTGCCTGCCAGAGATAAGAGCTAATCTCTCTTTTATGGTAGCAAATACAACTCGCAGATCAGAGTCTCTGGGCGGAAATCAGGACAGTACAAACACTTGCAGGAGGAGGGAGGAGGCTGGCGGCACATCCCTTTTATCGAAGCTGTTTGTTGTTTTCTTGTGGGCCTGCCCCTAGAAAGTACCAGGCTTTGTTAGTGTGGAGGTACAGCTCCAGCCAGCACTGGGTTAGAGGGACCAAATACACTGGTGGGGCAGAAAACTTTATTTTTTGACTTATCAGAAACTGGACATGGGAAGATTGCCTATGAGCTTCCTCTGAAGACAGCTGTCTTGAACGTAGAAGGAGGAGGAGGAAGGAAGGGCATGGTACCAAATGATAACCTGGTTTCATGCTGAAATAGCTTGCAACAGTCCTGCATCAAGATTTTAAGCCTTGGGATGGAAACAGATTCCACAAACAACATAAGAATTGCCTGGAAGGGAGAAAATCTGGTTGTCCTTCCTTCCAGTGTCAGCCACTGCCACCTCTTTAGGTGCACCTAGTATCTGGCAGGGGTCTTTGAGTTTTTAGCTTGCATCTTTGTCCCCCAGCATCTTTATCTCACAAGCTCCCTGCCACACAAGCGACGGATATGCTTGGTTTTTTCTGCTGGCACTGGCTCCATTCACCAGACCACAGGGGATGATGGACTGGACCATTTTCAGGTTGCTTTTGGAGATGAATGCGTAGCTGTGGCCTCCCAACCTTTGCCAGTCGGCAGGAGGATGAGCCAAGTCTCTGAAGTGCCAAAGGACAAGACCATGTGGCATGGAGTGAGGAGATGGTGCAGTTTCAAAGCAAAAGGGAAGACCAGGAAAAAAAAATAGGAAAAAAAGACAAACTGCAGAATTAGAGCGAGAGAATCAGCTTGGAGACAGGGGTTTGTGTCTTGGCTTTTCCCTACGTGCAGATCCCCCCAGCCTCAGCTCGCTCTGGCCAAAAGCTGGAGAGAGATTGTTGGAGGAGCTGTGCAGAAACAGCACAGTGGCTCTCGCAGCATCTGCAGAGCCCAGTGACTGCAGAGCTGGTTAATCAGTTACTCGCTCATAGCCCCGAGCTCCTGTGAGCTGCTTTCATCTCTGAGCCAAAGGAAAGGATGGATCATTCTTCAGCAGCTTCCTCTGCAACATCTGGGCTCTGCGAGAGCCGGCTTTGCCTCGCAGGGAGCAGCACAACGACCGCAGATCCCCCGGGCACGGGGTGGCTCCCGTCATCCAGTGCTGTGGATGCATCCAAGGGGACTTCTTGGTCCTGGGCATAGTCTTGGTGACACCAGCTGCTGTTGTTCTGTCCCTGATTCAAGATATGGGTTTCTCCAACGTGGACAATCCAGTGCACTCCAGCCTCCTGCTTCTCTGCTGAGGTCTCAGCCTGTGCAATAACCGAGGATTAAACAGTCTAAAGAGAAGGGATGGCAGACACTACCTCATGCCAAGTCCCTCGTGGCCATCTGTGTGGTCATCGTGGCCTCCTTGACCACTGTCCTGGCCTCTGGGTCTCCTGAGGTCCTCCTCCCTTTAAGCAGCACTTCTTTTTCTGCTTTTCTTCCCATAAATAGGGCTACCAGGCTTCATGCTCCCAGGAAAAATTCTCACTCCTGTTCCCCTCATGGTCTGATGAGACAAAGTAGAAAAAAACTGGTCAGAGGGAAGAAGAAAGGAGCTGGTTTTGAAATGAATAGAAGCTGCTGGTCAGGCTGCCACTGAGCAGACAAAGGCTTTCCAGCGTGTAACTGCTTGTCTATGCAGGGAAATTAATTGGAACAGCTTTTCCAAATTAGCTGCATCTGATGATGATAAAAATAATAAAAACAAATAGTGGATTAAGTTAAATTAGGAAAAAGCAGCTTTATTCTGCAATAGGCGTGTCCGCATTCCAGCATATTTTATTCCACAATAGCAGCTTTGCTCTGCTTCTCTGTGCTGACAAGCCCTGACACCGGCCCCGTGCACGCTCCCGCTCCTCCTCGCAGGGCAATCCTGCCTGTTTACTCTCTCCTCCTGATGCCAGAGGCTTCTCTGGATTTTTTTCCTTCAGGCTGCCATTTTCCAGCACTTCTCCCCGCCTGGAAGTCCTCCGGGAACCTGGCCCAGGCTGTCTTGTGGACTTCTGGTGTTTCTCACTCCGGTGAAAGCTGCTGGAGCCCTTCCCAAGCCTGTGTGTGACCCTGCTCTCCTGCTGCCCCTGCTCCCTGCAAGAGTCTCTTGGCCAAATCCAGCACCATTCCCGCTTTGAAAACTCATTTGGGTCCTTCACTTAGCACCCAGTCCTTTCTAAATCACCTAGTGCACAGGCGGCGTGTCTGCCTTCAGCGTAACTCCTAAATGACATTTGCACACACATATGAAAACCCCGGATTTATGTTGGATGGGGAAAGATGAGAATTTGGCACACACAACCAAGCAGCGACCTCTCTGACCACGCTGCGTTCACAGAGCCTGGTTGCTGGATCCCGTTCCGTTGCTGCCAATTCCATGGGTTCCGTCTCCAGTGGGGTGAGCAGGAGTGACTTCACTGACCGCACAGAGCTACAACAGCTTGCATCAGATGAGGATCTTGCCCTTTCTGTTAAAAGAAAGACATAATTCTAATTATCTTGACATGTTTATCACTGTGAGCCCGGGCCCGTTATCTCCACGGGTTCGTTCTCAAATGTGCAGAGCCGCAAGAACATGATTGTCTTTTATTAAAATCCCGCTTGAGGTATTTCTGCAGCTGCACTTTGTGTCAAAGGATAAAAAATGTGCAGAGTGACTTTCCTCGCATTGTTAACCGGGAGTAGCTGTTGTCTGCTGCGAGCCATTGCCTGCACAATGGGGCTTCAGCTATTACAGCTAATTTATGGGTCTGCATGTGTTTGCCCTGTCAAACCTTCTTGAAGGGAGGGTTTAAAGCCATTAAAAAAAGGTTTTTGCTAGTCTGCCTAAAAGTTGCTTTGCTGCACAGACTGAAATGTAAGAGCTACTGGTTTGCTGTGCATCACGTTGATTCTAGGTCCCTCTCTTCTGACCCCACAGATCCCAGAGGGCTGACTGTGCCCCACGAGAAGGCAGCTTCACTGTCGTCCCTCATCCACCCATGGGAGTACGTGTGGTTTAATGAGTTGCCCATTGTCACTCAAACCCAGTTGCCCCATCTCCCTTTCCAGTGTCCCATAGCAAGACCCTACTACCTCTGTTTCTTCCTTGATCCTCATTTCTTCCCCACAAAGGTGTGGGTTTTTTTCACTGACATTGCCCATTGGAAAAGACTTTAAACATCTTGCTTGTTGTCTGACAAGTTACCTGCCTGATCCTGCAGCCATCTTGCTCTTAGACTGACCAAAGTCTCTGTACCAGCAACCTCATCCCCGTGGATTTCCTTCTCCCAATTTGAGCAGCTGAATAGTTTGCATCAGACATAGTAAATTCTTGGTGAATCTTTATTTGTATCTGTTTATTTGCCACACCAAAGGGCTCAGGCATCCCAGGCTTGGGGTCCTTGACCAACGCGCAGAGATGATGCTCTCTCTCCCAGCAAATTTTACGATTGAAGGACAAAACACAAGATAACAGAGGCTCGTCAAACAGCCCCAGACCACGGTGTCAGCCAGCCTCTAAATAGTCCCAGCATTAGCAGCAGGGCTAAAAATAAATCTAGTGAGGTTTATTTTCATTATTATTCTGCCAGAACGTGCCTTCTCCAGCTCACGGCCTCACGCCAGCCCTCCTCCCAAAGCTGCCAGGAGCAGCTTTCCCTCCTTCTCCTCCTCTTCCTCATCCCTGTCCCACCATCCCCATCCCCTCGGGGACTCCCATCCGCAGCCTTCCACTGGTCTCAGGGGACCCGCAGGTTGCAGTAGCAGATGGCAACGGGTGACCTGTTAAACCGCCACCGGTCACTGCTTGCGAGCCCCCGCCAGCCCGAGGCTCTGTGTTTATTTGTCTAACGCGGCCAAAAGGGCTCGTCCCCGCCGGCCCAGCTCGGCTGGCAGCCTTCATCCCAGCGATGCTCGTGCTTTCCCGCCTGGATCACGCTGTCAATCCCCAGAGCCAGGAGCGTGCTTTCCCCGGACAGCAGCTTTCTCTACATTTTTCTGCCGGGGTCTGTATAGTGCAACACAGGGCTGCCAAAGCAGAGCCCAGTCAAATCCAGCTCCAGCAACATGGGAAGAAGTAAAGCAGCAATAAGACATACAGGATCATAGCTCTGCTCCTTTGCAAGCCTGGGAGAGCATCGCATGGAGGTGGCTTTGTCCCTTCCGTACCTGCGTGCTTGCTTATTTATGGCAACGTGGGCTTCTGTCACAGCCCCGCATTGGTCCATGGGAACCCATCTTGGCCTCCCAGCCAGGCACTGGGGAATGAGGGAGCCTTACTCAGGTGGGTGGGCAAAGTGCTACCGGCAAAAGGCAAAGTGGAAAGGGAGGGTGGCAACGAGAAAGAGCCTGTGGCTGCAGGGAATGTGCAGGGCCGTAAAAGCACGCTGTGACGTGTAGTTATCAGGAGGAGGCTGGGTAATCAAATACAGCAAGTGGATTATGAGAAGGTAAAAAGGAACAATGTAGCCAACAATTTTTAATTATTCCTACAACAATAAGTGGAAACTAATCTCCAGGCTCAGGGTTCAAATTTTATTTTCCCCTTCACTCCCCTTCCCACCATTTAGCCGAGCACAATGGCACAGACACAGCCTGGGACATTTCTCCTTCCCCTGAGGGCTGTTTGCCTGCGCCGGTGTGGCAGAGCCCATATCCTGGGATAAATGCCCTCATCCCAGGGCTAGGAGAGGAGATTCCCTTGGTGGACTCCTGTCTCATGTGCCTTTCAATTCACTGCTATAAGTTTCAGTGGGAGTATTGCAAGTCTCACTGATACAGTACAGCGCAAGGCACTGTACAGAGATGCTGTGCCAAAAACCTGTTTAGCCTTTCTATACAGCAGGCAAAAGGCAGAGAGAAACTAAGGCACGAAGCAGGGACACAACGTGTCCAAATCCACTTGGCAAGGAGGGGACAGAGGCTCGGTATTGGCTGTAGCTCACTGTGCTGCAGTAACAAACCCGACGGCAGCGCTGAAGCAGAGCTCAGCCCTGCTCACATCATTAGGGATGATCATCAGAGGCAGTACAGGGGATGCAGTGGGGGGCACGGAGCAATCCTGCCAGCTCCAGGGCTCATCCCATGGCCAATGCAATGACACCGCGTGAGGGGAAGCCTTCAAGGAACAAAACCTTTTTTTCTCTTGGACAATTGCTTTCATAGCTGCACCCTAGCAAATCCCAGCATCTCTGTCCTTTGCTTAATTAACTCCAGAGCTTGTATGGTTTTCTTTTTTTGGAGGGAAAAAAAAAAATAACAGAAAGAAAAGCAGAGAAGAATGCAAGTTTTTTAAACGCCCCCCGCCTCCTCGGGGTAGCGTGGGCCTGCAGCCCCGCGGCTGGCTTCCGCCACCGGCCGCCCCCGCAGGACACCGGCGCTGGCCCAGCTCCCCCGCACACAGATGTGGGCTTCCCCCGGGCCCCCGGCGCTGCGCTGGGAAAGGCCAAACCCACCACGGTCCTTTCGCAGCTCTGCCGAGAACGTCATCCCCCCCTGCCTGGGCATCCCCCACACCCCGCATCGCCCCCAGAGCAGCAGCCCCGAGGGGGTAGGAAACGCTTCATCCCGTGCTCGTCTTTCCTCAGTAGGGAGGATCTCGGATAAATAAACAGCAGCTGCCGGTGAACTGGATCCGACGGCTTTTTCCCATTCTCCGTCCGGCTCTGTGATTGCGTCCAGGTGCGGGGAGCTGAGGCCAGAGGCTGAGTGCTGAGATGCTGGGACAGATTTGGCATCGTTCTGCTTGAAGAGCATTGGCTGCAGCGGGATGACTCCAGGCTGATTCTCAATACATATATTGAAAGACAAGACCTCGTGGGGTGAGAGAGACCCTGCCTCGAGCCCACTGGCTGTGTGCAGTAGGGAGGTAGTTTTGGGGAGCTCACGAGGCTGGTCACCATCCCTAGTCCTCCCATTGACCCAGCTCTCACACCCCTCTCCACAGAGGTGGTCCCCATCACACCAGGCTGTGCCGAAGGCAGCGGTGGCCCTCAAGCTCAGTGGAAAGTTGGTTTGAGACACAGGAAACCAAACTCAGTTTCACTTTGGGTTGTTAATTTTTTTTTAAATGCTGCGCTAGATCTACAGATCTGAGAGCAGCCCAAGTTGAAGGGCCTTTGTGGTCTGGTCTCCATTCCTGCCTGGGCACCCCTGAGGGAGTCTCGGTGTTGCCTCCTACCCGTCCCAGACCCCTCAGAGCTGCAGGGATGCTGAGTGAAATGAGGAGCGAAAGGCTCATTGTAACTCACCCTTTGCGTGGTGGCTCTGTGCTGTCCCATGGGGACCCACAGCGCCCACGGGTGAAAGTGCAAATTTGCATTTTTGCTCACTGGGGCGGGAGCTCAGTTGCAGGCTGTTGAGGAGTTGAGGTGGCCCAGGAGGCACGCGTCCCATGGCCACCTCGTCTCCCGACACCCACAAACTGCATGCCTTGGTCATGCCGACTTCTCCAGCAGTGATTTTCCCACACTGGGGTGCAAACCAAAGCTGTTCTCCCTCTGCAACACCAGCATTCTCTCCCGACCCCAACAAAACCCAACGCATCCCCATGCCCGCTGTCCTCCCGCCAGCCAGGGGACACCTCGCCGCCTGCGCTCTGCGCCCACCCTGGCAATGGCACGGCGCCGCTCAGCAATGAATCACCGTCTGGCGCGGACAGCATCCCTCTCCATACCACACCTGCCACGCTTTGGTTCGCCCTTCCCCTGGACAAGTTTTTCCCCCTCCCTTTGAGAGTAGTTCTTTTCAGCTTCCCATGAAAGGAGCCTGTTTGCCCGGTGATGGATTGTACCTGATTTCAATATCAATGAGGGCATCGGCTCTGCCTGCACAGCTCCAAGCAGCCTGTTTAGCCCAAGTTTGTTAACAGGGTCGCCCTCCTCTTCTCTTCCTACCGCCTCCTTCTCTGCGCCGAGGAGCCGAGGAGGCAGCAGCTGATCCCATCCTTGGGAATGGATTCTCCCACCAGTCAGGTGGGCAGCACTGGCCATGGGTCCATTGGCAACGGAGACAGGGATGGCCTTGCAGCAAGGTTTGCCAAGGGGCCTCCACCCTGAGCATCCCGCCTGAGGAGCTTGACGTTGCCATGGTGCCTCCTCTCCTTCTGCTGATTTAAAAAAAAAAAGAAAGAGGAAAAAAAAGATGATCCTTTCTTTTCTCCCAGCCTTTTATCTGGCCCTCTAAGGCTGTTGCTTTGAGTTCTACTCGAAAGCATCCATTGCTAACGGAGCCAGAGGGTGCCATAAATTCAGGTGGTCCCGAGCGATACCTCTTGCCCCCCACCCCATCCGACGAGGTGCCTTTGTTGTTCCCACTGGCTGCAATTTATGGCCCTCAAGCCAGGGCTGTTCCCAAGAGTGCTGTCCCCCTTGTACCCAAGCTGGTGGGCGAGCCACGGAGGCAGCAGAGGGTGCATCTTGGTGGTGCAAAAGCTGCCCCAAAACCAGCAGCCTCGTTACACGCTGAACCCAGCCTGAACAGGTGCCCACTGCTCCACACGTTGCACATCCTGCGGGGACCAGAGTGATGATGACAGGCCCCTGCTAACCCATTTTTTTTAAAGCTGTCCTGTGTTTTGGAGATCCTTGGCTCAATTCCCACCACGTGGGCCAAATAGGTGTCAGCTTCCCAGAGAGGTGCAGCGTGGCAGGCAGCCCAGCGAGGCTGTGAATGGGCTTCCTAACCGCCAAGCTGCAGTGCATTGAGAGCATCTTATGGGCTTCTTCAGCAATAAAAATCCCCTGCTCTACTAATATCTTACCCAAGAGAGCAGAGAGGGCAGAAACTCTTGATATCAACCTCCTGCACTGAGAAAGCGTAAGTGAAACCACCTCAGAAAAAAACACATTCTTCCAAGCCATCCTGGCTACTGTGCGTGGTCAGATCACAGCCCAGATGAAAAGACTGGAAAGTCCCTTGGAAAAGGTGAGGAAGAGTGATGGGAATTACTCAGCCAGCTCCGTCTGGCCCAAAGGGCAATCCCCTGGCTCTCCCTCTGCCTGAACCTCGCAAGGCACTTAAAACCATGACTATGTCTCTGAGGTTCTTACAGAAATGCTGAGCCAGACTTAGCATCTTGTTGCCCCCTCTCTCTTCCCTCCCCAGAGTTTAGTTAAGCTTCGTGTCATGGAGAAGAGGAAAAGGAAAACAGAGGGCAAGAGGAAGCAACACAAAGTGTAAAAACAGTGGAGGACTCCTCCAGCACCCCGGCGATCTCGGTAATGAGAATGAGGATCTAGATTTTCCAATAGGAAAAAAACCCACCTTCCTGATGAACCAGAGAAGTGAGTCCATCCGGATGAGATCAAGACAATCTGAAAGTTTGGAGCAGTCAGACGGCTCGTACTTCTCTGCAGTGCCCCAGTGTTGTCCCTTTGGGGCCTGGGCTTGCGTCTCCTATGTCTTTGGCTGAGTTTTGGGTTTCTGTGGTGGTTTCTGTGCTAATGCTGCTCCCAGGGATGTGGGGCAGAGCCTGTGGTAATGCTCGTGTCGCCCATGTGGATTCTATTGCTGGGATAAGGCAGACCTATCCTGCATCAGCTCTCACCAGGACTTGGCTGGTTAAATTTGACCCATAAACACCCTTTTATTTATTGACTGGCATCTTCTGTCACACCCAACACAATGTGGCAGCACAATTGATCGTGTTGCCTCCAAGCCCTGTAGTGACACCCCATGACAGCACCCTACGTGACAAAAGCACAGCTTCACCTCCCACCGTGGTCACCTTCACTGGGGTCCCTGTGACAGCAGACAAGGTGGCTGTCCAGGCTTGGCTCTCGCTCTGCTGATAGCAGCTGAGATGAGTTTTCCTGTTCTCCTTGACTCACATGGTGACAGCGGCTGCGAGGGCACAGGGACAGGTCTTTCCTATTGCTCGTCTCTCCTTCTCCCGATTGACCAACTCAAGCTTTTAGCCCTGGACATCTCTCCCTGGAGTAGAAGACTTTTGCTGGCTTTTGTTGAGATTCACTTTCAAGACTGAGGTTGAGCAAACAGCTGGGGAGGTGCCAAAACTCTGATTTCGGAGACCCGGTCTCTGGGGGAGCCGCGGGGGCTGTTGGCAGGGAGGCGAGCAGCTGCGCCGCAAGACGTTGCATCACGGAGGTGGATATAGGTGCGGCCCCTATGGCGGGCTGTTCGTGCCTTGGGGCTACTCTTTACTGCGGTGTCTGACAGATGCTGGCAGGTAAGGGCTGGCCGGCAGGATCAGCGCTGTCTGAAACACAAACGCGCACCAGAAAAAGGGGCCGGGAGGCAGGGATGGGTAAGCACGCTGGAGTCTTCTTGACAGCTGGATTTCCTGTGCCTGCGCCAGCTCCCCGCCGCAGGTCTCTCCCCAGTCCCCGTGCGGCTCCTGGGGACCGCTGCTCCCCTGCAGATGAGGAGTTGGAGAAATCCGGGGTGCAGTGAGGGGTCTGCAAACCTCTCACTGTGCAGGTGGCTTTCCCGATGGATTCACCTCGGTGCTTCCCTCCAAGGAAGGGATGCAGAGGGATAGGGGCTTGGAGAAGAGCGGCTTCAGCCCTCAACTAGGGACTCGGTGTGACGGAATTGCTCCAGCAGGTCTCCGGTAGGAAGGTAAAAGCCCTTCCAAGCCCAGCTCCTAGGCACGTAGCCCCAGGGCCTGGCCAGAGGATGTCTCAGGAGCCAACCTTGCACTGGTGAGATGTGTAGCTGCCTTCTGCACCGGCTCCACTGCCTCTCACCAAGGCACAGTCCACAAGACAGAAGTAACCAGGATCACACGAGCCGCATCTCCGTGGGTTTTCCAAGTGAAGTCCTGGGAAGACTCAATAGGGTTGATCTCTCCCCTTTCTTCTCCGGAAATTCCCTGTGTGTATGGGGTTTTCCATCCAGCCTGCACACCATAGCAAGGAATCTAGTTTCAGTAGTTCCCGCGCTCCTGGTCCATCCCTTGTGGGAAGCGTGAATGTGGCTTGTACGATGACGACAGGTTGCACCACGTGCCCATCAAGTGCTTTTGGCAAGTTCTAGAAGTGAGTAAACCCAAGAAATTAACGCGGGACTGACACGTAGAGAGACATCTGTAATGTTTTTGCGGGTAGCTTTGTGGTGTGCAGGGCATCAGCGTTGTGGTTAATTAAACTGTGGTCTCCGTAGCAACCGGGCAGGAATAGGAGGAATTATAAATTTACTTTCATTTACAGTGGCAGCCTTCATCCCGAGATGAAATGGGAACAAGCCCTTCTCCCCGCACACACGGCAGCTCCGGGGCAGCTTCTGCAGCGGGACAGGGAAGAAAAGGCTGCTTGTTTCTTGAGATGCCCTTTACTATTCAAGCTCCTTCTGCGTAGTTTTATTCAGCTGCATCTTACACCAGGCATCAAGCAAGCCCCAGACTATTATGTGCTGAAAGCTTTCCCCATGGAGAAAGCTGCTTGGATCTGCCTTGTGTTTTCCAGTCCATCTCCCCAGTGAGACATACGGACAAGTTAAAACAGGCAGATTTCGGCAGGGCCCAGAAAGAGAATGGTGGAGGATCTGCCAGGCGTGGAAGGGCTGCCTCCCCTCGCTCCCCGCCCTTCCCAGTGGAAATCGGGAAGGTCGCTGCTTTCGCAGCTCCCAGCATGGGGGTTTTCTTCCCCATCAGCACCCACTGGCCCCAGTGAGAAGGAGACGGTGCCCGGCATGGGGACGGAAAATCTCCCCACTGCTGGTGGGGTGGGGAAGTGATGAGGATCTGCACCATGGGGCTCCAAGTGAGGGTGGGGACTTTGCGACTAATGTGAGCTGAAGGGTGATTAGGTGAGGGCTGCTCCCTCGTATCCGGCCCTGAGGCATCCTCAAGGCTTGGGAAGGGGGGGCAGAGTTTGGGCATCTCTTTCCCAGAGGGAGATTTCCCTTCAACCGGGGCTGGAGAGTTTCTCCTTTGGCCCAGAATGGTCCCCAAGATGAGATTACCCCATCCTGGAGTGGGGCTTTATGGTTTTCCAGGCTCTCCAAGAATTTGCATCCAAGCCTGGCAGCAGCATTTATTCACTAAATGATGCAAAAAAAAAAAAAAAAAAAAGGGAGTTTGCGGAAGAAAGAGGTTTAGGTTAGAGGTTGGTCTAAGCATGGAGAAAAAAAAAGAGAAGAAAGAGTGCATAAAAAGGGGGAACAGGAAATGGGAACTTTGTGGGGCAAAGAGGCACATTTTAAGATCCTTTGGAAAAGAGGATCTTCACCTTTATCCAGACCAACCACTTAGTCCGTCGTTTTGAAAATTTCTGCTTACAGAAGCTTGGCCCCGGAGCTGAGCTGCTTTTTGGTGAACGGGATTGAGCTCAGCGAAAAATGTGCCCTTTTGTGGGGAACCAACAATGTGCAAATCCAGGTCAAATGCAAATGCAGGGCTTCAGCCAAAACAAGTGAGGGAGATAATTTGGAAGATGTTGAAACATCTTGTTTCAACATTTTTTCAAAACAAAACATTTTTTTGGCTTTTTCATTTCAAAACAGCTTTTCCTATTTGAACAGTGCTTGAGCCAAAAGGAGAAGAAGGGTTAAAAAGGTGCAAAAAAGACCCCAAAAAGGGAAGAAAACATTGTGGGCTTGGTTGGAGGGATGTTTCAGGTTGAGCTGAACTGACATTTTTTTCAACTTCTTGCCAACATTTCTCCCTTTGGTATTTTTTTTGTCATGGAAAGTAAGCGGAGAAACCCCATCCAGCCAAGCACCCCTGCGAACCAGGGACGGAGTTTGCCATGCACCCACCCAAAATAAACCCCTGCTGCTTAGCAAACCCTTTTTCCCCTTCTGTCTGTCGAGTTTTCAGAGCTGCCAAGGCAGCATCACACAGTTCTGTCTGCCCGGTGAGGCCACACATCGGACGAAAAGCAAACCCTCCCCGGGGTCAAAAATCCCCCCTGCGTCCCCGAGGGGAGCCAGCTGCTCCATCTCAACGGTCTCCCCTCTTCCCTCACCCCTGGCACCGCTCTGTTTTTCCACTCGAGCATGTGAAGCCCGAACAGGGGGGAAGAGGAAGAATACGGCCCTTTGTGTGAGCTGAATACGGGCCATGTGTTGCGCTAATGCTGCCGGCGAGCCCACCCCGAGCCGCACATTCAGCCCTAGATTAGCGGCAGCTATCAGGACACATTTAGATATGGACGATTTCCTCCGCCGTCGCAGGCGATGAGGGACAGAGTGTGGGAAAGCTCTTCTCTGGGCGCGGGGCCCTTCTCTTGCCCATCGTTGCCCAATCCCAAAGCCGGAGGCCGGTTGTTAATCGGATTCCCACCGCGTTGGGCGAGATACAGCGGCAGCGTGTGACCTTCCCAGAGGTGCGGGGCGGCTGAGGAGCCCTGTGGGAACCAGGGCGAGGAAGGCTCTGATAGAAAGGAGGAGATTTTTCAGGGTTCAATAGTCAAGGTCTTTTCCAGCAGGCCACCATGCCTTGCAAGCTCGCATCCCACCTGTGATGTCCCCAGTTCCTGTCCCTCCCCCAGACAACCCACCGAAGCATGGCAGCGTTAACCCTTGGTGGCCTGGGTGACTGGAAATGAATTTATAGGGGCAGAAAACACGTGGGGGAGGGAGGGGAGAGGCGGATGCGGTGCTGTGGTAGAAGCTGTGTGACTCCATGGCTGTTAGTAGATGGAGAGCCTCTCTGCCCAGGCGGGAGGGTTGGATCCAGCCTGGATCAGCAGCTGCTCACCTGCTTTGTCGTGGGCTTTGCAGCACTGCACAGTGTGCAGGTGGCACATCCCCATGGTTCAGATGTCCAAAACTGGGTTCATCTGCCCAAAACTGAGGTGCTAGGTGGGAGCACCCTACCAGGTGGGACTGATACCCCCTTTCTGCCACTGGCAATAGAGAGGCTTCTTTCCAATTAGCAGCATGACAGGGATTACCAGGCAGGACTTCTGGGTCCCTGTTCCCCCTAAAACCGTGCTGGTTGGTGCAAAGGTATGTAATTTGTTGTTGCAGATGTATACTATTGCTAGCGATGACATGCAGGCAGGACATCAGCTGTGACTGGCAGGGCAGACCCCGGCCCAGACCGTGGCACCCAGCTCCCCACACTGGGCTGCGTGTCCCCCGCTCCCAGCAGCCGGCTGGGGGGTGACCAGTGCAGAGATGGGCTGTGATGGGGACTGCAGCCGCACAGACCTGGCAGCAGCCACAGTCTCTCCTGTCGTCCCCGCCAGAGCCAACACACCTGGAGAAAACATTGGGGTGCTTTCGCCGCTGCCCTAAGGATGGGCACCACCAGGATGGTTTGTGGAAACCTTGAGACAGGCTTTAGGGGATGGGGCTCGGTCGGCTCGTGGGAATCGGTGATGGAGAGCAAACCCCTGCGGGGACACTTCCAAAGCAAGTGCCAATCCTGCCACCTCCTTCTCCCACCCCTGTGGCTCCTCCACACCCGCTCCCGTGCTGCCTGCAGCCTCCCTGCTGGGACAGGGCTCTCATTCCCCATCTTCCCAAAGCAGGGAGGAAGGATGGCAAACTTCACACCACCGTGTCAGGCAAGCTCCCGGCACACCTCGCCAGCATCCTGCCCCTCCGCCCCCGTGCCTTCTCACCCACCTCCTTCTCCTCCCTCAGATGTTGCTATAAAGACATCAGTGGCAGTAAAGAGGTTAATGGTTGTGGGAGGGGGGGGCGGGGGAGAGCCAAGCCGTTCCCATGAACCGGGTCCAAGGCTTTTACAGCCTCCTTAGCGAAGCCGAGCATCTGGCCACGGGGTTCATTTGCCTTGGAGCAGATGGTCCTGTCCTCCATCTACGCGGCCAGGCAGGCGAGCGACGGGGCTTTGGCTGATGCTGAGACCAAAAGAGCCTTTTGTCACTTGGAGATTTCGCAGGAGATGGAGCTGAGCCGCACTGGGGGAGGGAGAGGGACAGGAAAGAGGTGCCTGGGAGAGCTCTGAAATGCTCAGTCTAAACAAGCTCCTGTAAGTGGTTTGGATTTTTCTTTTAAAGCCTCCAGAGCTCAGTGCTTCACCCACAGCCCCCATCCTTAGCTCACAGGCTGTCACCCAGCACTCCTCTCCCAGAACACCAGATTCCCAGCCACATAGCAGCACTGGGACCTCCTGGCTCTCCTGCTGTTGAGTGCATGAGCATCAGTGTGGGGCAAGGAGACCACTCTGGCTTTGGTCAGCCTGCCTGGGCAGGTCGCCTTGCTGGAAGTGGGGTTGGCACGTTTGGAGCTGCTCGTCCAGCGCTGTCTGCCTCGACTTGCTGGCCGGGGAGGCTCAGCAGGGAAAGGCTGGGAGGTCCTGTTGGGAGAGGCCTTGGGGAGGCTGGAGAATTCACATCTTTGGTCAGCTCCCCAGGGCCACGATGCTGGAGTCCTGAGGGCCACTTTGGGGCTACCCTTCCCATAGCAGAGAGATACACCCCCAAAATCAGCTGCCACATTCACCACGCTGCTAAGCAAGGCATTTGGTGGAGAACACCCTCGCCAATGATGCCACGGAAAAGATTTATGACGTGATGGTTTAGAGGTGTAACCAAAGCTGAACTTAGCAGGCTCCTGGTTTCCTTAGAGGAGTCTCCTTCCAGTACGCAGGAGGTTTCCGTGCCTGGGGCTGCTGGGAAAGGCTTCCAAATTTCTGCTCTGTGGCTGAAGGCTTGAGGGCCTTCCCTTGGATCCTTCCCCTTCCTTGGAGGACTTCATACCATGACACTGCTTCTTTTCTCTTCTCGTCAGCCTCTTAAAACAGTAACCCATCCTCAGAGATGATGTATGTTATGCAGGGATTTTTTTAAACATACCACATCTCTGAGGGTTCCTGAGACCCCCTCTGCTCAGGAGGAGGAGTATCAGCTGTGCTGGCTTCTCCAGGCTTTCTCCTCAGCCTGGCCTGGAGATCCACCTGTGCTGCTGCTCCCACAGAGGTGGGAGAAAAGGCTGAACTCCACAGGGACTCCAGATGGATCTCCATCATCCCTGCCGTCCTGCAGAAACTGTGTTTTCCCTCGGCCCTTTGCCAAGAATAAAGAACACTGTGAAGAAATCTGTGACTTTGCCAACACGGTCCTCAGCCCTCCGGGTCTCTGAGCTTCCAGGACAGCTGTAAGTTATTCTAGGAGAGCCTATATCCTCCCACCCCACTGGATTTTCCTACCTTGGCTCCACCACCTCCCAAAGGGAGGACAATGCTAGCACATATCTTCCTCTGCAAGCCTGTTTACCAGAGGATAGGAGCAATTTTCCAGATGTGCTGGAGGGAAGTGGCTTCATCCAGGGACCTGCCCATCGTGTGCTAAGACATCTTTTCCTTGCACGGAGGATGCGTGTGTTCGGCAGCCAGCCCAACTCACACAAGCCTGGACCTGCTCCCAAACACCTCGGTCAGGGCCACGGCCGACGAGCTGCATGCTCGCGCATGCCGTGGTGGCTCGGCAGCTGCGGGCAGCCGGCCCTGCGTGGCGTCGGGGAGAGCATAGCCTTGCACCGGCCTCGCTGCCACGCTCCCCAGCTGCCACACAGACATTTCTACTCATCCAAGAACATCGCTCCTCATCCAGGGACATGGCGGCAGGTCATGTCCCCTCCTCAACCGGCTGTCCTGGACCGCAGTCACCCTCGCAGCATCTTCCACCTGCCTGTCCCGTCATCCCCAGAAATACTCATGATTTCCCACCAAACTCAGTGTGCTCAATCACACCCAGCTGACAAGGGCTGCCTCACAGCCTGCCAGAAGATTGCTCTTCCCAGAAGACGTAGCAAGGAGCCGGCTTGATTTAGAGAACTGAGAATAATAAAAGGAAACTCAACAAGCTGAAGTGCAATAGGAAGCGAGTGGCTGGGTGCTGAAGACAACAGGGGAAAGTCAATGGCAAACAGCTGTAGTGCAGATGCTGAGCAGAACCAAAAGCCTCAGCTCCAAGGGCAGACGGTGACTAACCAGCAGATGCGGCCTGGGATGAGTAAATTGGTTTATCGCTAAGGGAGGAGGTCATTTGTCACCTTAGGCAAAACCAATGTGTCACAAATGGGAAACTGCAAATTCTCTGTGACTTTGCACCATAGCAGAGAGAAATCACAGACGATGCTGAGGAGAACAGCCAGGACACTGGAGGAGGAAGTGATGAGCAGGAAGAGAAAGGTCTTGATCCAACTGCAACGCATGTTTAGGTTTAAGCAAGTAAACCGTTCCATTCATGTTCAAGTGCTTTAATGTTTTATTGGGCCAGGATTTTAAAAGTGATGAAAAGTTTGTATGAATCCAGAGCAGAGTCTCGGCTGGGAGAAGAGGGAGGAACCGATCAGTCAGCACGAGAAGGCTGGAGATAAGGGATCAGTTAATGGCTGGTTTATATCAGTGAGTCTTCACCGGGGTTACGCAGCTCCCGAGCAGAGAGGAGCCAGCAGTGGCTTTACATGGACTAAACACAGTTAGTATCTGTACTAAATCAAGCGTTTTAATGGGATTGGAGAGGGATGGGTGCTGATTTCTTTGAGAAGAAGAGACACTGCTGTCTCCTTGGACTTGTCAGTGCTCTAGACGTCATCACATCCCAGGACAGGCTGGGCCACGCAGCAGCCAGGCTATGTTGGTGCTGGATGGGGTTGGAAATCCTTGGATGGGACACTTGGTGGATTTCTTAGGATATCCCTTCCTGTGTCTCTGGGAAGCATTCTGCATCCCAGTCCTGCAATAGCTGAAGACAGGCAAATGTCTCCAACTTTTTGCAAGAGGCTGTGGGTGCTCTGTGCCTGGGGCCAGCTCTTCCTGGCCAGGCCAAAGGGCGCATGGGAGGAAACAGAGGTGATTCTGGGCTTTTCTCCTCATTTCCCCACTCATTGCTGAGTTTTTAAGGTTGTTGCTGCTCCCCCAGTATCCTGTCAGAACCAGGGACGATGAAATGGTTTCCTTGCATTGCCTCCTTCTTGCACGTCCAAGGCACAAACTCAGATTTGCGTGTGGTGTGCTTGTCACCGCCTGTTCCCCAGCTGTGTGTGTATGTACGTGTGTGTCATCCTCTCCATTTCCACCACCACGCACAGGCTCGGGGACGCTTGCCAAGGGCACAGGGCTTCCATCCCTACCTGCTTTTTTGTGGACATCTGAGTACAGAAGAGAAAGCGCCGGGAAGCAGATGTCGACACAATCTCCTCGTTAGAGATCGGTCCCTCTGGACCACAGGAAGAGCCGCCCATCGGATAGGTCAGGAGCGCTAGTGCCTTTCGGCATTGTCCTACCGCTCCAGTGCTGAACCGTGCCGTAGGTTCCCACAGCTGCCCTACAAAGGAGGCACAACAGGCTCCTCTGGGGACAAAACCTAATCTGAGAGATACCGAGGCTGAGAAAGCTCTTCCTAAAAAAGATGCAGTCAAAAGCTCTCAGATGCCCTGTGTCCACGGATACCCGATACGCCCGCCTGCGGTATGATTACCTCCAGGCCGGCTTTGTCCCCTCCGGCTCCCCTGAATGTCACACTTGTTCTGAAATACCAGTGGGGAACAATGTGAGGGCAACGCAAGGAAAAGCCTCCTCTGTCCCTCCCAGCCTGAAAGTAAATATCAAATGCTGGTGCCAAAGGGGAGGGAGAGGAATGGCGAGAGAGGAGACAAAAAGGAAAAAGCCTGAGGCTGAGAAATGCCACTATGAAACTGGGTCATGCCTATAGGGTGACAGGCAGAAAAGAGTCCCTATTCTCAGGGAAGTGAGCAGACACCTCTGCCCAGTAGCTCCTCACTGCTGGTGGCCTCGTGAGAAGGCAGGGCTAGAGGGTGCCTGAGGAGAAGGGGAAATGTGCTGTCACTGCTCCATGTCCCCACAACTAGCCTATATGGTGTTTCGTATGGGATGAGGTGCTTTGATGCTCCCCACAAAAGCCTTTCTGGGCTCTGAGAACTGCAACCGCAGTGAGATGCAGCAGAGGTTGGAGGGCTGCGGGTGTTGGTGGCGTCTGCTGCTCTCAGACTCTTCTCATGATACTTCCACATGGCAAGAGGCATCCTGGAGACAAAGAGGCTTCACAGGGTCTCCTGGAGGTCCTCCCAGATTCTCCCAGCTTCCAGCACCTCTATACCACACATGGATCCAATAGCCTCTTCCCCACGGGCTGCCAGGACATGAGCTGGAAACAATCAGATTTTCCATCACCCTTATCTTCACTCCCTGCTGCTGGTGAAGTCAAGTCCTCTTCAGCCCCCTCCTTCCTGTAGGCCACACATGGTTTATACCTCTCTCAACGAGTCCCTTTGTCCCTTGAAGGAGATGTGTGTCCAGCTGAATATGCTGCCAGGCCAGTGGGTTGGTTGCTGACTCTCCCGTGTCCTCTCCCAGATGGGGAGATGGTCCTCCCAGCGTTCCCATGGTCCCTGGGGTTTGGACAGCGCAGGCAGAAGCCGGCCTTTATCAAAGGCTGGCTGGAAACGCAAATAAACACTGTCACGAATGCAGACGCTATCAGCTGCGCGTCCTCTTCAAACAGCCGCAGAATGTCCCCATCCTCTTCCCTGCCTGAGGGTGGAAGGGAAGATTGTCTAAAACCACATGTTTGTGTCGGCACGGCCGCCCTCACCCCCAGCACCCCTGGGCCACCAGCCCCAGCAGCAGGTCCATGCCTGGGCCAGTGCAGCCAGGACAACGGGGCAGAAAAATAGCTTTTTCTATGAGTTCAAGCTCAAGGTCTGATGCAAACTCGTTGACTTTAGAGGTCAGGCTTTGGTGTAATCTTTTAACAAACCACTGTGAACATAGAAGGCAGAAAAGCAGGAACTGATGAGCTAAAGAAACAAACCTGACCAAGCACAGGGTACTGTAATGCATGGCCTTCTCCTGAAAGGGGTCCCTCATTCTATAGGTAGCTGAACAATTTCAAAGAAATTGGAGAAGTTACTCAATACTGCATAGGATCCTAATGGGAGATCCTCTAGTGAGATTTTGGGAGCAAGGCTGGAGGCATGCTGTATGGTGTCCTTGGAGCAGGATGGATTGGTAGAGAGGACCATAATGGGAAGTCCTCTGCTTTGACCAATGCCCCTCTGAACAAGCCACAGCAGGACCAACTGCTGAAACTGCATTTTGGAGATATCTAAAGGTTCATGCATTGCAAGAGTTGATGGAAGACTTCCTGCAAAATGAAGACAACCCAAGGAGCAGCCCCATCTGTTGCCAGATGGCCACACAGGCAGGGTGACCTTGTCTCACAAGATAATGAGATTTATTCTGCCCCTTCTGATAGGAGATCAAGTAAGACTTCCATGCTTGTGAGGGCACTGGCAGTTCAAAGGGCTGAGGGGACAGCACAGAGCAACGAAAGACTTTCTTGGCTTCACTCAGGGATTTATGGATGCTGTTTGTCTTAGAGCAACATTGGTATGAACACCCAACTGCTTGTGACCAGACCAGAAAGGCAGAATCCATCAAAACTGCCAAACTGAGATGAACTCAAAATAAGCCTCAAGACCCCTGGCATATCAGGAACCCAAACAAACTGTGCTGCCAGTGCTCGCGGGGCCGCAGGTCAGCTGGCGGCTCTCCCAGCAGTGTGCCTCGCAGTCCAGAAGAGCTGAGCTCACCACGCAACGGGGCTGGAGATCAAACCCAAGCCGGGAGGGCAGTCTGTCCTTCTCGTGCGTGCTCTGACAGCGAACTGGGGCCGGTTTTGTACTCATTCAAGAAAAATGGCTGTTTTGAGTGGATGCAGCCGCTCATTCCTCATGCTTTTTTGGGTGACAGCCTCAGCTAGGGCAGCTCAACGAGACTTTGCCAATGAAACTGCGCCAGTCTGGAAGTACTCCCCAGCAAACAAAGCTCAGCTGCAGGTGCCGCGAAGTGGGATTTGCAGCTCAGGAGCCTTCAATGGGTTGAACTCATCTCCACTGAGCAATTTTAACCCAGTGTGGGGCTAGTAAGCACTTGCCACCTGTGCCTCTAAGGCAGGAGGAGCAGCGGGGGCACGCGTGCGCTGCCGGCTCACTGCCTCCAGGAAGCCTTCGCGCGTTATTTTTGCAGTGCTGACCTCACTGCTCGTATCAGCCTGCCCTTTTCCAGCTTCCTCTCCCTGATATCTGGCTTTTGCCCTGTATTTCCTCGTGCATTGAGCAATCACCTTAAGCCTCTCTCCACATTTCTAGGATTCTTGTTTATCTCCCCGCACAGCGCGGGGCTCTGACCGGGCTCTGCCTTCCTGTCCTGCCTGGCCAGTTCCTCTGTTTACCTGTAACACAAATTATACTTGTTTGTTTTTTTTTTTAACGTAAAGCAACAACGCAGTACTAGGAGAGATGTTTTCTTCTTTCCTTTCTACTCATTCCTCCATGGTCCCAGCCGTCTTCTCCAGTTCTTATCACCTGCAAAAAGCTTTTCTCCTGCCCTCACCATGGGCAGTGTCTAAAATTTCTGCTGCAAACAGAAATTCCTAGCTTAGGGGAGCCTGGAGTCTCCCAAAGCCTCTAACTGGTCCCGTACTGGCCACTATTGTTTGCAGGGAGGTAAAAACTTTTATCCCAATGGGACACAGAGGGGAAATGAAAATCTCGTTGCCACCCCCACCTCCTTGCGCTCTCCCACTGACCCGTCTCCCCTCCGTGATCCCACACTCTTCCCTCACAAAGCAAATTCTTCCTGGATTATATTTTAATATCTGCAAAGCCTCGAGTTTGAAAGAAAAACAAATGTGAAACCAGCTCATGAATTCTCTTGACGTGAAAAAAAGAGAAACGGCCTCCGCCGCTCCCGAGAGCCGCTGTAGGAGCCAGATGAACGGATTAGGGTGGGCAGAGCTGACAGCCAGGCACTCTGTTACATCCTGGGATTGAGATGTCAGGAGCTTAAACCAAAAAGAGATGGGACAGTCGCACAGGGCAAGGGGACAGCACGAAGGCAACCATCACGGGAGCTTAGCCTCCCTGGCTAGTCTGTGCATTTATAATTTACGTTCCCAGTAAAAGTGGTCAGGCAGCACTGCCAGGTTTCGGGGCTGGGGATGCTGCACTACCAGGAGCACGGTCCTGCCTCCCGGGGAAAACCTGTCTGCAACAGCATCCCACCCTGCAGAGGCTGGGATCCAGTTGGGAAACAAGGTCTTGCTGTTCTCTGAGTTTTTCTCTTTTGCATTTGACCCAGTTTTGGCTCTGGGGAAGTGATGGCTTGTCTGTGCATGGCCCTCGGCGGGGGAAGCTCCAGCCCTGGCCGGCCCTGGCTCAGCGCGTGGGCTCTGGCAGCACCCGCAAAGCCCCAGTGTGTTTTTCTGTTTTGCAAAGGGATGGGGTTGTTATGAAAGGGATACAAGGTGAGAGATAATGATACAATATGGTTTCATCTTCCCTCTCAGCTGCCAGTTTGAATCCAGCCCAGGTCGGAGTGGAGGACGCCGTTGGCGCTGGGTGCCTGTCCAGCGGTGTGTGCAAACCGCGCCGTCTGGCTGCCGTCCCGCTTCCTACGGGGCAGGTGGCTGCATCCCTTCTGTGGGCTTGGCATGCTCCCTGCGCCCAGTTCCAGATGAGCAGCCAGTGACCGGCTTATTCCAGAATAAAAGTCATGTTATTCTGCATGTAAAAAACAGGATAACTATTCCCGAATAAGTCCTTTCTCCACCAGAGTGGACAACCCACACCCAGGATGCTATTCCTAAATGGGGGTTGTGGTTAATTCCCTAACTGGACAACACCTGAAATAAACCCAAAAGAAGTGCCTTTGTCATCTTTGGATGTGATCCTTCAAGGTCAGGGAACAGGGGACAAAGAGGATCTTCAGGGGGCAAAGGACAGAGGCTGTCCTGTGTCAATGAGAGGAGCAATCACTTTGTCAAGGATGCCTAGTCCCTTCCAAGAGCACAAAGCTCATCGCCTCCACCCTTCCTGACACAAACCTTTCTGATCCATCAGGAACAGGAATAAGGAGTTTCCTCAGTTTTTGCTACCAGATTTTGGCAATGGTCACTGGCCTACATTTTTCCCAGGTGACAGGGGCCATACAGAAACACTGCATGGTTCTCCGCTACATCCTGGTTTCCCAGTCTAGGGTACACTTGCTCTGCCTCTTGGATCACCTGGTGACAGCAAGATAACAGGCTGTCCACAAGGTCCACAAGCCCCAGCGTACCTCACAAACTGGGACAGCTGAGCCCAGAGCACCCGGTGCAGTGGCCAGGCTGGGTTATCATCTCCCCTCCCAGATGGGAAAATTCACTCCAAGTATTTTGACTCGGTTTCCTCTTTTGTGCAAATCAATCCAGGTCTGAAGAAAGGCTCTTGGCCACACTGGGTGTTTGGATGCTGGGCATCTTGGTGGGAGGTGCCAGCACATGGGGGAAGCTGTCAACATACATGGGCTGGAGGGTAAGTCCTGGCCTAAGTATCGTCTAGGGGGCTGTCGGTGACTGACTGATCTGGGAAGAGGCCACCCCATGGCACTAGTGGATTTGAATGGCTAGAAGGACATGTCGTAAAAGACTCCTAGCTCCCCAAAGGCTTTAAAACCCCACATTTTAAATTAAGTTTAAGAAGTGGATCTGAATGCTTCTGAGCAACCGATCCTGGAGCAGCTGGGCTGAAACTTATTCATGTTGGAAAACCATTTCTGCGTGTGCCAGTATTGCAAGATCAAATATTGACTTACAAGTATTTCATTTGCATCTATGAAGAATTCTTTCTCTCTTTTTTAAGTATCAGCCCTTTTCACCTGGAGCCCTTCTTCTGAATAAATCACTGTTGTAAATTCCACTGTTTGTTAACATCCTTGTCCTCAGGCTGTGGGCGTGCTCTTATGGGCATTCATGGAAACACAAAGAGAAGATCACCCTTGTTGTACTGAGACAGAGAATTGCAGAGTTACCAGGAAACATTTGAAGCCTGGGTTCCCCATTTTCAGTGGTTTCCATATGTGTGCATGGCTGAGCTCTGTGTGGCTAATTCCTCCTTCATCTGCAGTTCTGCAAAATATTTCTCATTTTCAAGAAACGTGAAATCCAAGAGCCTTGGCTTGGGAGGGATGCAGAGTCCAAGCACATCCCTCATCTCCGGGACAGATGGAAGAAAACGCTTCCAGCCACAGATGTCAAGGTATGACAGCCCATCAGCAGAGCTACCCTGCAGCAATAGTGGAGGCTGGAGCCAGGTTCCCTCTGAGATTTGCACTTCGACCTGTGCTACAATCTTTTCACATGGACCTGAAAGGATTGTGCTGAGTGCCCAAACCCACCAGGAGGCCAGCTCTCTCAGGGCCCACCCTAGAAGATGCTTGCACTTCGGTGCCAGATCCTGTACACAAAGTGGCTTCCTCTGCCCGTGAAGCCACGCAGCCTGGATGAAGGCTTCCCAGAGGATGCTGTAGAGCAAGCGGCGCTCTGCAAGATGAATGGGGAGAAAGGGAAGGGAAGTGCTGATATTAAACCTTCTGCACCCACCCCTGTTTACAACACGGGGAGTGGCATCACCTGCCACTTGGCGGGGTGTGAGGGGGCAGAGATGCTGTGCTGTGCCTTGGAGGAGACAGTGGCACCTGTAAGCAAACCCTGCTGCCCCGGCGGGGATGTGCAGGGCCCTGCAGCGTTTCTGGGTCGCTGCAGTCTCAGAGGAGCTATTCAAGGGGAAAACCACATGCACATTCCTCAGCACAATGGAGCCCAGTGCCAGACGATGCTGTGGTCCAGGCGCATCCTCCGAGGACCAAGCCGTACAAGAATACCTGAAAGAGGAAGACTATAGTTAAACTTCCAGTTCCCCCAGAAGGTGGAAGACAATAAGCAGCCCTCAAAAGGCATTTCCTGCCCATCTATTGTTCCTTTCTCTGAGTCCTGATCAAGCTTTGCACATGGTCTGCAAACAGACAGACCTTCTAATTATGGATGCGAGTGAAGAGCTGTGCACACCCTTGTTGTCTGCGCGAGCTTGGAGCCGTCACTGAGCAGCTGGATGAAGATGTTTCTTGCAAGCGTTTGTCACTGGTGGCATTTCTCCATCTCACATATGGTCTCACCAGGTTTATGAGCCATTCTAGCCTCCCACAGCTCTCCTGGGTGCCAGCACAACTTCAGTCCCACTGCAGGCTGGAGTGGCAGAGAGGCTGTTCCCTGCCCACTCGCCTACCAGAGCACACGTAGCCATCTCCCCATCTCCTCTCCAGGTTAGGGGACTCGACCTGTCCTCCATCTCTGCCTGCCTTTATCTCATCCCATTTCCCTGGCCCCAGCTTTTTTCTCATCATTAAATGGTAAAAACACGTGGGATCCAGGCCAGGCACGAACGGTTTCAGCGAAGCAATTAGCCCGACGTGAGCGAGGAACAATTAGCGCTGCTCTCTGGAATTCGGCCATTGTGCAGCTTATTGTATATTTTTGCCTTAAAAGGGGGCCAGCGTGTTGGAAGGAGAGTGAGGGCCCCCGTTCGCAGAGCCGGGCTGACATTTGCACTATGTTACTCATGCTACATGTCAACATTTTTGTGAGCTTTCCAAAAACAGAAATTCTAATGGGATGTTTTAATCCCGTCTTCACCCCCGCACGTCCCCCCTTCCCTCCCCTTTTCCCCCTTTCAACTCCCACCTCCCTCCTCCTCCCTGCCTTGCGCAGCGCTAATACCACCCTCTCTAGGCTTCGGCTCCCGGAAATCAGGCAAAGCCAGAGCAGCAAAATTCCTATTTAAACTAACATCACATGAAAAATGAACTGTTGCTTTTAATCCCCTTTGCAGGGGGAACGGGAAGGGATCGAACAATTTCCCAGGGGTGTGATGGGGAAGGGGCTTTTGGAGACCACCAAGGCAAGCTGGGGGACACGGTGGGTGAATGTTGCCCCACTGATCTACCTTTGAAACACTTCATCGGGACACCCCAAGGGCAAGTAAGAAGCCAGGAAGTTGTGGGGGCCCAGAGCGAAGCCGAGTTCCCCGTGGGCAGCCAGCGCTTGGAAATAGCTTTGGCAGGAGCATATAGGGACCAGGGTGACACACGTATCTCATCAGGGCTGGACGCAGAGGGTGTGCACGGGTGGCCACAGGAGCTATCGCTGCTCTGGGGTGAGCTACGGGCACTGAGATGCTCAGGTCCAGGCAGGGAGTTAAAAATGTAGCCCTGATCCTCTCCCTGGCTCCCTCTGCCCAGGGAGGTTTTGGAGAGCTGGAGCTGTAGGAAGCCATGGGCAGGAAAGGAGTGGCTGATGTCCCGTCTTGGAGGGAAACCAGCCGCTGCGTCAAATGTGGACCTTAAAGCAAGAGATTTGGGGAGTTAGTAAGGCAGGTGCTGAGCTGGAGGGAAGCCCTGGGGACAAGCAGCCGCCTGGGCTCATGGCAGCTCCCTGATGCAGCACCAGGGCTGTCCCCAGCAGGCAGGGTCCTGGCTCGGCTCCTGCCCATGGCTGCTGGCACAGCGGTCTCAAGTATGAGACTTGACTCCTGTGTCCTCCTTGGTGTAATCTCTAAACACTTCCCCTGACATCAGCTCCTGGCACATCTTCAGAAAAGCAGTGGGGAGAGCGACAGCTCAGGACAGGAATGTGAAAAAATTTGGGGCCAGAAAGAATGAGAGGCCAGAAATTAAAGGCCAGGAACTGCAAGCTCCTCAGGCTGGCTGTCATTGCTGCAAACTGTGATCTCAGCTAGTTGTGCCCTGGCCCTGCCTGTACAGACAGACACCTATGGGCTCCATGGACAGCCCATAAGGGCGTCTCCCAAAGAGGCAGCTGCCCAGGGGACTGGGACCATGGCATCTCTGCTGGAGGCATGTTGCCTCTTGGGAAACTGAGGCAGGGCGAGCTGGGTGCAGCCGGTGAGATCCTGCTGCCCCATCACCTCCGTCTGTCCGTGTGTCCACCTGGGTGACCGCTACTGAAGGCTTTGGCTCTGCAATAGCTCATGCAGTGCAGGGCAGGAGTCACTTCAGCTCTGTGTAATTACTTTCTTTTACCACCCCGAACTCACACTGCCGGTTAAATGTAAGCAGTGTATGACAGCGAGCCCCCAGCCCAGGACAGCTCTAGGTTTGCTTTCAGGGTCCATACCAAATGAGAGACCTGCAGCCGGAGACAGCCTGCATCCAGCCCAGCATCCCACCTGGCAGCCATTCCCCACTTCTTGCAAAGATGGAGGGGTTCTGCTCGCCAGCCAGGGGATTTTGGAGTGGGAGAGCCAGATCTATAAGGCCAGATCTGCCCCAGGAGCTGCTGTTGGGAGGAGAGAGGTACACAGGCTGCGGGAAAGCGAGGTCAGATCCAGCTGGCTCACTAGTGTGGGCTCCCTTTCCCTCCTATTTCTACTGTCATTCCATGGTTTTGACTTCAAAAAAAATGACTCCCCAAAGGAAGGAGCGGAGCACTCCACTTGCACACCTTACACTGCCGAAACCTCTCGGAGATCCACCTCAACCATGAAACCCCAAGGGAGGCATTAAATCAGCGGCGGCTGCCCCACCACCCTCCCTCTCCCCACTTCTGCCTCCCCTTCCCTGGGCTGAATAGGGAGCATGAGAAACCAGGCCGGCTGGGGACGGCCCCGTGCCCCTTTGCTTTCTTTCAGGATCAGCACGTCTACGGGGCCGCTTGCGTTCCTCAAGCCCCTCTCCCCCCGCCCAGCACCAGGGGCTGTAATCTGGGGGCAGCGGGCTTGGAGATGGAGAAGAATGCAGGAACAGGGAGAGGGGGACGGGGACCGTCCCCTCCCGCCACCACCACCGCCAAAGCCCCAAATTCTTAGACCTGGAGGAGTCACCACCAAATTCCATTCAACTGACAGAAAAGAAATCAAATCCTTTTAAAGAGAGCCCACTTTCCCCGCAAGAATGCTCCCTCGGCCTTTTGTTGCAGGGCTTTGCTTGCTCCCAGCAGCTCAGAGGAAGCTGCTCCAATACATTAACCAGTTTAACTTGCTCATGACCCCCTCTGCCCAGCGCACAATGAAGCTCCTCGCCCGCTTTTTTCCCCGGCTCCTTTTCAGGAGCTAAATCCCCCGCTGTTCCCTGCTCGCTGCCTCTCTCCCTCAACCTTTCTCAGGCCTCTGCTTCAGCCACGGGAAAATAATAACGCTTTGCATTTGTATAGCCCCGCAGCCCCATGGGATCTCGAAGCGCCCTGCACGGATGGCATCGTGTCCCCCGCCCCGGCCCCACCAAGGGGACCCGCAGTCCCCCAAGCTGGAAGGGGAAAGTGACGTTGGGTCTGAGGCTGCTGAGGGCGGATGGGGTTTGCAGCGGGTCCTGGCATAGAGCAGTGGCAGAGCTGGAGCACATCAGGGGACGATGGGGACGGGGATGGTTCAGGATCAGGTGATGCATCGTGAGCATCTGCGTGAAGTTTGGGTGCTGGGCGAGGAGGCATCGCCACTCGCCCCTCACCGCAGCCACCCCAATAGCACTGCTGGACCCTCTGCTACAGGAGCAGGAAGGTTTTATGTTCCCAGGGTGGTTAAAAAAAACTGAAATGAAAAAAAAGAGCCCTTGCACTGGCCCTGAATAGCGGAGCCCAACAGACAATGGGAAGTTAACCAAACCCGGCCGGGAGGACAGAAGTCTGCCGCGGGGCGCTGCCGTTTTCCTACCAGTAATTGATGCAAAGTCTCTTTTGTGCTCTTAGAAAATCCCAGAAAGAAAAAGCCGGGGGTGAGGGGGGAATGGCGGGCAGGATTCAGCTCCCTGGCCGCCCTGCTCCGACATCTCCCTCGCGCACTTCAGCCGTGCGCTTGGAATAGCAACCACCCGGCCGCACTTCGAGGCCGAACCCCACTAAATACCCACGACAATGCAATTGCGGAGAACTCGGCGCCTGACAGAGCTTTTAACCCCTGTCCGACGAAGCGCGTAAATTGGTCCGGGCGGACAATGCAGCTTTGCAGCCCGAGCACGGCGTTTCTCTCAGATGACCTGAACACTTTATGACTGGGGATTTATTAACCGTTTTTAGCAGCCCTGAGAACCTGGGAGCCTCTTAGGGACCACCTATGGAGCGCCGGGGTCAGGCTGTGAGCGAGGGCGATGCAGAGGGTTTAAACCAATTTAAACTGACCTAATACCACAGTACGGCTGAAAGGGAGATGCCCCATGTGCAGCCTCAGCCCTGGGTCGATATGGGGCTGAATCCAGCCAGCTCCAGTGGAAAATCAGTATGGGGTTTTGGTGAGGGTTATTTGCAGCGGGAATGAGCTGGTGGGGTTCCTCTGCAAAGGGCGTATCCCTGAGGTTTGGGGGACTTGGACAGCGGGTTCTGGCTCAGACCCAGCAGTGCGGGGAGCACAGTGCCACCACACAGCCACAGCTGGGCTCACTCTGTGACATCTCAGCAGGGCTGCTTGTGGGCTGTATCCAAAATGGGATCCTTTGGGGAGAGAAAGAGACACTCCTCCTGATCCAGCCCTGGCATCCCTCAGATGTGACCGTCCCTCTTCCCTGGCTCTTGTATTTACGGGGCATGCAAATTTTTCTGGTACGCAGAAGAGCAGGTGAATGCCAACGAACTGGGCACAGGGCGTTCCTAAGAGCATCCTCCCCACAACAGCATCCTGCTCCCTGCCCCTTGGGTACCACCCTGTGCCCACCGAGGGGTAAGCTGGGTGACTGCTTACCCCATCACCACTTCTGTGAGGGGAACGAAGCCCAGCTAGGAACATCCGTGCGGCGGGCGAGGGTCGAGCCATGAGGCTGGGCACCCGGAGAGGAAGCCTGCGGGGACACAGCTGGCAGCCAGTTAATCCCCGGGGAGTACCAGCCCTGGAAAGGGGATTACTGGCAGCACTGGGAGGAAGGGAGAACCCTTGTGTCAGTGCTGGCGGCAGCACGGTGGCTCGGCAGACCCCGTTGCGTCGCTCAGGGCCCGGCAGCACACAGAGCCCGTATTGTCGCTCGCCCTGCGACGCCAGCCAGGACCCCAACATCTGGCCACGACGCGTGTCCCCGACCAGCGCCGAGGCTGCAGGAGCGGGAGAGCAGCTGGTCGGGGGAAAAGTGCTTTTCCTCCCCTTTTGGCTCCTGGAGAAAGGGGCTCTTTCTTCATTCAGGGTTTTGCAGATCAGGCTTTTCAGCTGCCTCTCGAGCTGCGGTCGCTGTGCCATCGTGTTGGAGACAAAGGGCGCCCAAAAAAAAAAAAAAGCAAATTGAGACTGGAAGGCTGGGGACTCTGCAGCAATAGCGGGAAGTGGGGAGTGTGGGATTCGGTTCCTGTGTTTGTACGGTCTAACTGTTTTGGGGTTTTTTTTCTTTTATTATGGGAGGCTTCTTTGGCAGCACAGGTCTCTCCTCAGACACGGGCAGTGCCACGCAAAACCAAACCTGAGCATTTCTAGTCCAGGGCCATGGTTCAAGGGCTGACCAGGGGAATGTATCGCCCAAAACCAGGAGAAGGCAAATGCTGGGGCTTGCCTGAGGAAGCAGCCTCCCTGCTCGGTCCTGCCTGGTATTATGGTATTGTTTATGCAGTGCCAGAGATGAATGGAGCACGTGACAGCAGGAAAAATGCAAGTTGGACAAGGTCCCTGCCCAAAAATGCAGCAGCCCCTGCCCTGATTATGCCATTACGTTGCAACCCAGGCCCAAACCCAAATCCACCTCCCTGTAGCAGCACACACGCTGGGAGAGAAAATCCCAAGAGCTCCCTGCCTGCAGAGAGGGAGGATAAGGGGGAAAAGCAGCCCCAGTGTTTGGCGTCAGTAAAATAGCAGATTGGTGGCACATCCAGGACCAGATTTCAACCCAGTTTTCCCTGCCAGCCACCGCTTCTCCCACTGCCTGGCTGGAAAAACAGTGTCTCATTTAATAAGGCATCATTATCATGGTCAGTAATCACTGGGGGGGGCTTGCTTGGCATCTGTACAGATTTATTCTCAGGCAACCCACCCGTGGGGCTGCCCATCCAAAGCACAGTGCTGCACCCGGGATGGGGCAAGCCAGGTCCAGGAGCATCTCCAGGTCTCCCCAAGCAGGGATGGGAACAGAGACCCCAGCGCCCTGTTCCCAGCTTTACCCATCAGAGCGGAGCTTGGTGGAAGTGAGAGGAAGGCTGTGGTTTTTTGAGGTTTTGGTTGGTTTTGTTTTTTTTTTTTTTTGGGGGGGGGGGATTTTTTAATTACGCTTGGCCTCAGAAGAGGCTGATGGGAAACGGCCTGGGGTTTGGTCAGGCTGGTCGGCTTTCTGGTAACCTCATGGAGCCGGCTGGGAGAAAACCTCCGTGCAGGGCTCTGGGAAATGACACCTCAGGAGGAGCGGGAGGGGGACCGCGCCCGTCGCTGCCGATGAAGTGATGGCTGCCGGCATCCCGGCGGGTGCCGGGACCGGCCTACCCCCACCCTGCCCCCTGCCCACCCATTCCCCGGGCCGAGACGGGAGCCGGGCGGAGGAGCACATCCCGCACCCCCGGCTCTGTGCCAGGCAGGGGCAAGGGATGCGCGGGGGCTGGGACGGAGGGGCGGGCGGGACGCGTGTCGAGGGGCGGCTCCCTGCTCACGTCCCTCCCCGGGCGGGGCGGGGGCGCTTTTAAAGGCGGTGGAGGCGGCAGGGGCCGGCGTTGGGGCCGGTAGCGCGGGCGAGGAGCGGCAGTGGCGGCCGAGGAGGGAGCCGGGGGGCGGAAAAAGGAGGATGCTGAAGAGCTGCGGGAGGAAGCTGCTCCTGTCCCTCGTGGGCTCCATGTTCACCTGCTTGTTGGTGCTGATGGTGGAGCCGCCTGGGAGGCCGGGGCTGGCCCGGGGGGAGGCTGGCGGGGCCCAGCGGGCGCTGCAGAGCCTGGGGGCGGCGGCGGCGGCTCCCCCCGGGGGACAGGGTCCCTCCGGTATCCGGAGCTTTGCTGACTACTTCGGGCGGCTGAGCCGAGCCCGGCGGGAGGTACCCGCCGCCCCCCCGAACCCCCCGAGGCCGCCGGCCGAGGACATCTCCCCCCGCGACGTCTTCATCGCCGTCAAGACCACCAAAAAGTTTCACAAAGCGCGGCTGGAGCTGCTGCTCGACACCTGGATCTCCCGCAACCGCGACATGGTAAGGGGATGGGACGGAGCCCACGGGTGTCAGCCGCGGTCCCGGCCCTTTGCCGTGCGGGGTCCGTGGGGTGCTGCCTCCTCCTCTTTCTGCTCCCCCCGTATTGCTGAGCAGGAGGGCTGCTTCGAGGCCATCAGAGCTGTTTTGGAGCCAGGCGTGGGTTGGGCAGTGGGGAATGCAGCCCTGCGGGGTGAGTTTGGGATGGGTGAGTGATGGATGGAGCTCCCTGTGCTCGGCAGCCCCCCCCAAAACGCTGCTCTCGGGTCCTTCTTGCTGAGCGGCTCCCATTGCAGAGCTTGCTTCGAGTTGCTTCTCAATGGAGAAACTGAGGCACTGTGTAGGGCTGCAACCCGGTCTGCTGGTGCCTGGTGTGGGGCCAGGTCCCATGTGTGCTCTCCTGGGCTGCGGGGCCCTGCCAGGTGCTTGCAGTTGCGTTACCTGAAGGACACCTGGTTTACTGGGAGAGCACTGGGACATGCTGATGCTCTTGGTCCCAGTGCTGGGAACTGGGCAGGACTGGAATGGCTGGGGACTCTTGCAGGTCTGCTCTGGCTCACCCGTGCTGGGGTAGTTGCAGCCAGTCCGATTGCTGACCTTAGCGATGTCCTGCCCCGAGCCCTGGCAGTCCCTTTCTGTCCTTCAAGTACTAGCGCAAAATTGAAAAGAAAAAAAAAAAGCTATTTCCTTAGGAAATGTGCTTTGCCATCTGCTCTTAAGACACTTTTTCTCTCCTTAGGCAGCTTCCCAAGTGAGTTATGCCTGGTCCTAACCTTTCCATCCTACTGTCTTCACGTGTTTCCTCCTGGCCTAGAATCATGTTTCTTGCTTGCAAACTTTTTTTAAATCTGAAGTGGTTGGGGAGAGAAGGAGGGGAGGCGAGGGGGGATTGACCTGCCCCTGCCTCCTTCACCCGGGTCTGCTGGATCCTGTGAGGGATTTGGCTCCTGCAGCTTACTCCGAGCATTATCTTACTGGTTTGGCCTTTTTTCCCTTGTGAATCTTGTCCCTTTTTTTTTTTCCACTCAGGTCTCCTGGGCTTGGCAGTGGCTCTGCTGTCTCTGTGACAGTTATTTAATGGAAACCCCTTTTATGCTCTGCTGTCACTGCAAGGGGATGGAGAGTGGTGGGGGGGTGAAACGCTTTTTGAGCACCTACAGATGATCCTGGGAATGGCTGCTCTTTTTCTTTTTTTTTTTTTTTTTTTTTTTTTTTTTTTTTTTTTTCTTTTCTCTTCTCCCTCTTGTGAGCTCCGGCTTTTTTCTAGGGTTTTTTTTGTTGTTGTGTTTCGTTTGTCCGTTTGGATTCCCAGAGACCCAAGGCTCGGCTCTCACGCTGTCCCCCTGGGCAAGCTAACAAAGCCCCTTTTCTCCCAGCACAGAGAAAAGGCTTCGCAGCCTCTTGTGTGGCACTTTCCATGGGAACCAGGGAGCTGGAGCCGGCCGTGTCCAGGTCAGGTTGCCTAGAGATGAGGGCCATGAAGCCAGGGGGGCCACAGCCCGGCGAGGTGCCTGCCTGACAAGCCAAGCCGCTGAGTGACGGCTCTCGTACAGCACTTGAGGACAAGGAGCTGGCGAGAGAGCTGGAGGCTGCACGAACTCCTGCGGCGCGAAGCGAGGGCTGTGGGGTGGACACATGAAGGCAAAGAGGATGAATCGGCACTGCTGGTGGCGATCGGCTCCGGTCTTCCCACACTGACCTGGTCGCTGTCTCTGGGGAGCTTTGGACTCCCCGAGACTTGGCACTGTGTTGTGGTTTTTGGGGGTTTTGGTTTTTTTTTTTGAGTGCAGGATTGGAGCCATGGAGCTCCTGTCCCTGGGGGAGCTGGGCAGTTCCTGCGTCCCCTCCTTGCCTGGCCCCGTGGTTCCTGTCCTGGGAGGGTGGTGTGGTGACAGCAGGGTGCTGCCGCTGCTCCAACGTCTCTTTTGGTCTGAGTCAGGCCCGGCTCTGTTCATCCTGTCCCTCTCTTGCTCTCATTTCGTTAACGGCACTCCAGCACGTTTGTTGCCTCGCCAACATGGGGAAGTTCCTGCTCAAGAGCTGAGAATCCCCCACGCTTGATGTCGTGTTTTTCCTTCTCTTGCATCAAACCCCAACCTCCCTGTTCCTTGGCCAGTCAGGAGGGATGCGAGTGCTGGCAAGAAGGGGTTAAATCCAGCAGGTACCTCCAGGCTGGACGCTGGCAGATAGTGGGAATAGCTATTGTCTCCTTCCTTGGCCGCTCTTTGTTCTGCCCACAATAGTCCCTGTTTCCTGCCCTCTGTCCCCTCCAAGACACCGCAAAGGGCACCCCCTTCTCCTTCCTGCTTCTCCCTGCACAGGGAGGACAGATCCTTATTCCCTTCTAAATCTGCTCCTCGGGTTGCACAATCCAGGCCAGACAAGCTGCTGTTGGAGGAGAGTCTGAGTTTTTTCCTTCCTTGCTTTGGGGAGAGTTTCCAGCTGTCTCAGTATCCTTAGGATGCTGGAGTGCAGTCCAGGGAAAATTTGAAAGAAAAGAGAGTGTGGAGGAAAATGGCCATTAGGCAGAGATCCTGGACAGGAGTGAGTCCAAAGCCACTGCTTTCCTCCTGAGTTGGGTGGTTTGCAGTGGCAGGGTTGCATAAGACATGTCCCCCATTCCCAGGGCACCCCGAAGGCGGACAGGCGGCTCGGCACACGCCGCGGTGCCCACGCGGGGCCCGGGTTGGGCTGCCATCCCGCCAGCGTGGGATCTGTTGGCTTCCTCCTCCTCGGCGCGATAATTGCAGGCTTTGAAAAATTCCTGCTCTCGGGGCAGAGGGAATGGGTTTGCCTTCCGGAGAGCACGCTCCACTGATGGTGGCTACCAAACCTCTCTAGCACCTTGGCCAGGGTTGTCATCCTTGGGGTGGCCACCGCGTAGCATACCGGCACTGGCACACATATCCCACTTGGCCTCCCACTGGAGGGGCTGGCACCATGGGGGCTTCTCATCCCAAAACAGCTCCATGGTGCAGCTGGCTTCCCCCCACCAGCTGTGGGCTGTGTGCCAGGGCTTGCTGAGCACTGCTGAACTCAGCTCACATGTGAGGGTCTCTCCCTGCTACCCACCCTGGGCAGCCTGTGTAGTTTTTGGGGGTGGGAGCCCCTTAATTGCATGCTCCAAACGATGCTACTGTCCTTGTCCATAAAAGCCCTGGAGCTGGAGAGTGGCGCGCGTGGAGCGCCAGGCGGGAGGGTGGGGGACCCTTGCCGCACAATGAGCTCATTGTTTGCGAGGAGGTTATTAAAAAATTATAGCATTTAAAATTACAGCGGAGGATTCTTCCCCTTGCCAAAAGGAGCAGGGGGAGGAAGGGCCTGCGGCCTTGCAAGCCCCTTCCCCGCCTCTGCAAGTCCCAGCCCCGGGACCCCTCTGCCTGCACCTATCCCCTCCTGAGTCCGGGGGAAAGCCACCACCATGCAGGAGCGGGGACACTGCCATCGCGCTGCTGCCAGCCCGTGGGTGGGGATTTTCCCTTCTGACCCCCCCTGAGCTGGAGGGAAAAACCTCTGTGGTGGGGGGTGGGGGGGGCCACAAAGGTGGGCAGGGCCCTGCACCAGCAGCACCCTTGCATCCCCCTGAAGCCCCTTGCCCACGGGGAGGCTGAGCCCCCCAGCATCTCTTCTATGCCTCCTTCCCCATGCACCCAGGCAGGGGGGCTGCCTCCCCCTTTTCATTGGGGTGAAATGGGGTGCAGGTGCTGCGTAGGTGGGTGGTGGGGTGCTCCATCCTCTCCCAGCACCAGGAAGGGAGCCGTGGCACGGGGGCAGGATTTGTGCACTGCGAGGTCACTGGGGTGCCTGCCTGGCCTGGGTTCCCCTTCTGGGGGGCTGTGCTGGTGGGGACGGTGGCTGACACGGGGTCTGCTGAGGATGCTTCCCTGGGGGAAGCCGGCCGGACCCTGGCACCACAGGGGCGTGCGGGATGACCCCGAGGTGGTCCTGGCCGGTGAGAGCCCTTGAGCACCCAGCCACGAGCGACCCACGAGCTCGGGTGGGTGGAGGGGGAAATGAGTCACCGCGAAAGGAGAAATGAAGGGGAGGGCAAAGAAAAAAAGAAATGGGCTGTCTCCAGGGGCGAAGAGGAGGCGGGGGAGGGGGCTGCCGGCGGCTGCCTGGCTACTTGCGGGCCGTTGGGGTGAGGGGGCTCCCCCCATCCCGGCCGTGGGGACCCCGGTGCCTCTCGGTCCCCGTTACGCAGGGGCCGCGCATTGTGCGGGTCTGTACGGAGCGGTGGCAGCTATTGTTCGGGAGGGATTTGGCATCCTGTGTTTCTCGAAGCTGCAGTTTTGAGAACAATGAGGTTTCCTGCAAGGGCTGGGGTGGGGGGGGCAGCGGGCCCTTCCTCTCCTGCACCCCGCAGGAAAAGTTACTGCGGGAGGGGGCAGAGGTCTTGGCACCCCTCCGTGCCACAGCTGGCACGGGGGCCAAGTCGGGGAGAGGTGGAGAGGAGCGGGTGTAAGGGGTCAGGGTGCTCTCTGCCTAGGAGAGGGGTGGGGGCGCTTGGTAGGTGACAGTTTGGGAACGTTGGCTGCGGCATCCCGTCCCACTTACCCCACTGCAAACTGGGCACTGCCCGATGCCCAGCACCCTGGGTCCTGGATGCTGAAAGCTGATCCGTGTTTTTTTTCCTGATGCAGATGGGGTGTTTCTTTGTCCCCCTCCTTTCCTGGCGTGTCCCTCCCAGGCTCCTCTGCCACCTCTGCTCCTCTCTCCTGCAGCCCCATGCCAGGGGGCTGTGCAGCTCCTCTCCAAGAAATGCAGACAAACTAACTAAAAAAATAGTCTTTAATTTTTTTTTAGTTTTAACTGAATTTTGTGGCGAGGCTGCAAGGGAGATAGGGAGCCTGCAAGGCTCTGATAGCCCTTGCAAGGTGGCTTGCAGGGCTGTGTGTCCCTGTCCTGGTCCCCAAAGTGCCACTTGGTCCACCCGCATCAGGAAAATTACGGGGGTGTCCGTGGCCAGAGGCCAGAGGGAAGATGCCTCATTAGGATGAAGCCTTTTGGTGCTGGCCAGTAATAAACAATTGTCTCTGTGGGCTATTTATAGCGGCCGAGCCGGAGGATTAGTTGTGGGGTTATTTTTGGAGTGGCTGAAGGCACAGTTGCTGGACGGTGTTTCTGAGCTAATGAAGCAAACATTTTCTGTCTCGCCTGTGCGAGGCTGCGTGTCCCCCGCCTCCCCCATCCCCCTCCAGCGGGGATGGAGCTTGGGGGGAGTGTACTGGGGCTCCATGTGTCTTGGTGTGGATGAGAAAGGGCACGTGATGGGTTGGTTTGGGCATCCTTGGCTGGTCTTCTCCTGCTCTGGGTCAGCTCGTACCCAAAGCAGCCAACTGACCCCTCCCTGGGCACCCGACGGAAATGGGGAGCAACGGCAAGGTGCTGGCCAGACCCTGTGGTGGCTGGGGGTGACCATGCACAGCACTGGCCCTGTCCCACCCCAGTGCTGTGTCCCAGAGCTGCAATGCCCACGGGCATCCTTAGCGCTGCAGCTGATGGGCTCGTGCCCTGTCCCCCAGCCATCCCCTCCTCATCGGTTGTCCCCCATCCCCTAACCCTTTGCTGATGCTCACAGCCTTCCTGACCCCTTGGCGGGGCTGACCTCTGTCCTTCTCCAAAAGCAAGGCTGTGCATTTGTGCGAACTTGCCTTCCCACCTCCTCCATCCCTTTTTTTTTTTTTTTTCCCCTTTTATTTTCTCCTTTTCAAGCCCCAAAGGTCACTTGTAGCCCATCCCCAGTAACGCCCTCTCCTCCCAAGGGTGGATCTGGGCTCTCCCCACCAGCCTCCCTGCTCGGGGCCTGAGCAAACAGGGGCTGGCCGGGTTAACCAGCGCAGCTGTATGCTAATAACCACTGCTGCCCGCTTAACTCTACTCCACTGAGTAAAGTCAACCCCGCTATTGTACCCACCTCCTCAAACAAACCACAAAACCCCAGCGCGTTCCTGGGGCCGGCCGGCTGTGGGGTGGCACCCAGTTTCCAGCTCACTTGTAATTCGTCATCCCCAGCGCTCGAGCTCCCTCGTCCCCCTTCCACCACCTCCTACCGCCCCCCCTCCAGCCCTTTTGTCTTTCTTACTTTGCCCTTTTGTGCACGTCTGGTTTTTAATAGCGCTTGGCAGCTGGTTGTGGTTTCTCTCCTCCAGCTTTGTTTGCTGCCCGCTGATTGATGGTGGTGCCTTTCCCACCCCCTGCTCCCTCTCCCCCTGCTTCTCGCCCTTCCCCAAATCCCAGGAGCCCCCCCAGCCCTCCTTGCCGGGCAGCGTACGCCAGGAATTAGCTGTGTAAATAAAGGAGCGTGGCCGGGTGGGCAGCTGGGGTGCTCAGGGAGGAGGTAGGGTGCTGCCAGGGATGGTGCCAGGGTGGGCAGTGAGGGACCATCCCCTCCTTGGGGCTGATGAGAGGCACCCACCAGCACCCGCTTAGCCCCCCTGGGTGGGGACAGGGAGCGGAGAGGAGCCATGGGGGTGTTGTGCAAGTGGCCAGGGACGGCCGTGTGCTGTTGACACAGGTGGGGACGCGGTTGGCAGCCAGCGCGATGGCGGGCAAACACCTGCCAGGGTAGGGAGAGCCGCCGCGTGGCTGTTTTGGCATCACTGGCCGCACGCGCCAGCCACACCGGCTAAAGTCTGAAATCCCCGTCCAGATCGAGCTGTGCTCTGCGCTCACTCCCCATCGCCTGCTCCTCATGCTGGGGACAGCCCTCACGTTGCCCAAAATCCTAAATCCTCCCACATCGTGTGTCGTGTCCAACGGGATGGCTTGGCACCTTTCTCGGTCTGAGGGCAAGTGTGTTGCCTCTCTGGTGTCGCTTTGGGTGTTAGTGAGGAGGAAGAAGCCCCCAGGGGACCGATCCCAGGGGTGCTGGATCACATCCAGGGCCACGTGGCCTCAGCCCCTCAGTCCTCAAAGGTTCCTCGTCTTCTCTTTCAGACCTTCATCTTCACAGACGGGGAGGATGAGGAGCTGAAGAAGCAAGCACGTGAGTCTGTGACCCTTGTACCTTTGTATGTATGACCTGATCAGGTCCCTAAAAATTCCCCATCCTGGGAGCACTGCTGGCATGGAGCCTCCCCTGGAAAAATAAACAAAAAAAAAATGATCAAAATACCCCTAGTTAGACACGGATCTCTGGAGCCCTCACCATAGGGACCTGGGCTGAGAACAAGACAACTCGTTTCACTGATGGTGTCTAAAGCACCCTCTGCCCTGGAGCCCCAGCTGGAGATGGATTTAATTCCCAGTCACCCCAGCCCATCTCCTGCACGATGCTGCTGGGGAGCGATGCTAATGGGGTGCCCTTGCACCAGTTCGTCCCTGGAGCTAGCTGGGATTGACAGGGTTTCATGGGAGCATTTCCCTGGCAGCCGCTCCCTGAGGCTCGGGTCAGCTCAGTCTATTCTCCCCATGCAAATGACTCCTTTTCAGGCTGGGAAGAGATTGCCTTTGAGCTGCACAAGCAAATAACAGGTGGCCACTGTGGGAAAAGGCAGCAGGAATAGGGCAGGATTTTGGCTATGGTGTCCTGGGCGGAGAAGCTGGCTCGCGGACACCCCCTTGCTCCCAAGGTGGCTGTACATGGCCCCGGGATGGGCAAGGAGATGCAGGGTGGCATCACGCATGGCACATGGGATATGGCTCAGCTGCATCCCTTCCCTTGTCTTATGTGGATCCAAAAGCCATTCCCCCCAAAATCCATTCTTTGCCTAAAATAGTGTGGCCTGGAGGCCACAGAGCATTAGGGACATCTGTGGGGTTGCCATCCCCCTGGTGTCCCTGAAACGCGGTGAAGCATCGCTGTTTGAGCAGGCAGGGAGGTGTGGGATGCCCTGGCTCCGGGCTTTGACCCATCCCGTCTCTTCCCGCAGGAAATGTCATCAACACCAACTGCTCAGCCGCCCACAGCCGCCAGGCCCTGTCCTGCAAGATGGCCGTGGAGTACGACAAGTTCATCGAGTCCGGCAGAAAGTAAGCAGCACCCCGGGGCTGCCGTGGGGGATGGAGGAGCTGCAAATCGGGGGGATGGTGCAGGCAGAGGCTGTTTGCTTTTTTTGGGGCCATATCCCAGCACGGGGTCTGGGGAGCTGCCCCGGCCCGGTGTGACACTGCTGCCGTTGCAGGTGGTTCTGCCACGTGGACGATGACAACTACGTGAACGTGCGGATGCTGGTGAAGCTGCTCTCCAGCTATCCCCACACGCAGGACATCTACATCGGGAAACCCAGCCTGGACCGGCCCATCCAGGCTACGGAGAGGATCAGCGAGAACAAGATGGTGAGGGGGGGCCGGGTGGCTTAATTTGAGCTGGGGTTTGCTCCCCAGTCGGCAGAAGGAAGTCTCACTGTCGTTGCTTCCCCTCTCTCGCAGCACCCTGTGCATTTCTGGTTTGCCACGGGTGGAGCGGGGTTTTGTATCAGCCGGGGGCTGGCGCTGAAGATGAGCCCGTGGGCCAGGTAAGAGCGTTGGTGGGGTTCTCCCATGGGAACTCGTCGTGGTCCCAGGGGGGCGCGGAGTGGCGACAACATCTTTGGGGTTGGACGTTGGACCTTGTCCCACCACCTTAGTCTCTGCCTTGCTGAAGGTTTCTGCAGGGAGCTTGGAAACAAGCTTGGAAGGACTTTGGTTCTCCCTGAGTGATTGACTTATAAGTAGAGCTGGGCACCCAGTGGCCAAGCCCAGACCCCATGGGGTGCCCACGTCCCCATGGGCTTTGCTCCTCTGCAGCTCCTCTCTGTCTCCCTACAGCGGGGGCCACTTCATGAGTACGGCAGAGAAGATCCGCCTGCCCGATGACTGCACCATCGGCTACATCATCGAGTCTGTGCTGGGGGTGAAGCTCATCCGGAGCAACCTCTTCCACTCACACCTGGAGAACCTCCACCAGGTGCCCAAGACGGAGATTCACAAACAGGTATCCCTGTCCTGATGTCCTGGGGTGGATGGAGGGGTTGGGATTTTTAGGTTGTCACCTAAAAATTGGGCATTGCAGCTAAGATATTGATTGACGTGCTTCCAAAACGTCAGCGGAGGGGGAAAGCCCCATCAGACCATCCCTGTGGGGTGATGCAGGGTATGACTGGTGGCTGTGGGAAAAGGGGTGAATTTTGCAGCCCCCCCATGCCCCTGCTTGATCCTCATGGCCATGTCACCTGCTTGACCCCTCTGTGTTTCCTCCCCCCAGGTGACACTAAGCTACGGCATGTTTGAAAACAAGCGCAACTCCATCCACATGAAGGGAGCCTTCTCCGTCGAGGAGGACCCATCCAGGTGAGACGGGGGGACCCGTGGCCCCCCGAACCAGGGTGCTGTGGGTCCGCTGCTGCCCCATGCTCAGCATCGCTCCTCTCCTCCGCAGGTTTCGCTCCGTGCACTGCCTGCTGTACCCCGACACGCCGTGGTGCCCCGCCAACGTGGTTTACTAGGAGACACGTGTCCCCTCCAACCTCGTCCCAGATTTCCCCGGTATCCGACGGGCGTGCGGGACCTGCGTGCGGGTGTGTCGTTCCGGCCTCGCTGCGAGGCGGACGGACGGACAGACGTCGTTGCTGTGGTATTGCACAGTGTGTGTGTGTACTGAAGGCTGCTGTGCGGCCCCTTGTCCCCTGCCCCAGCTGCCCGTGCCTGCTGCCCGCTCCGTCCGGGATGGCGGGGAGGGACGGGTCCTGAGCACTTAAACCATTGGGCATCCCGGCGGCGCTGGCGGGCCCCACGCCATGCGTGGGAGCGACTGCAGGCGCTGCGTGGCTCTGCCTCCCCAGGCTTGCTATTCCTTTTTTTTTTTTTTTTTTTTTTTTTCTCCCTCTTTGAGGCACACTTACTTCACAGTTTTGCTTGAATCTCTCAGTTACCAGGGGTTGGCCTTGCTAAAAATACACCCTAGCAGGAAGTCGGCATGTGCTAAAGCACCACCAGCCAGCACCCGCACACTCTTCAGACAGCCCCCAAAATTCCCCCAAGCTTTGCAGCCCTTGGGGTGCTGTGGGCAGAGGGAGGTGGGGCTCCAGATCCCGCCCTGGGGAACTGAGCATCACCCTGACCCAGATCCCCCGGAAAAGTCACAGGCACCCCAAAAGTTCCCTGGAGAAAGGGAAGGGGGGACAGCAATGCTACGTCCCCCCAGCACGTGTTGGTTTGGGCCAGGGATGTGGTGGGTGCAGGATTTGGTGCTCCTGGGCCCCCCCACCCCGGCCCAGGGTGAGCGAAGGGGAACTGGGTCAGTCGCAGGAAGCCGTGCCACCCGCCGCTCGCCCGCGTATTTTCCTATTGCTCACGGGGTTGTGGTTTCAGCGGCGCGGGCGCTTCCCAGCAGCGGTGCCGTCACCCTTTCTGCAGGCTGGCCCGCCCCGGGTGGGATGGGGAGAGGCAGCCGGGACGGGGCAGCACCCATCCCACCCCAGGCAGAGCCGGGTGCTTGGAGGGGGGGGTCTGTTTGCTGGAAAGCAACCCAAATCTTGTGTTAGGCATCCACCGAGGTACTGGGCTGTGGCATGGGGCTGCAATGCTGCTGCGAGGAGCAGGAGCCCCTTGGCAGGGGGAAATGTCAGGAGGGTGCTGGGCATGGTGCAACACCTGGAGGGGGCTTTAAAAAAAAAAAAAAAAAAAGATTATTACACCCCCACCAAGCCTTTGGGAGTGGGGGCAGGCAACATACCAGCCCTCCGGTTTGTCCCACACCAGGCTCCCAGCCTCTCCCTCCTCCCTCCCTAGTCGTGGGACGAAGAGTAAATAAATACATGCATTAATAAACAAAGGGAAAACAAAAGCAAAGCCTGCTGCTCTCACATACTTGGCGGGCGCATCAGGCCAGGCTGCTTTCATCTGCGCCCCGGCGCTGTTGTGGGACGTCCTGTTTACTCTCGCCAACTCGTGGCAGCTGATAAGGCAGCTGTACCTTTTGGGGGGGGTGTGTGGTGTCGGGGTGGGGACAAACCCAGCTTGACGGGGACACTGCTGGTGTGTGCGGACCACTGCTCTTGATACCATCGTGCCCAAGGGATGCTCCAGTGCCACATCCAGCCAACGGCTTTCCCAGTCCCTGGGTAGCTGCAGCATCGAGGACAGAGTGTAACAGGCTGTTTTAGTCCTTTTTTACTGCTCATACATCTCTTTTTTTTATTTTTTTTATTTTATTTTTTTTTTTAATTTACATTTGGGTCACTCAGTATTCTGAACTTTGTGTGAATCACTGCGTTCCCAGCCCAGCTGCGGCACGAGAGCTTTGTGGTGTGGGGACTTCTCGCCAGGGAGCTGCGGCTGCGTGGCGATGGGATGAACACCCATCCTGGCACCGGCGACAGCAAGAAATATTTGAGGCTTGGGGTGGGGGGGGGGTGTCAGGAAACTACAAAACTTGTGTGAATCAGCTCCAAGCTCTGGCCCAGCAAACTGGGATATTTGTGGGAAACAAACATAAAAGCAGCCGAATCGCAGGGCCTGAGCAATGCGCACCACGCTCCAGCTGTGGCTTTGGGAGTCGCCGCTCCCGGTGCTGGGATAGGAGAGAGCTGGGTCCTCGTGGGGGGCATGAGCTGCACCCCAGCACCTCTGTGCAGCTGGAGGCCGCTGAATCCACTGCTAGCATCGTCTGTCTTGAAGCAAGGGGCTGCAAAGCACCCCTCTCAAACAGCTCCTAGCCATCGCCCACATCCCCGTTCTATTTTCACCTGCCACCTATTTCCCACCCCTGCATCACCTGAAGGTGGTTAAAAGAAATACATCACCCCACACCGCCCCACCCACTCCAAGCCCTCCAAAGTTTATTTTTCTCTTCCTGACTTTTAAGACCACCTTCAAATCAACCAAAACCAATTTCTTTCCCCCCCACACCATGGGGCTCCCAGCGCCCACTGCTTCTGGTCCGCCTCAGCCGCCCAGCACGGCCCGGCTTTGCTCCTGTAGCCATTTGGCAAACCAAGAGCGGAGGAGGAGATTAATTGAGCATCTTAAAACACAGCTGGAAACGCTTCCCACGGCGCTGCCGGATGAGACCTACAAAGTCATGGCATCACCGAACAGCCCCGCTTACAATCCTTGCTTCTCCTCAGTGGATGTGCCCCACTCCATTCCCCCCAAACCAGAGTGGGTTCACCGGGGGGGGGACGACACACACGGACGGACGGGGACACACGGTGATGGATGGGTTTGTGCCTGTCTCTGCTGAGGGCAGAGGACTGCCAGCAGCAGACACACCACAGAGCAAAGCAGCAGCACAGCAGTGGTCAGCACCAAGTGATGCTCCAGCCACGTCCACAGCAGCCCAGTGAGCCCCCATCCCTTATTTAGGGGGCACAGAAGGGGCTGTTAAATAAGCAGCCCCTCGGGAAGCCATGCTGAGCAGCCCATCCCCTGGCCCCAGAGCAGCCACATTTGGAGCCGATCATGAGTGAGTGAGTGATTTATGGGGTGCAAGGGTCGGGTCTCATGGTGTTTAGCTGGTGGGAAGAGGAAGCGGGCGGGAGAAGAGCTCCAGCACCAGCATCTGCAACACCTCGCAGTGAGAAAGGAGCTGTGCTTCCTCCCACTCCACTCCACGGAGACCGGGGAGGGATTAAAAAATCCCTGAGCAGGGATTTTCGCTGAGGTCATGATGAGAAATGCTGCCTGCTCCAGGCAAAGGCCTTCCTGCTTGCAGTCAGGGCAAACTGCCCTGTGGTCATGCCTGCAGCTATGCAGACATCAGCCACAGAAGGAACAGTCCTGCTCCTGTCACCACCCAGCCCTTCTCCATCACACTGAACATGGTGGCATGAGGGCACAGTGGTGTGACTGGCCGCTCCATGGTGATGGTTGGACCTGTGACCCGAGGTGGCCACAGCCAGGCCACCCACCTTCCCTGCCCGGCCACCTGAGCCCGTGAAGGTCGATGATAAACTACCCGGGATGGTCGTGTCCCGCCACGCCACGGTGCTGTGACCCATGGATTTGCTCCAGGGCTGGCCGCAAACGCGGGGTGCAGGTTAGCCCAGCAGCAGCATCCCTCCCCTCGCCCCTTCTGTGGCTGCCTCTGCTTGCAAACCCTTCCAGCTGCCAAGAGCAGGACTTCAGCATCCCCATGCGGTCAGACAGCTCTGAGTCCTCCCTGTTCGGATTTTTCTTTCAAGACAGGGGCCAGTGGGTGCTCAGCCATCTGTCCTGGCCTCCTCCAGTGCAAGGAGTGGCTGTGACCTCCTGAAAGCAGATGTACTCCAACGGAGTGGGACGGGGAGATGGGATCATTCCCTGGGATGCTTCAGAGGGGTTAGAGGAGATGAGATGCAATTTCAGCTGCCTGCTGCCTTCCCCGGACACACAGAGAGGCAGAGTCCTGACGAGACCCTACCAAAGGAGAGCAGTGACTCCAGCTCTCAAGTGCATCCACTGGAAGAAGCTGGGCAGATCCGGGCTTCAACCATCAGCAGCAGACACTGTGTGCATGGTGCCATGGTCAGCAGAAAGCAGCACCTACAGCACGGGCCATGTCCCACCCCAGGAGGTGACAGGAGATGGGGGTATGCAGCCAGTAACTGCATCCCAGTGAGCACGCCACCGCCACCCGCTCTGCCTGCTGGTTTTCCAGCCGCCAACCCACCGACAGCTCCTGGAGGCACCGTTCCTGTTAGCACAGCTCAACACACCACAGCAACAAACATATTTGAAAGCATCTCCCCAGGGCATCCCTCCCTGCCTTATCTTTGAGGCCAGAGATCTAACGGACCACTACTGAAGGCTGATCAGAAGGCGAGGTTTATTCAAACACATCCTTTACCCCTCTGTTTTCTCTGCATCACTCAGGAGCGAGCCCTGCCCTGCTCCCGCCGGGACAGGGAGCGGTGCAGCACGGTGAGCGAAGGCCGCGGCTGCTGGGGACGGCTGGCTGGAAAGCACTGCGAAAGGTCACCAGGCAGATGGCCTCCGCGTGGTCCCATCCTCGGTGGGAGTCCATAAACCTGGTAAAATATTCAGGTGCTGACTCGGATGGGGACTGTATCAGATTCCCTCGACTGCTCCCCAAGCTCTTTGCACCAGAGAGCAGGTTTAATCATCTCAAATCAGGGATGAAGACGTAAAATGTGAGTTCCTCCTTCAGGGGGGAAAAAAATAAAGGGAGAGGCAAATCTGTCAAGTATTAACAAAGGGAGGAAAACTGCTGCCTGCTGAGAATCACAGCCATGAGGGTGAAAGGCAGCAAAAAGCCCTCTGTGGTTCTGCGCTGTACCAATGGGCAGGACTCGAGAGCAAGGATGCGGGTTTCAGCCATACAAACACACGCAGTGCCTAAAAAAAATACAGCCTTAGCAAAGACAGAGTTAAATCCTTGCTTAGACCAGCCTGGCCTGCCAAGGGAACAGGACTTACCTGCACACACACACTCCCATGGGGAGCGGAGCAGGACCCACGGCACTGAGGAGGAGAGTGCCCAGGAGCCCAGCTCAGGTTGTAGGGCTGCAGGACGCCGTCTCCTCCAGTGGCCTTCAAGCTGGCTCTGTCACTTAGAGGTGACATCCAGGACAGTCAGCCTGGTCCTTACAGCATCACTGGGTAGTTTAGGAGCGCTAATCCGCAGTCGGATCAAGAGCAGTCAGCAGTGCTGGAGCTACTGGCTGTCACCAAACCCTGCCAAGGGGCTTTTCCATGCCCCTTCCAACCCCACAGCTGCTTTCTCTCCCCTTAAAAGACTTGCACTCCTGCGTGAGGGGCTGCGCTGCTTCCCCATCCCTTGTCCTAGGGGTTGAGTTCAGACGCGGGGGCATCCGGCAGCAGGAGATGTCGCTTGGCTTTGCCGCAGTTTGGGAGCGGGCGTTTTCCCAGAGACCTGCAGGCAGAGAGCGATGGGCAAGAAGAGCACAGGACTGAGGCAGGAGATCAATCCCTCGATTTGTTCGGCAGGATCAGGCAGAAAATGGATCAAGAGAATTACGAGAAGGTAAAGGTTTTATTTCACTGCTTGCTAGAGATGGAGCAGAGTGGGCCTCTGATCAGAGAAGAGTACAAACGAAGAACTGAAGAGAAACCCGTGGTAGCCTGGGGCAGAGCGGAGAAAGACAAGCCCACGCTGAGTTGCACCAGCTCCTTCAGCGTCCTGCATGACGCTACCAAAGGCACCTGTATACGCGACACTGTCTTCTGAAGTGGGACACCTTAGCAGCGGGTGAGCTGGTGGTGTACCCTCCCCACACCATTTTCCACGCTTCTTGTACTTCTACTGGTGCCCCGGTGTAGGCAAAGCGGCAGAGGGGGCTCAGGTGGCACCACGCCGTGGCATGGTGTGCAGGGTGAACATCTCCATGGCCCATTGTCCACATCCCATAGCTGCTCCAGCATCTTCTGCAGTGGGATCTGTAGCCCCCGGAGGTCCCCAGTACAAGGATGCTGGGCAGCAGGCACCGGCCCAGCTTTGTGCCAAACCTCGCAGCCCCCCAGCAGCAGGGGCGCAAACCAGACCACTTCTACAGCAGGACCAGCACAGCTTCCCCTGGGGGAAATGTCGGTATCGGCCATTTGTCTTCGGCGCTTCTTTAGAAGCTGTCCAATTCAATTTTAACAGTCCAGTCTTCAAATTGGATTAGAAATCCCAAACTCTGTGATTTCTAACAGCAACCGGCTCAGGTTGAGACTCACACACAGAGGCAGAAAGCAGCCCTGCCAACACCGGAGCACACCTCGTCTCACAGAGCGCGGCTGACACCAACAACCTGACTTCTGTAGCGCAGCGCACTCATCTTCCTGGTCCTTTCTCCCTCTACCAGCTACGAGGCTTCACGGCTCTGTCACCCATCCTCACGTCTCGGATCCACCGCAAGGTATCAAAGGTAACAAAAACTCAGGCAGGTTTAGGAAAAGGGGAAAAAAATAAAGAGAAAACAAATAGGAACTGTGATTTTAAGTTGTTTATTTTTAAAACATGAAACCCAAGCTGAATAGAAACCACAGAAATTACATTTAGGTTTTTTTGTTTAGTATTTGCAAACCAAAAAGTTACAGTAAAAAATAGCTACATTACAATCAAGAGAACTACAGAATTAAAAGTAAAGATACAAAAATGGGCTCAATCCTCTTTAACCCTCACAATTTAAAAACATTTTGGGTAAGTGCAGGAACACTTGAAAGAAACTAGCAGGTCCAAAGTTTTAAAAAAAATTATATATATTTATATATTATATATGTATATAAAGTGGTATGATATACAACCATTATGGTTAAGAAGAAAAAACAGAAAAGTTACAAAAAGGCCAGGTACATGGTCACCATTAGGTTTCTGTGCACAGTGTCCAAGAAAATAAACTTCCCTCTGAATGATGTGAATAAAACTCATGGGGCCTCCCGCTAACAAGGGACCTGAGGCACGCGACGTGACGGCTGGGCACCTGGACCCACTGCAGAGGACAACGAAAGAAATGAAGCTTTTCTGGGACTTCAGTGGCCTCCTGGGTGGAGGCTACTGCTGAAGTCTTAGTGGGAGATTAGAGGAAGGAAGGAGTTTGGAATTGCATAGTGAGGAGCAATGTGGTATCAAATATGCAGAGCACCTAAGAGCTTCATGCTACAGTTAACCTCTTTAGGAAAGGAATACTTTGAACTTTCTGGTTGTACGTCAATTTATGTTCCACTTTGTTCATGCACGCAGCCGCAGGGGCTGGGTAAGCACCCAGGAGCTCCAGGCCACCAGTAGCTCACCCCTTCTCTCTCCCAGCTGGGCAACACACTCACCATCATGACTTGAGGGGGGAAAATCCCACTCCCCTCTGAAAGCACACATCACTTGCTAGCCATCTAGGAACTGCTACCAAAACATCCCACGCTTCTGCCAGGCCTCTGGGAATGACTAGGGAAGCCAGCCATAGCACGCACACAAAAAATTTATAGCAAACGAGAGTAGGCTATGATGAAAGAAGTCACCTGGTTAAAGGTACGGATTAAGTCTTGTTGGGTCTCTTCTCTCAAGGCATTAGACCCAACTGCTTAGCATCTGCCCAGAGGGCTTCCCCCCCCCCAGCCAGAGATGCTCACTCACTGCTGAGTTGGGGAAGACCCCAGCTTCTCCTTGGTCCCCAGGCAGGAAGTACTTCAAAGACATCTCCTCCCTGGCTGAAGGAAAACTCACCCACCTCATCTACTCCTGAATCAGGTGGCTAGAATCAACAAGCCAAGACACTTCTCTCTTCTTCAAAGGGCTCAGCATGGTATTGCAGTTGCTGCTAGCTGGAAGAGAAGGCGGGACTGGAAGTGAAGCATGGGTTTATCCACACCGGTACCTGTACCTTGCTCTTACGGGCATCCACTCCTGTCTGCTATCACCCTGCAGCACCCAAAGCTCTCATGAGCCATGGCTAAGCAGCACCCTGAGAAATGGTTTATTCTCAGAAAAGCCTAACTTTGCGTGTATTTTCAGGGAACTGCTATGGAAATCCTAACTTAGGATCACTTAAAACCCCACGCACCGCGTCTCCCTCAAAGCACTCAAATGAACATCCTTGCATCTTGGCTGAGATGACTGTACACGGAAAATTAACACCTATCAAATGGAGAAAACTGAAAAAGAACAGGAGGGGAAAGGAGCACTCCATCCTTCACATTTGGATACATGGATGCACACTAAAAATCTTAGCTTGAACCCTTTTATCAGCACATAAAATGAACTCAGTTTAATAATACATACAGGATACAAACACTACAGTTATATTCCCAAGACAGCACAAGAAATTCACAGCCAAGTCTTGATTCGATTTCCTTTACAATTACAATGCAGTCTTGAACACTGGACACGAGAGTCCAACATGCTATTTACATTTCACATTGTGGAGATGTTTGTGTGCTTGGAAGAGTTCTCAGTTCCAAAAGAAAGTGTCACTCACACATGATGATGCAGTGGAAATAAACCAAGCCAACCAGACAAGCCAATGACCACATTTGTGCTTCTGAAAAAGTAACATGAAGTGTCTTCACTGATGCAGTCACCTTCAACCGGATGAGCTGCCTTCCATTTTGCAGTCAGCAAGGTGTCCAGAGGCCAATCTCATCTCCCCTGAATTCTGGACCCTTTTGTTAGCAACCAGTAACATGAGTAATGTTCCGATAAGGTCAGCTGGGACTCACCAAGTGATATGGCCTTGGCATTTCGTCACATTAAAAAGAGACACGCAATGGAAGAGAGAGAGGTCTCTACAGCTTTACCTCCTACAGCTTGAAGAGTTTGGACTCCCTCAACCATGAATGCCATCTAGAACAGATGAGTCTTCGCCAGATAGCACCTGCTGTTCACCCGAGAGGGAGGCACAGAGTCTGGGAGATCTTGGCTTTTCGAAGTCCACTCCTCAGACAAAATGTGACCGTATGGATGAGAGGCTGATTACATCGCAGCCTTAAGAATAGGCAAAGGCCATCTGTTCTTCAGCAGATCCGATCAGACCAGCCTGCAGAAATGCCACACTGCTGCTCAAGGTTCCAGTAAAAAAAAAAAAAAAAAAAAAAAAAAAAAAGTAATAACAAGAATAAACCAAAAGAAACCCATTTGTCTGTGTTTCCTATCCAGCGCTCTGCACAGCATGCAGCGGGGCAGCAGAGTTCCAGGATGCTTTACAAAAGTGCAATATCCATGTCAAGTAGAGGAAGTGCTGGCTGGACAAAGGTACACTGCTCACACTGCAGTCACGTTACGCCGGCCTCCAGAGAGCAAAACGGTATCTCTGTAACATTCTTTCCAGTTATATTTTGAAGTCACAGAGCACGTATCTCCACATCTGTGCCACACTACAAGCCCCTAAAGTTGTCAGAAGTTGTTCTGGGTGTTATGAGTGGCTATGCCAAGCCTTGGAAGGAAGCAGGTCAAGGTGGCTGCAAACAAAAAGGCATAGGCTTGCTCCCTGGTATCCCTGCTGGCACAGACAATACCACTGAGACAATTTAGATCCACCCCAAAGCACAGTCACCTGCATGTTCTGGACGCATTCTGTATACAGAAAAGTCTGTATACAGAAGCACTTGTTTTCACAGGGTTCCCCACGTCCTCCAGCCTTCAAAACACTTGCCTTCAGGGAGCAGGACTAGGACACAGATTTCAGGGCAGCTCCCCTAAAACTGACAGTGTAAGTAGCAATCCAAGCACATCCTTGCAAGGAGAGATGATGGCAGAACAACTCAGTCTTAATAAGGATTATATGGCTCTTGCTTCTTTCTTCAAAGTGAGGGGAAGGTTCAGTTCCCCCCAGACAGCAGTCGCGTGTTTCGGGCCCTGCAAGCTAACTGTGCCTCATGCTTGCACACCCGGGTCTCCTGGTAGGTTTTAAAACAGGATGAAAATCTGGAGCTCATGAGCCACAGTGTCCCTCCATACCACCTGTGACTACATTTCCCTGCCCTTGTTAGTTGGTAACACCGAGGTATGTTTCAATGTGAAGCCCATCAAACATGTCTGAAAGGGCATACTCAGTCCTGAGCAAGAAAAATCCTGCTTTCAGCGATTTATGGTGAAGTGTGAAGTTTTCTCCAAAATGTTCTCCTCCGGTCTGCAGGGTGGTACCTCCTCTCCCTGTCTCACTGACTCCTTGGAATGGTAGTAGCTGGCCTACAGCTTTTGCGGTCTATTAGTGGTTTCTATCTTAAGAGGAGTTGCAAAGCTTGCTCTTCCACAGAGCTGGTACCATTTTACAGCAGATATCATCATCCTCGTTAGCTACCCGTTAGGAGCAATTCTACCTCACTGCAAGAAGGCAACAGACTTGAGTAAAGGCAGATTGGTAGATTCTGTGCCCCATACAGCAAACGTGGGGTAAACAGACAGAGTCTGAGCATCACTGAGGTGAAAACTAACTGCCTCTGCCAATGGCTCAACTCCAGTTCAAGAGACATTTCCCAGTTTATTGACTCTGCCAGTTATTTAATAGAATGCTCAGCAGCTACACTACAATGCCCCTGCTCCGAGGTAAAAAGACAAAAAGGAACATCATAGTTACTCTGCTGTGAGGGCAGTACTTGACAGCACCTCCCAAGAGGCAGTCTCCTCTTCTAGTAGGAAGCTGTCAGTGCCCTTTGGAGCACTGCTCTTCAGTGGAAAGTACAGCACCAATGGAGGATGTTGCCCTCTGCAGGCATCCAGCTGCCCCTTTGCAAGTCTTGTTCTGCCTCATGTCTAGAAAAATGCCTTACATGTGCCTTAATAGGGTCAGATAGTGGTTAGCAACGTGTCTTGAAAAACAAAGTAAAATAGAATAAAATAAAAATTTGTTCTGACAGTCACAATGTTCTCCAGATGACATTTGGGTTTCTGATTCTGGAACACAGAAGAATTACAATCTTGTGAGTTTTTTTAGGACTGAGGCTCCAAGAGCTTCCTTCAATGCCAGTTCAGCAACCCTGTGCTGTGAATTATGACTTTTGTTTTTTAAAAAAAGAAAATAAGAAGTCCACCAGCGTTCACAGGTCACTTCTGCAGGGAGAGCTTGCATTTGCTATATAAATCTATTGGTGCTTCCAGTCTCTCTCGCTTTTGCAAGCTGACTGTCCCGTAAGATGTAGCATCAGAGAGTTGAAACTCTTCAGTGCAAAAATACCCCCCCATGAAGTCTTACAAGTCTTTTCCCGGAAAAATTTGGCACCAAGTGGGTGGCTGGCTCCTGTTTGATCTGTGTGTCGGCCTCGTAAAGGCAGCACCCAGAATGCCATCTGCAAGTACCTGGGCTTCCCTGATGGAGCAGAGAGGTCAGGTTCAGAGCAACGGACAGGGGGTTTACTGATGCTGGGACCCCACTGCTCCTCCTCAAGAAGTCACATGCTAGAGATAGTGGAAAAGGAAAAGGCATTTTCTTAATGGATTTTTTTTTTTTTTTTAAAGTTAACCAGGCCAGTGGAATGGTTTGCTTTAGTAGAGCCTCAAGCTCTCAAATTACAGTGGATATACAGTGACACCATGAGGCAGGGGATTCCCTCCTCCCTCACACAGGGCACCGGACCAGAGGATTCCCAAAATGTTGCATTGTGCATTGACTCAGCTTTCCCTTGTCGTACACCAGTCACAGACACCAAGCCTCTGCTTCCTCAGTGTTTGACAGACTGCTGATCCCACTGCAGAAGTGAAAATCTACCACCATCTTTCACCGAGGCCCTCTGGGGAATAGAAGGGGAGGGGGGGCGAAGGGGGAAAGGGGCAGAAGATATTCACCCACTTTTTCTAATAAGCTACTCTGATAAAGTCCGCCCCAGGCAGGTGGACCCAATTTCTTGCCCAGGTGCTCTCCGTTGCTTGCCTGCACATGCTTGCTCTCTCTTGCACATCAGGTACAACAAGGTGAAGGCTTAAAATTCAAAAGGGGCTTCCACTCCAGTGGGCAGGTACCAGGTTGGAGCGGCAGTCTGGACTGGAGAAACAGAAGGAGCTGCACTGGATTTTGGGCAGAACAGCAGGGTTGTTCTACGAGGACAGCACAGGGGCACAGCAGTTGGCACATTGTTCAGTCTGACTGCATGTGTGGGTTTTGTTTCTTTTTTTGCTTTTGCTTTTTCATTTTAATGCACACTGCCAGCATCTGGACGAGGTTGATTGGTGGCGAGGTATTTGGCTCTCATGCTGGAGGTGTACTGGAGGAAGACAAGACAAACAGAACAGAAAAGTCAGTCAGAATGACTAATGTAAACAAGGAACCACAGATTACGACCACCTCCCAGCATAAAATGGTCTATATTTACACCAAGTATTTCAAGGAGCTGCTGCTGGCTTGGTCTGACAAGGAAAGTTTCACAAGCCACTGCAGAGTCAAGTCTGAGTAAAATACTGTCAGCCTGCTGCAGGGATGCTGGCCAGGTCAGTGAAGATGGGCTACTGATTTGTTCAAGCTCTCTACAGAGAAGGAAATTCAATAGTCATTGAGTTGAAATATAGCATGCTTCGCTTGGGGAAAGAGAGGGAAATGTAAATGATGTAGATGTAAAAACCCACCTCACATCTTCATCCTCTCTTAGTCATGTTGTTGCTTTCAACCATGCCAGAAAAGGAGGTTGAAGAAAAAAAAAAAATTGATGTACGCTGCATTTCTACATTGCATTTTACAGCAATGAGGGCATCAGAAGATTACATGCATCACAGATGGGCGGTATGAGAGAAAAGTGTGGAAGAATGAATCTCTGAACAATTTACACCCAAGAAAGAACAGACCCTGCCAGGCTGGAAACAAGATGATATTAGCTAACAGTTATCAGATGGGTAATAATCCACTCTGGCTTGGGATCCAAGCTGCATACCATGCAGCAGTAGACAAGACTCCAGCTTGAGGTGGGGGGAGGGGAGAGAAGAAGAGAAAATCAGAAAGATGAGAGGTTGTTTTGGTTTGGGGTGGTGGTCTTTTCTTATTTTCTTTTTAATTTTAAGCAAGGTAATCCAAAACAGCTCTCAGAAGCCACTGAAGTTAACGTATGTCATTCATATGCCATTTGAATAATGAGCTGAAAAGCATGTAAATAATACCCAGCAGTAAGAATAAAAAGACTTTGCCTCTTTATGCCAAAGTGTTCAATGCCTTCATCCTGACCACATTACTGGTTCTGAGATCCTGCTACCATGATACTAACAACCAAGCAATGAGAACAAGACTTTCTTTTTTTTTTTTTTTCCTCCTCTTTTTCATACCAGCTGGAGCTTGAATAATTCTTTAATACCCACATCTTACTTCTCAAGAGTGCTCTTCAGCATACTGACTTTTTATCACCTTTAAAACTGAACCACATAAAATAGCCGGTTAAGCTGGCAATGAGACAACTGAAAGGCATTTCCATGCCACGAGGTACGATTTATCTTGCCTACTGGGAAAGAACATTATGAGGCATCTTCAGGCTCTCAAAAGCTCAGCTATCTGAAGAGGTTTTCAGAGTGTTAACAGTATTTTATCAGTTTTTCCTGACAGACTGACCTGGGCTGAACCTCTGCACAACAGAAGACAGAAACTGCTCCTTTAGCAGAGTTGACCCCATCAGCACAAGATGAAGACACCTGTGGCTTATTTGCACACTCATTTTTAGTGTCTTCCAAAACTGGAAAACTTTCTGCAGATGATGGATCTTAATATAAAACTCTGGCCCAGAAATGGCATCTATATTTAGATGACAAAGGGTACAACTGTTCTTTCTCTTTTTAAGATGTATTTCTTGTCAGTCAGAAGGAAAAAAGTAGAAAATACCAAGCTGAGCCAGTTTAAGGACTATATTCTATACCATTTATTAAACGTGATTACTGCTTCAGAAATAAAGTTTAGGTATTATTAAAACATATGAGACTAACCCAGTGGGCTTGGAGAGGCTTAGAAGTCAAAGAACTTTCTCATAGAGCAAATAGGGCACGTTTCAGGTAGTGTAATGCTGAAATAATCAGCCAAGTAACATGCCAAGGAATGGATCTTAAAAAGAAAAATGCCTTTGCTCACTTTCCATTTGCATTCTGTGTCTGACATGTGATAGGAAATGAGTATGAACAGAGAATTTCCAGGTGCTAAGGTTTTGTAAGAAGTGTTTAGAAAAAAAATCTCAGATCATGGAAAGTTATCATGCATCCTCCTGGACAAGTCATATAGGTTCAGCACACAACATGCAACATCAACTTTCTTTCAAGTATTAAAATCAAGAAAGGTCACTTGATGAACTGCATTTCAAGGATGTACAAAGTACATCCATCACAGAGGGAGAAGTCAAAGAGAATTCACTTTTTCCTCCACCAAGAAAACATCCCAAAGTTGTTTAAGTGTCACTAAAACAAAGTAATCAGGAACATGAGATTTAGACAGTTGAGCAGAGGGCATTTTACGTTCAAACCTACCTGCAATCCAACACAAGGAAAAAACCAGGACTCAGAGTAGTCAGAGTTAGGGCTGATGTTCTCTCCTTAACTCAGGATTTTTATGCCTTTGTACCTTTTCCCATTACATTTTGAACCAGTTACTCCTCCTGTTAAGGTGTATTTTTAATGACCATTACAAGTATGATTGAAACCTGGAAGTGGAGAGCTAACATTTCACTGTACACCTCTCATAACCAGCACAGCTCTATCAGCGTGCACCGGATCTTCAGCCACTGCAGTAGACTCTGTGTACAAATGCTTTGCTCCACATGCTGTCGTTAGTAGTCCCTCATTCAAGTCCTTCAGTCCATCCTCTGCTAGGAAGGACTCGAATACTCAGATCCGAAAATCTGGACAGGTCAGCAGATGAACACGTATCAGCAGACACTTGCCAGTCACATGGATAATAACCAAACTATATTATCCATAAGTAAAATAACGAAGTCTTTGGCTCCTTTAAAAAGTGATTTGAAAGACTCAAAGCCTGAGCACAATTCAGAGCTAAGGAGGTCTTGGACCGTACTCTGAGGTAACCTGGGTACAGTGCTATAAGGTGTACAGTTGCATTTAGTTTCCTTTAAAGAGGAGCTTTCATAGAAGGTTAAAGAACTTGTACAATGCAGCCATTCTTCCAGTACTCTTGCTGGAAGCACCCACGTGCCTATACA
>WHYT01017862.1:118742-129334 GCA_009806455.1 Tetrax tetrax
TTTTTTTTTCCCCAAAGGGGGGGGGGGGGGGGAAGTCTCTCCTTCACATTCAGCCTGTTGAGGATAGGAACTTTCATAGGTATGGTTTGCCAGCACACACTAGTTAGGTGCTTAACATGTATAGCCTGTGTACAAAGGAATCATTGGTCGCGAAGAAAAATAATAATGGAACTAATCAGTTAATTGTAGAGACCATAAAATCTACCAGCTCCTGTGAACTGTGCAGACTGTGAGTACTTCACAGCTAACTGAGCTATGCTGGAATACCACTTACCATATGAAACCATAACTCTGAGTATGGAGTTTACTATTTGTGGTTAAAAAACCCACACATATCTCTCTCCAGCTACCCTGACTTTGATTTCCTGCCAGAGCTATTCAGGTAATCCAATAAAGACCAAGCTTTTGCATTCAAGTACTTGAAGGTTGATCTCAAAGAGCTAGAGCACAGTAAACACACAGGGTTTGGTGTCATTATGTATGGGAGGTACAAGATGCAGGGAAACAGCCAATTCCAGCCAACAGGTTCTGAATTCAAAGGGACTTAAGTTTTCCAAGTCAAAAGAACAGAGCTTCTGTTTGTTTTGTTTGTTTTTAAAGTCTTAAGAAGAATGCAATGCCTTTTTCTTAGCCCTGCAGACAGCCACATTAAACTCTGGGTGTGACCTTTGGTAAACAGAGGACAGTGCAGACTGAGACTAGGTCGTGTTTCAGCCCAAAGGAAATTGCAAGTCCATAATGAAGACACCAGAAACCCAACCCCTCCCCCCCCAAACCATTTTATTTCATGGAATAGACTTCATCACTACAATACCACCTGCAGGAACCAAAAAGCAGAAAAAGCACCAGCAGCTGATGCCCAAGAGCAAGCCTGAAGAAAGTTGTGATCCTTTCAAGGGTGCTAGCACCATGCTTCAAGACAAGTTTGTTTGCATTCACGCACCCTGGCAGAGGGCATCAAGACACCCCATTTCAGACAGCACCCTTCCCAGCACGTCACAAGGCAGGCAGACAAAAACAGCAAGAGGCAGCAAGAACGCAGATCAAGCAGCAACATGACGGAAAGGAATCCAATGCAACGCTGACAAAAGTCCCAACAAGAATGGCAGAATCAGAGGAACAGCAGCTTTATGGACATGTATTTCTCAGAACGGAATGTGAGGTATGGGTCATTGACTGCATGAGCCAGAAGCAATAGGCCCTCTGTTCCACCTGGACCCAACACCTCCCAGTTCCTGTGTGGATGTAGCTCCCTTGAAGGGGCACCCTGTCCTTCAGGAGTACGAGGAGCCTGGGAGCTCTAGATATACCCTATACTCAGCCAAGCTGAAAACTACAAGGCCTAACGCAGACCACCTACTCTTTCTGTGGCTTTGTTGTGGACTACTGTGAGGGAAGAAATGCTGGCTATCTTGGAGAACATCAGCAGCTATAGCCCATTAGGAATTCAGACAGTGAAATGGTACTACGAGGGCCCTGTTCACAGAGCCTGTGGCACATGGATGGGATGATTTGGACACACACAGAACAAACAAAACAGCAAAAGGTTTTGAAACAGAATGAAATAGATCTAGTGCTTATGTCTGGGCCATTATGGAAGTTTGTTTTGTTTTGGTTTTTAAACTTACTCCTTTCTGATTTTAAATACAAAGATAAAAGGAGAAGCTGCACAGGCAATGAAGTAACTTCAGAACAGGCTACCATTACCAGTTACGATCTTTCAGCAAATTAAAAATCCCACTGAAGAGCTTAAGGCATGTGGCAGATAGGGATGGCTGGTTTCTGGCACACGCTGTTACGGCCAGTCAAGACAAACAGAACAGCAGCAGGGCTCAAGGGAAGCCAAAAGGCTGAATTCAGACAACCAGTCCCAAATGAAAAGCTGCCAGAACAGTTCTTGTTACTTCTAGAAAAGGGCTTCTTGTGATGGGAGAACTTCTCTTCTACATATGAAGTGCAAGGCTAGTTCTACATTCAAGCAGCACTCTGTACTAAGTGTTCAAGTTGTTCTCAAGTGTGGACTCTGAGTTGAAGCTGCTGTGAGTTAACCTTTGTGAGGCATGGGCGCTTGTAACCCTCATGAGGTGCACCAGAGGCCCTTCCAAGGTTGATACTGCTCCTTGAGTCTGCACCAGAGAAAAACTCATTTTTATTTTAACCCTTGGCAGGAGGGAATGGGGTGGGAGGTGCAGAGGAAAGGAATGTGAAGAAATAAAAGGCATTGGCCTGGGATAAACAGTGCAGGGATGAAGGGAGTGGTTGGGAGCGGAGAAGGGGTTGAGCAAGAAGGACCTTTTTTCCAGTACCTGTTCCATTTGCGGGCGCTGTTACCAGTATGTCCGTGCACTGTCCGAGGGCTTAAGCTGCCAGCTCATATGGCTGCTACTGTCCATGGCAGCCAAATACAACTGTGATGACGCAAGAAAGAGAGAGAAAAAGAGAGTGCAGCCTCAACGTGCATGAAAAACACAGTGCAAGCAAGTGAAACCCTGTGGTGTGTGTCAGTGACAAGGTGGGCTCTACAATCCTAAGGGAATAGCCCTCTGTCAAGAAGGAAAAAACAGAAGGAATGAGAGAAGGGAAAAAAACAAACAAACAAACAAAAAGCCAGGAAAAGTAACGGACAAACAATGCAGCAGGATCATCACATCTTAGTTTTCACCATCTGTTCCCAGAAAGTTAAATGGAATATATCAGCTCCACTGACATAACCTATTAGGATGGTCATGCCCCTCTCCTCCCTCCCAAAAAGAGGTAGGGACATCTGCATTGGTATTCCCTTTTCAACTCTCTCTTCCCAGAGATAATTTGCTATGAAAAGTTAAGATTTCTTCTGCCTCAGTATGGTCTCAGCCACCCGCTATGGAGAGCTGCAAAAATCCCAGAACACACCCTCTTCTTGCTGCCTGCCAATATGAGAGTAGACAGGATTTTTCTTCTCTCCACCTCCCATCTACTGTGTCCCTCCGGAAATCACATTTATCCTATAGCCCATTCCTTGCCTTGTCTAGGGAGAAGCTCCCTTTGTCTATAGGTGCAGCATCGCACTTTCCTCAGCCCCCAGCTCCTGCACTTCCCTATAGCCCACACTGATGGCTGTCAAGTCAAGCTACTCAAGCATTTGCCACACTGTACTGTGTGCCACACATCACTATTTCTTCTGAGGACCATCTTGTTGCTGAGAGCAGATAACACTACCAGAGCTTGCGATCAGAGTACCACTAGGGATCAGGAACAACTCTTTGTGAAGGCTGAAAGAGGTCTGGCCAAGTACAGAGACAAGGATCCACTCTCCACTTCTCCACTCTCTACAGCAAGATGAACTGGTCCTTTTAAAGCAAAAACATGAATGTGATGTCCTCTCTTCCACCATAACTCCTACCCCTTCATCTTCCAACCTCCTCTTCCTCCCCTTCCCATGAATTTGAACCATGCACCACAGAGTGTATTTTCTTTACCCATACCCGAAGACTGGTTTATTATTAGGTGTACTACCACTAATCCTCTGTAATCACACCACCAAGTTAGTGAGCACTGTGATGGCATGTTCTCCAAGTTCTCGTGCAAGTAAGGCTTACAGGATCCAGTGAAGGAAGGCAAGATTCATCTAGTTCTTACACAGACATGAAGGCAAGCCCATGTTTTATCCAGCATACAGAAATGGCTATCAGGTCACTCCAAATACCAAAACCTTCCATGAAAGTTTATTTTTTCCTCCATAGGAAATTAAATACAAAAATAGATTCTAAAGAAAGTAAACAGTTGTGAAAGAAAGATTTTTTTTAAAAAAAAATCTCAACCAAAAAAAAAAAATACAGGTTTCATCCTACCATCTCTTCAGGGCAGATTAAGGAGAGAGGTTCAGCGATAACTCTGAATTTACTGTTTTAACAAATTTCTTGTTACAGTTGAGGAACCAATGCCACAAATAGCAAATACACTGCATGCAAGTGAATCATCCTGCTCAAGTCACCCACCAAGATACTCATGCACTTCAGTGGTGGCAGGACTGGGCCCATAGGATTACCAGTGTTAACAGAATGAGTTTCATTCTTTTGATCTGTAAGTGTCCAAAGTAGCATAGCAGGGTTTTATTCTCCAGGGCAGGTGAGATATGGCTTGTCTTTTCAAAATGCTGCCATTTATGGGCCAGATTCTGTGTTTGGCTGTACAATCAGCTCCCTTGAGAGCATACAGGAGTGGCAAACATGTAATCCCCAAAGTTGCTGAAGCAGAGAGGAGCAGTAAAGAGAGACTTACTGAGGGAGGTGGGGACTCCCGGCCAATGAGCGGGGTATTCTCGCAACGGGGATTCTGGAAATTTGCATTCTGGCTCCTAGGAAAGGAAGACACACATGGTAACAGGGGGTACGGGCCATGCTTCTCTGGGAAAGGTCTCTGATGGTGACATGTGACAGAGCATACGCATCCCCAGAACTACCGTATTAGGTCAGTCTCCCTCAAAGCTTTTCTTACAGGCCAGGTGAATCCCCTTTTTCAGATAAGGGCACAAAACTAGCATTATTTTCCTCAGATTAAGCACTATCTTTACACTCTTACTCAGAAGGGCCCACACTGAATCATTTCAAGTGATTTAAAAATAGGTCTGTGTGAAAATCTGCCTCTCTGCAGCGTGAGAACTGCCAAGCTGCAGAAACAGAGATAAAATGAGGACACAGTCTAAAGGGAAGAACAAAATGATGTGCCAGCCCCCAAAAAAATGGGTCCTGAAGGCAGTCCAAGTGTGATCAGGATTAGGCACTTCTGGAGAAAGGTCTGAAGATCCCGCATGGACTGGGTGGATTTGGACTGCAACAAATGTCAGAGGTGACTGCAAATATTGTGGAAGGACAGAGTCTGCAGGTTTTGTCTTGGCTCTCAGTCTGCTTAAAATCTTCTGGCAAGACTGCTCTATCTGATGGATTAAGTCTTCTGGTGATCAGTATCACCGTGTAACAAAGAGCCCAGACAATACTTTCCTACTTCTTTTCTCTAGACAAATTTCTAAATTCTGCAGGACAAAGCTGTTCACATTTCTGGAGCATGTTGTCTAATACAACTCTTTCTACTGCAGCACTTCTAAGCTATTCCCTTCTCCCAGGAGATGCCAGTCAGAAAACATGCCTTTTGACACTCTGGACAAAATCCTTCATCACCTTCTACTGCTTGGTTGAAAGTGCCAGCCTTGTAATGCTTGGTGACAACAGAAAACCAGAGTGGAGCAACTGCACAAGCCATAACACAGCCCTCTTGTCGGGGTACTCACATGTACTCTGTGACGGGAGCATTGCTGACTGTGTGTGCTGCTGCTGGAATGCTGGTCTCACTGCCATAACTACTCCCACAGCTATAGAGGCTGGGCATGTGCACTCTGTAAAGATTATCGTGTGTTTGTCTACTCCCTTGAGCAGCTGATTCTTCGTCCCCATCATCATCTGAGCTTCTGCAAGAAGGAGAAAAAGTTCCTCCTAGAACCTTACAATTACCCCACAGGTGGAGTTTGCAGGAAACCATGGTAATCCTAGGAACCTCCCAACCATCTTCCACACCTCCACATTTATACCCATTTGGGATGCCTCAGAGTGGCAGTGTCAAACACAGCCTACACCACAGTGACTCAGACCTCCCACTGATACCATCTGGACTTTCACGCTGCGTGATCCCCTACAGTCTTCTCTCAGGGCTCGGCAGACAGCACAGTCCTGCTGTTCTATGACTGTCCAGTCATAGAACCAGTGGATGGACACACACCCTGAAACACATAGCACTTAAAAAAAAAAAAAAAAAAAAAAAGGCAGTGAGGATGTAGTGTCACACACCTCACAGAAAGCATCCTTCAAAACTGCAATCTGTGTTCTTCCATTTCTTGTAGCCATTCCCAAGGAGCTTTTAAGGATATGTCTCTGTAGACTTCCCTCAACTCCCATTCTGATTACAAAGGGTCTGCTTCAGCTTCCAGCAAAACCTCAGAAGTCTTTACAGAGACTACGTTGCAACATTTGTGTCTACAGGATTTATTCTCTCAAAAATGCCAGGATTTTATATCAATTTTAATACAGAGTGGAGCTGTTTGCCAGCTGGTTCCTTCCCCGCTTTCCATGGTATTATCTTGTTCCTCGGATGCAATAGACACTACTATTTTATCTCCCTAACTAAAAGATGAAGCATCAAAGTTTGAAATATATTTTAGTGACACTTGAAGGTTCGACAGGAAGCACTTTGTTAGCATGAACATTGCTAGAACATCCCAAACATCACCTGCAGCTCCTCTACCACAAGGTGGCACTGAAGATTTATGCAGGGAATTACAGCCTGCACAGTCTCTTGCAGGCAATAAATTGTGACATCCTCCACCTCCCCGAGGGATGCAGAGGAAGAAATGGTGCTTCAGAGAATGCACGAGGGAATCCTTCAGCTCACAGCAGCAACTTGAGCCTTGCTGGGGTTGGCAGGGCAGGCAGCAGCTCACGTGGAAGGCAGCACAAGAGATACCACTATGTAAACCTTTCTCCTTCAAAGGGGCAGACTATCATTCTCTTCTTGATAATGTCTCTGCAAGCTGCATGTAGAAGAGGTAAGGAAGCAGGCTATTTTCTTAAGTGCTATTCTGATGCATTTCCCAAGGCTTTCTCCACGGGCACTGCAGGCCTGGCGGGTCTGGCTTCCTGCTATTGTTTAGGATGTTCCATTTTACTCTGGCCCTTGAGCCTGGGCTTAGACCACAAAGATCATGTTTCAGGACCACAGAAGAGAATTTGCTGCACAGTCTACTGCTCTTCTGCAAGAACAGAAAACTCAAAGCTATTTTAATAGCTGCATGTGGTGAAGCAGGCAGCCAGTGAAGCCCTGCAAAGGTTTGCTCAAGACTCACTGATCAGCCTAGACACCATCGTCAATACTGGTTCCAAACTATTGTGCTGTTAGATGATTGCCACCAGTTTGCAATTATCTCATCTGCCAATGCTTTTGCCAACAAGACAGCTCACAGTTTGTGTTAGCTCTGCCCCAAGTCAGTTGCCCCAGTGTGAGCAAAGCCAAGAAAGGCAAGTGTGAACTCCTCCTCCTTCCAATTCTCTTCCCTGTACTATAACAAACGCCTCAAAGCAATGCAAGACAATAGGTACTTTACAGAGATGGCACGTACTTCAAGCATTACCTCTCTCTACAGCTATAATCACTTCTGACTTGACTCATAGTCCTACAATGTTCTGAATACTCTGTACATATAGTATTCCAGTGAAATAAGGTTCAGATGTAAAAGTTAACCACAGTCTGAGCAAAAGCTAACAGGGTATTTCTGTTGGACCTGTGCTTATAAAGCTTCATCCCGCGTACTTCTGGAATCACACGGGAAAGGGCTCCATGGGCACAAGTCCAACAGCCAGTTTTCACCAGGAAAGAGCTCTACAGCGCTACAGGATCTAAACCCTCTCTATACCTCTTTTGCTGCCAAGTGTGTGGGACGCTGCACACAATGGAACTGAACATGAGGGCTGTGACAAAGGAGAAGAGAACCAGGTAGATGAGGCCTTCCACTCCATCATAGCAAAAGCCCGTCAAAGCCTGGACGTAATCCTGGAGAGAGAAACGAGCAGAGTTTTTTGATCACTAGGGAGTTAACAGTGAGCTCTAATTCAAAAGCCCTTCCCCTGAGCTATGTTATCTGAAAAAAAAAAAAAGAAAACTTAAGAGATGGTAGTCTCTTTTCCAGAGCATATTTCTATTTTAATTTCAAGGACCTCAAGTGTTTTTCATAACTGATCTAACCCTTATTTCCCCTCACAAAGCCCAGCTTGGATTTAGATGTGGAAATATTTTCAACTCCACACAGTAAGACTTTGAAAAAAAAAAAAAGAAAAATCAACTTAGCCACCCAAACTTAAGATACCACATTTTTCATTAAGCCTCTCAGCTCCCTCACCATGTCCCATTGCCCAAGAACACAAGCATGGGCTATCTGCTTCTCTGCCTTCAGAGATGCACCTAGGGCAATAGATAGGCCATGCTATACAGCAGCTATAAAGCATTCCACTCCACTGGAGAGGCAACAAGCTCTGTGCTACAGGAAAAAACAAAAAAAACCAAAAAAACCCAAAAAACAAAAAAAAACCAACCCAAACCTGAAGGCCCTTGAAACCTTAGGGCTGCAGCTTGTAGATGTGTAAAGGCATATTATCTAGTTTCCTATGTTGATCTTTAAATAGAAAGCTAACTTGATCCAAATTCCCACTCTCCTTTCTGTTGCAGTCAATTGATAAAAGCTGTTGTAAATGGTTTTGGCACACCAGAGATTTGAAACCCCAAAATAATCAGAATGCTAGAGGTTCTGCATCCCCTTTGTTCTCTCTTAGCTCAAGTCTAGTTACTGAGTACTCACCAAATGCAGACTCCGACAGTCTACTAAAGCTGTCAGTTGCTGCAAGTTGATCTCTGTTGAATTTAAAATCTCCTGGATCCGAGTGAGATAGTCCTGTAAGCAACAAGCTAATGATTACAGCAAGGAAATGGCTTAGCAGGAGCTGATTTTGGGCTTTGCACAAGGGTAAGGGAAGCCAGAAAGCACAGGAGAGTTACCTTGGAGGTGGGGTGCTCTCTGCTTGCTGACCTCATTAGTTCCATAACATCATCCTGCATTTCCACCAGAGCCTTGTGACTTCCTGACAGCTTCTGCTCAATACAAAACACGCAATGTTTCAGCAATTCAGGCCACATGAACCAACAGAACTCCTGGAAAACAAGACTTAAATCCTGCTCCCAAATAGTGAAGCATCATCTGTATGAATGGTACAAGTTAAGGACGTCTCAGCTGACATGGGTGCAGCTGTGATAGGGTTAAGTTTGACTCTTGCCAACCTGGAAGAAGTACAGACAGAAAGATGAGGGGAGGGGAAGAACCAAAAGAAAAATAACCCTGAAACACATACACACACAAAAAACATATGCACACCTGGGGCCAGCTCCAGGATAGAAGGGAAGGAGAAAGGAAAGACACAAAGCACTCTTGTTCTCACCACAGAGCACAGCTGGGTTTTTCAACTAAATTAGATGGCTGAGAAAGACTTAATGCTAACACTAGAAGTTGTTTGTATTGAGGTGCAGCTTTCACATCCCATTAAAGCATCCATAGGAACTTCACATGCAATAGCATGTCAGAGAGTACACCGAGTGACCAGAAACGCAACAGATGGCAATGGTGCATCATACCGCAGCTTGAAGTGTTCTTACCCCACCCTTTAAAAACAGAGGAAGACAAGACTTAAAAAAACCCTAAATATAAATGGTGAAGCAGCTGGTGTCTGCCAAATGGTGGGTGGTGTGGGTTCATTCTGGCCTCTGATACATAAGACAAAGTTTGGGATGGGCCCAGGTGCTGTTCCTCAGCCCCCACAAAAGAATAATGACTCACATTTATACTTTAGGATACAAACCCTTCAACATCTGAAGGGATTTCAGAGGCGTATGTGAAAAATCACTCCCTCACCCACAGAAGTGGCTGCATTTTGGGAGTGGAGTGTTGCTACTATTTAACCTAAAAGAATCTGCGAGAAGAGATTCAAAGTAGGAAGTACGTAGTTTCCCACCCTGGCGTTAGCTGCAGGTGCTGCCCTTAGAAGAGTGCCATATGAACAGAGCTACCATGAACAAAGCCATGGTCCTCACCACATCGCACACGGGCCCCTCTAAGAGGACATCCTGCACCTGAAGCAATGAGAGTAGTGATGAATTTGGAAAAAAATGCTCAGTAAATCACAGTGCCACTTCTCGCACAGCTGGAAAGTAGTTACTAAAGCTTTACCAACAGGTGGAGCGCTTTAAAGCAAATGCCTTGCAACATGCTGGCTCAAAAGCCTTTAACCAATGACCGCAGGAAGCTGAGAAGAGGTGAAGGGAGCTGGAATGCTTCCACTCACCTGCTGGAAAGGATTGGGGTACCCAGGACCACAGGTCATGTAATAGCGAAGAGTATCTACAAAGACAAAAGAAAAGAAGTCATGCTAGATACGTCGTTCCAGCTTCGCAGTGTTTTATGACTGCCACGAGGGAGGTGTTAAGTTCTGAAAGCAATACACAAAATGAGAATGCAAAAGAAACGGAAATACTTCCCTGACTCTGTGTAGGATTACAGCACATGGATGGCACTAGAGAAAGGGATGTAACTTGCCTTTGGGGAGAAAAGAAAGGTTTGATTGGTTTGGATGGGGGGTTGGTTTGTTTGTTTGGGGTTTTTTGTGGTGCGCCCGCCCCCCCCCCGCAACAGTGAAAGGCACAGGGTTGCCCCACTTAAATAGTCAGGTGAACCATCAAAAAAGTTCTATTCAGAAGTCAGCACTATCCACAGTATAACCATAAGACAAGACCTTAGTCTAGAAGTTGTCCAGCTGGATGTTTAATTTCTACAGCTTCCAAGTATCAGAACACCATTCTGCATTCACTGGAAGCAACTAGAGGTACCAACTGCTGCCTAGGGCACATAGCAAAGAGACAACCCAACTTTGAGCCAAAGAGTGCAAATAAACATTACTACGCTACTACACAAAGCTGAATGTACTGCTTCTTAAGCATACAAATTCAAGTGCTAAAAAAAAAAAAAA
>WHYT01017862.1:129354-157176 GCA_009806455.1 Tetrax tetrax
CCCTGAAACACATACACACACAAAAAACATATGCACACCTGGGGCCAGCTCCAGGATAGAAGGGAAGGAGAAAGGAAAGACACAAAGCACTCTTGTTCTCACCACAGAGCACAGCTGGGTTTTTCAACTAAATTAGATGGCTGAGAAAGACTTAATGCTAACACTAGAAGTTGTTTGTATTGAGGTGCAGCTTTCACATCCCATTAAAGCATCCATAGGAACTTCACATGCAATAGCATGTCAGAGAGTACACCGAGTGACCAGAAACGCAACAGATGGCAATGGTGCATCATACCGCAGCTTGAAGTGTTCTTACCCCACCCTTTAAAAACAGAGCAAGACAAGACTTAAAAAAACCCTAAATATAAATGGTGAAGCAGCTGGTGTCTGCCAAATGGTGGGTGGTGTGGGTTCATTCTGGCCTCTGATACATAAGACAGAGTTTGGGATGGGCCCAGGTGCTGTTCCTCAGCCCCCACAAAAGAATAATGACTCACATTTATACTTTAGGATACAAACCCTTCAGCATCTGAAGGGATTTCAGAGGCGTATGTGAAAAATCACTCCCTCACCCACAGAAGTGGCTGCATTTTGGGAGTGGAGTGTTGCTACTATTTAACCTAAAAGAATCTGCGAGAAGAGATTCAAAGTAGGAAGTACGTAGTTTCCCATCCTGGCGTTAGCTGCGGGTGCTGCCCTTAGAAGAGTGCCGTATGAACAGAGCTACCATGAACAACGCCATTGTCCTCACCACATCGCACACGGGCCCCTCTAAGAGGGCATCCTGCACCTGAAGCAATGCGAGTAGTGATGAATTTGGAAAAAAATGCTCAGTAAATCACAGCGCCACTTCTTGCACAGCTGGAAAGTAGTTACTAAAGCTTTACCAACAGGTGGAGCGCTTTAAAGCAAATGCCTTGCAACATGCTGGCTCAAAAGCCTTTAACCAATGACCGCAGGAAGCTGAGAAGGGGTGAAGGGAGCTGGAATGCTTCCACTCACCTGCTGGAAAGGATTGGGGTACCCAGGACCACAGGTCATGTAATAGCGAAGAGTATCTACAAAGACAAAAGAAAAGAAAGTCATGCTAGATACGTCGTTCCAGCTTCGCAGTGTTTTATGACTGCCACGAGGGAGGTGTTAAGTTCTGAAAGCAATACACAAAATGAGAATGCAAAAGAAATGGAAATACTTCCCTGACTCTGTGTAGGATTACAGCACATGGATGGCACTAGAGAAAGGGATGTAACTTGCCTTTGGGGAGAGAAGAAAGGTTTCATTGGTTTGGATGGGGGGTTGGTTTGTTTGTTTGGGGTTTGTTTGTTTGGGGTTTGTTTGTTTGGGGTTTTTTGTGATGCTCCCCCCCCGCCCCCCGCAACAGTGAAAGGCACAGGATTGCCCCACTTAAATAGTCAGGTGAACCATCAAAAAAGTTTTATTCAGAAGTCAGCACTATCCACAGTATAACCATAAGACAAGACCTTAGTCTAGAAGTTGTCCAGCTGGATGTTTAATTTCTACAGCTTCCAAGTGTCAGAACACCATTCTGCATTCACTGGAAGCAACTAGAGGTACCAACTGCTGCCTAGGGCACATAGCAAAGAGACAACCCAACTTTCAGCCAATTCTGTTCATCAGCCACAAAACATTAGCAGAGGAGCAGTAGTAGTGGTGATGTAACTACAGGATGCTAGCAAAAATACCTGTGGAAGCATACGATTGGGCCAAAGAGTGCAAATAAACATTACTACGCTACTACACAAAGCTGAATGTACTGCTTCTTAAGCATACAAATTCAAGTGCTAAAAAAAAAAACCAAACACCACACAAACAACCTCTTCACAATTGGGGATTCTTCTATCACATTCAAAGAGAGACTGGTTTTAGTGTTCTGCAGAAGAACATAAGAAAGCCCTCTTCATTCAAGAAAATTGTAGCTTTCAGTAATATTTTCTAAAAATGGTATCACTTTGAAAGCAAGCGAGGAAATGGATGGAAAACAACAAGTTCTTGTCTTCCTGACATGTACTAGGGATGAACAAGTAAATAGTCTGTTTTCCGATGGATGGCACTTGCATACAATTATTTTTAATTGGATGCTTTAATTAGTCTTTAACTAAAAGAGTGTGTCATTTGTTTTGCATCCTTCTTTTGATTTATGCAAAAACCGGTATTTTTGGTATTGAGTCAATATTGCAGACTTCATCAGGAAAGAAAGCTCTTACCACGTATCAGGATACCAGCAACACATCATCTGTTCAAGGCACCTCAGATCACTTGCTGGTAAGATCCCAAAAGTCAGTCTTAATACTGAGTAGCTCTACCAGTAATCACAGGACAGTGAAGACATACTCGTAAACTTCCAGATAAGACTATTACAGTGCCCTGCTAGCACCATCATCCATTACCAGGCTTGAAGATATAGTTTTATTTCTCCTTATTCAGATGTGTAGGAAACCAGGCTGGTGCCCTCATGAGCCCTGCGTAATACTGTACCAACTGCCAGCACAGACCAGTTACAAACATCAGGCCTTCCTCTGCCATTCTCAATAACGCTATCGAGGGAGGGAGCTCTGAAAGGCTTCATCATCCAAATACCTTTAGGTTATTTCTCAAACATTTACAGTTCCTCTTCAGAATAATAGAAGTGCATCAGCTCAGCAAAATCAAGGGTGAAGCTGGCTTGGTAAAGACAACAAAAGCCCCAGAACACACACACACACTTTGCATTTCCCTCCTTGCTACCATCCTTTTCTCCATTCCTTTTAATCTTCTGTCTGTGACTTTCAGTAACGCATATTCCAGACTGCAAAGGTATTCTAATCAGTCCCAACTCAGAAATCGGTAAAACGCACAACCACAAGTGAGCAGAGCTGTGAAGGAAGCAGACTTGAGCGTATCCTGACTTTGCTGCGCTTTCCATAAATATTGAATGCACCTTTCGGCAAGCCAACACGCTGGAGACCAAGCGGTTCAACACAGACTGCCAGCTCCTGCACACTGGCAATGCAACCCGACAGCTGTTATTTATAATTCATTAGCCTACTCTGGGGCAGCTTCTGCCAGCTGTTCCATCTCCCCCCACCACTGACTCTCTCTCTGGGATGACTTACATCTCCCCAGCCAAGCCTCCAAACAGCAATTAGCAAAATCCGGGCAGATAGAAAGGCAGCAAGAACTGCTGTGTGCGCCCCGCTTTGGGCAGACCACAAAAATGACTGTCCACAACCACGGAGCCCAGGAAAGGACTGTGCCTCCCAGGCTCATAAATCACACTCAATGGCCACGGAAAAACGGATGAAAATGCACCTGTGCTGAGAGAACAGCATAGCAACAGCAACCCACAGCATCACGCATGGTGACCTAAAGGAGCTGCGATCTTGTCACCTATTTATTTTAAACCAACAAACCACTAAAAGTTTCTCTCGGGCTCCCACAGCAGTATCAAGTTTGCATCGCCTTTGTAGCTGCATTAAGTTGCATGCCATACCGCTAATATCCAGCTCTAGAAATGTTTCTTCAGGGCCTTCTGGATCATCCCCGGTGGGCAGCTTACAGATGAGAGTTCCCGATATCATCATAGTTCGCAGCTTGTAAGCCCAGGATCAGAGATCGCGAGTTACAAGCCAAGTGAGCAGCAGTACAGCGCTTCCCTCGCTTCACCCCGGAAGGCAGGATCAACGCGGCTCCGCTGTGGTGGTGCTGGCTCTGCAGCTGACAAGTGAAACGCTCTGTACATAAACGTGCTTTCCAAAATGGCAGAGCCAGCAGGAGCAGCTTTCCCCCGCCCTGAACCCGGAGTGCTAATCGCTGTGGTGCTCTCAAGCTAAAGCTGCAGCAGGCAGTGAAGCTGGCTTTAAGTGATCCTCTGCCGCAAAGCCTGGAAATCAAGAGGAGTGTGACCCCTGCCTCCATCCCACCGGGTATGAAAGAGGAAAGAGCAGGAGGCACCTTCACCAGATTTAAACTTGGTGGAGGCTATCCTGTACAATAACAAATCTCAATTTTCTGTCCAGAAAACAGCTACGTTAACCCATCAAATACACTCTGCTAACAGCTTCCAGTAATTTCTTTCTATAATTATCTTTCCAATGAATTTTGCTCTCAAGGAAAATTCCCGAAGGCTGGATCTGATTTTTTTTTTATGCCAGCCTTTAGGCGATCTAATTTATAGGAGAAGGGTTAGGCAGGGTCACGTGTGCAGCTGCCTGTGCCTGCTGTTGCTAGCAGCCATCCTCCTGACCCACTCTCTTGGTGCACAGGCAGTGTGGGAGCAGAAGGCAAGTAAGGGAATTACCCAAAATGCTTTATTTTTGCAAAGTCTGTTTTTCCTAGAAAGGAAAGCAGAACTGCCTACTAAAGACAGCTTCAGCTGCTAGAACTACTTACTGCTTCTGCAACCATGGAGACTTACTATTCACTTCAAAGCGCAGCTGAAATGCAAAAATGGCATTGTGCACCTGCCAAAAGGCAGCAGAGGGTAGGGTAGACCTTTAGGGTAGACCCTAAAGACTGTAGGGTAAAGAGCAATCAGGAAAGAAAGATCCTAGTTAAAAAAAATAAAAATCCCCACACCTAGAACAGCTTTTCCCAGCCCTTCATCTCTACTTGAGCATTCTCTAAGCAGCTTGCACTTTACATATACACCCAAACGAGACTGTCTCTGTGGGTTCAATCATCAGAGAAAGTTGAAGCGTATCGCCTGATGTCAAAGGAAAACAACTCTTCTGGCCAGATTTTCTTGCCCAGGTAGGATGTTCTCCACCAGGAGTTTTGTTTCCCTAAGGCAATAATCTGACAGCAAAGGGAAGTATGTGCATAGCATTTATATTTCTCTCATGTATGCCATACTCACACTGGTGAAATCGGTCATCGTGAGCCTCCAGCAAGAAGCTCGTAGCCATCCCACATGCCTTCCACCCAAAGCCTTCTAGTAATCAGGAGTCCAACTAAACCATGCAGCACAACACAGTTTCTCAACACTGGCACCACCTCAGCAGGATTCTCAAGAGTGCTTCTTTGGGCAAATTCTTTTCTGCAGTGGCTGCTGAGTCCAAGTAATAACTGTGCAACCACCACAAGACCCACTTGAGGTTTTGTCCTGACCTAACTTCTAGAGAGGAAACAGAGGTGGTGGTGATGTCAGTCCTTAGGTTAATTCAGCTCTGGGCTTCTAAGATGAGAGCAAATCAGGGAGAGGCCAATTGGGAGGCTGGCACAACACGAACACTTGCTGCTTGTACCTGAGCAGCTAAGTCTCAGCATCCAGTCTGACCAACTTGGCTGGACCAAAAGCAAAAGGCTCCATTATCCGCACCCTGAGGTTTACAATTCCTTCAGACGAAGTGCGTGGCTGTTCACCATGCAGATTTCTAGCAAAAGAATGTGGAGAACGCTCTTCCTGTTGTTTAGACAGATTGTGCCTTTTTATTTAATTTTATGCAATAAGTCATCCGATAATAACATAATATCAATGAAAAAGAATGAGACCAGAAGATGGCCTCCTGCTTTGAAAATAAACATCTTGGCTGCACCAGGTCTTTTTACTAGCAGCAGGGGCTGATCACACAGCCACTGTTCAACTCCATTGGCTTTATCTCAGTTAATGAATACTGGGCAAGTTAGGCACATCTATCAGCCTCTTCTGCAAAATTATTTAAGTCTCTCCTTCTTCAGAAAATCTGTCTTAAGGCTCTTTGCCCCTCATTCTCCCCTCCTTTTTTTAATGCAGCACATTTTATCTGCAAAAGAAGGACATCTCTTCTCCAGCTAAAAATATGACAACAATAATAATGCACTTAATCAGATTACTCTCAGGTCCATTAACTCTATTTAGATTTGCAAACAGCAATTAATACACAAACAGGAATATTAACATACTAGTTGCCCAGTATCCAACACAGTTTTTTTTTTTTTTTTTTCCTGTGGAAAATACTATAACCACTACCAACAAAAAGCATTGCAAATACACAAATCTAAATGACTCAGTCCTAGTTTGAATGCCAGAGCATAGGGCTGGGAATATTACAACACATTGTATTTAAGTACAACCAAAAGCAATGATGAAAGAGAAAAACTGACCCAGCGCTACAAAGCTTAAGATTACTTGTTGGTTCTTAAATTCTTAAAAATAGATGGCAGCACCTAACCTGTTATGCCATACCCCAGCACTGGCCAAAAGCAGACACCTAGGAAAGACTGAAAACATACGTGCCCTCTCAGCCCAACTTCAGCTGAAGCGATTCCCAAGGTAAGTGTGATTCCTACATATATGGTTAACTCCCAAAGGATTCTTCTTCCATGGACTACCTGAGCCCCTCCATCCACTCACACATCCCAAGTCATCTCCTTTCTGAACTGAAAAATTCATGGTCAGACATGCTCTGGTGAAGCTAGCTGGAGCAATCTAAAGTGTTTCTGCCTCATCTGTCTATACTGCTGTTAATGTTGGAAAGCATGACGCACAGAGCAGAGGAGGCAAACCAGAGAGGATGATGAGTCCATGCACTAGAACTGGGAGCCACCAAATGGGGCAGCTTCCTCTGAGAGGACGGCATTGATGCTGGCCCCCAGCTGCCTGCCCTATCTCCTCGAGCTTATCATTACTGTTGTATAAATGCCTCAATTGATCACACAGCAGCTGCTACAATTTACAGCCAAGGATATTAAGGGATACCAACACTTATTTCAGATTTTTAAAGATGTTTCTAAGGAGCCACTATTGGAATTAAAGGGTCATTGAGCTGTGCCACACTGCAGTCCTCGTGTTGTGATTTTCCTTCCTACTCAGCTGCCCAGGATGGTCCCAACGTTGGAGACCAAGAACTATTCCTGTAGCTTCCTGATCATAAACTATGGCACAGCAGTGAAAATCCACATGGGAAGGCAGAACATTTGATCATCTCCCAGCCAGCTGCCTACTGTGATGGTAGACTCAGAAGTTAGACTCATTTCCTTCTGAGGGGGGAAAAAAAAAAATTATATATATATATATATATATAAGGCACTCACAAATGCTCAACGGCTGCCTAACAGCAGGGAGCTGACACACCAGCAGCCCACAGAAGGGGCCACCCTTCCAACTCAAGCCTGTGACAACACCTGCTCTTCCTCCTCTTCAGTGTTTCGCTTAGACCCATTCACTGTTATTTATGGAGCCTTAACAACTGTTGTAACGGACGGCGCTGCCAGAACAGAGCCTGATTTCACCCGGGGGAGCTGACTGTCCCTGTCGGGGGAAACAGGAGGGGGGACAGGAATGCCAGTCCTGCACTCACCGTTAGCGTCCAAACAAATGATACTGATTAACGAAAAACTGCAGGAGCCAAGCAGACAAGGACAACTGAAATGGAGAAATAGCACAAAGGAGTGTTTCTTCCGTCTCCCGGGGACAATCTAATTGTTACCAAACATGCTCCAGAGCTGATCTGGGTCACCAAATTGTTACAAGCTCAGCTGGCACTAGCATCAGATATTTCCCTTTGGCCTCACTGACCTGTTTGCCTCCTCTAACAACTAAGAGACTAGCTTGGTACCTGAAGTCACACCTTTGTCACCTTCACAGCCAAGAGAAGATTTTCATCTTGTGCAGTGTTAAGCACACACTCTCTTCCCTTATGGCATTTCTTTGTTAAAAGACACTTCTGTATTGAACTTCCTCTCCTCCTCAGGAATTCAATAAATAAGGCTTTCAAAAAATAAGCTGTAGGGTGGTAATATCAACCTGTACATACCCTCTTACACTACATTCTGCCTCCAGACATAAATATTTCACATTTCTTCCAATCCTTGCAGCCTCAGCCACAGCTACATACGTAATTCCGTATCAGCTGCACAGTAAGAGGCAGGATGTGGCTAAGCTCACGGTCACACATTAGACCTTCTGTGCACAAGGCAAAGATTCTCTGATTCCACTAAATAAGAACCAGGAAAAACACAAGTGGCTCTTTCTGCAAATCAGTGTCACTGCTTATTTGTGTTTCATCATACACAGAACTATATAAAGGAACTATCAGGGGAAGAGAAGGTAGAAGAGAAGACAAGTTAACTTTGTTATCTAAGCAGCAAACTCACTCCTGAAAAAACACTCTTCTGTTTTAGCACTTACGGTATGTCTGCTGGCAGGCACCCAATCACTTTTTTGTTAAGTCACAGTTCTGAACCACTTATACCCCCCAGAGGTCCAAATTGGAGGCACCCCTCCTCTTACCAACCACTTTAGCCTAAATTAGGATTAACAAACCCCAAATCCATCAGTGCTTCAAGATGGATGCCACTGTGAAGCAGGCATATTGCTTTAAATGGAACACTATAAACAAAGCAGTCAAAATATTGCATTTATAATGAAAAGGAAACTCATATTTCTCTTTGTGGCTCTTACCGTTCATTTACCCTTTAAATTAGCTTTAAAGAGACTCCTATTTATAGCCACCATTAAGAGAAAAAATGATATATCTTTGTTGGTAACAGATATAAAAATAAGTATTCAGGAACAGATACTCAAGAGCAAGTTTTAAAAATTACAACTCAAACTGTACACCGCTATTGCCACGGTTCTGTCACTTTAGAGAGAAGAACAAGATTCAAAGTGCTACATTTACAGCAAAATAATCCAGGGACTTCCATTGTTCTGTCTTATCAGTTATTTACACCTAAGAGCCAAGACAGAAGAAATGTTCTGAAGGCTCTTCTGACAAAAAGTAGTTTACGTGTGCAGTTCCGACCACAGTATAAATGCTTCTTTGGGAAGAAAATCGGTTTTCCAGAGCTCCATACATATATGCTTTTCCCACTGTATGCAAGCTCCTCTGTTCCAAGCACAGCCTTAAATTCTCAGCCACTGCCATGCTCCTATGTGACAGCTGGAGCCACAGTACCCCACGCCAAAGCCAGTCCCAGCACTTACCAGCACTAAGCACTGCATTCTCTTCAACCACTTTGGACACATAAGCATCAGGGTTAATACAGAAGTCACTGGAGCCCTAGACAGAAAGACAAAAGGCAAAAGGAATATCAAAGAACATCAGTATCAGAAAGCAATGGAGCCAGGTTAACATCAGGGAACCCTCTGCTATCGGGGTGTTTCAGATGCTGAAGTCTCTCATCGCCACTGGCACTGCTTTACACAACCACAACAGTACCAGCTAGCGCACCACACCACGGAAAAAGGAGCAGCTCTACACTGTTCATAGATGCAAGCTGTTAAGACAGCTACTTAGAACAAGATGTGCTATAAAACAGGCACAGCATAACGTCAGTCTCCTGTCAAATAAAGCTGCAGCAAAGGGGGAATGGGACCTGGATGAGAGCCACTTACCACAGCGACAGCCAGCTCCAGACCCAGGGATCCCCAGCTGACGATCAGGGCAAACACCCCAAGCAAGCACACCCTGTGGGAGACAGACAGATGGCAGATGTAGAAGCTCTGATTTCAAGCAGATCCTTTCACAAGATGTATTATTTGGAGTCCAAAGCAACTACCAAACCCAAGAAATTATCAATCACAGACAAACCATCCAATTTTGTATGTCATGGACAGCAGCAGCCAGAGTTGTTCATGTCCAGTTGGTTCCTATGTTACCTGGCCCTGGGGCTGCAGGGGAAGGAAGAATAGGGTGGAAACAAGGTCTTACTCTGCTTCTAGCAGGAAAGCCAAATACACAAAGACACAGGGGTAGCTGTAGGGAAGGCAGGTTGGCAGATAGATGACTACAGTCCCATCATTTCCACTGTCCCCACACTGGACTTTACTTTCTAAGTCCAAAGATATTCAAAGGAACATATCCCATATAAAAAAACCCCACAAAATATACTGATACAAAACTGGACAAAACCAATCTGTTTCTAGAATAAATGAGTTGAAGTGTAAGCACTGCACAGCTACAGACAGCGGGAGGGAACGCGCAGCCTGTGTTAGGACACCTGACCTGGGTTCCAATCAGCATACATCTGAACAGTACCTAAGCATCCCACATAATCCCAGGAGACAGACAGTCACCTGCAGGCAGACAGTTCAGAGCAACAGTTTAGGTGCCTACCACTGCCACGCGAGTTTGTTTCTGCAGAGATTTAAAAGTTTTGCCCTGACAGCTGGACCTCATCACCCAGAGAAACAGCGGGAAGTGCCTGCCATCAAGCAGACAAGGCAGAGGGATGACAGAGCAATGGTCTCTGTGACACTCAGCCAGCACACACCAGTGCAGGCTTTTGCACTTCCCCAACCAGCACGTTAGCTCTTCACCTTTGCTGTCAGCGTGAGTGCTAGAGATATTTAAGCAAAAGTGCTCCTTAACTCCCTCGGGTATCAGGATACAGACTAATAAGCAGTGTCACTTTATGCATCCCTATCTTCAAAGTAAAGGGACACTGGCTTGCTGTCTCAGGGATGCTTTTTCCTTCAAGCTTTGAAACATAAGTAGGTTCCCTCCCACCCACCCCCTGAAGAAAACAAAACAAAAACCTGTTCGTAACCAAGATAGTCTTTATTTAAACCTACTGTAAGCATCTCTGTGAGGAAGGGACATATCTCTTTTCTGCTACATTTGTCTCATTGAGTACTAGAGCATAAAAAAAAAAAAAAAAAAAAAAGAATAAAGATCTATGGGCCTATATTTAAAAAAAAAAAAAGAATTCTCTCTCAATTTAACAGCTTATTTTAATTCTGAATAATCTCCATTCTGTGAATGGATCTGTGGCTCATCTTGCAGATGTAATGAAGCTTCACCAGACTGATCTCTGTGCAGCACTCTGGGATAGGATGGCCAAAGACTCTATTACGCTTTTCCCAAACAGATGCAAAAATTATCAACCATAGATCAGCATGGTTCTGTGGTTTTATGACATAAGGACAACACGGTTTGGTGCCTCCAGCTGAGCATGGTAATCAATTCAATAAGACACATTTGTTGTTTTACTTTAAATGAAGATGACTGGGTCAGTAACTGATTGCTTGGCTAAAAGATCTAAAACTGGCATTTCACCATCTTGCTTGGCTGTGATACAGTTGCTTCCTTATGCCATGCGTTCCCTTTGGGGAATGCCTTAATATGAACTTCTGGCTAACAGGGAATGAGATTTTAATTTAAACCCTGGGTTTACCATCTGTGCATACACTTGGACTTTTGTCTGTATAACCTGCCAGGTATGAAGTCATCTGGCAAATAATAAATCTGAATCTCCATTCCAATTATTAATGGCATCACCATGTACCAGGATAAACTCTTGGCCATGTCAGTTGTCAAACTGTCACTGTGTTCATGATACCAGTATCTTTGCCAAATATGCCAAGCTTAACCAAACTAGACGACAGAAAAAATAATTTTTTTTCCTTGTAATGGGGCCTGAGCATGGCAGCATTTGCAGTGCTTTTTAGAAATAGACATGCATTAATATTGCAGTACCATGGCAACAAGACTCCTCCTCCTAACTGTACAAACCATTGCTTGTTCTCAGTTTAACATCCCTTCAGGTGTGACAACCAAAGGCAAACAAGAGGAGATCGTGACACAAAAGGCATGCTTATCAGGTTGTGTAGACACATGCAATGCTTATAATCCATTAACAAATGCCTTCACAATTGCAGAGAAGTAAAGGGAGATTTTTAAAGCCTGTATATTTAAGGGAGGATGTTCACATTACTGTCTCCCAGCAAACAGAGGCTAACAATGCTACCCAGCAAAAGGTAGACTGCCCAGGTGAGTTGTCTTTGATGCAAAAGTAATGGACACCAGTACCACCACATTTTATAGCTCAAGAACTTTCCTGTGAACATATCTCATGTCACCCTAATCCACAGAGCTACACTCTACAAAGTCTCTCTACACTGAGAGGCAAATCTAAGCTGTTCTGTCTCAGACATCCTTGAAATCAACAGACAAGAGTCCAGAGGTTTAAACTAGCAGGCACTTGCATTCAGCAGACCTTCCCTTACACACTGCACCTGGGTCAGGACTTACCCCATAAGAATGGCCCTGGAGTTTCTAATGAGCCCAAAGAGCACCAGCAAACAAATCAGGACATGGAACAGAAGCAGGCCCAGGTATCCCAGCCACCTGCAGCAAAAAAAAAAAAAAATCCCAACACATAGTCTGCAGAGGAAAACTGGTGTACAAAAGGCACAGATCAAGAAGTCAGCGTGACTCACGGGAAGAACATAGCCCTTCTTTTCTTCAAGTAAAAGCCATCACTAATTATTAATCTCCAGAAAGATCTGTGCATTTGCTGGGTCTGGAGTCGAGGTAGGTAAAAGCATTTACACAACACGCCCAGCACACACAGTTGTTGAGAACTGAGACTACTAATCTTGTTCTGTTGTAAAATCATACGCAACTGGACATCATCAGGTGAAGAAGAGGCACTGCAGCTTCTTGAACTTCCTAGACATTTGTTAGAAAACTCTTCAGTTATTTATTCCATATGTTTGGCTAGAGGTTTTCTTTTGTGGAATACAGTTGATGCAATCTTTTATTAAATATGTTTAATAAAAAGGAATGTTAGGGTGTGGGGGAACTAGTGCAGTTTTCTGCTCTGTTTAGCTAGTGTGTCACAGAACTACAATGCACTTAATAGGACACATCAGTAGCAACTTCTGTGGCTGTTTTTTTTCCCTCAGTGTTAGAACACAAGCTACAGATTTTGTACACTGAGAACATTTCCCTTCAGCTGGTAATAAACACAGTTAGGAAAAAAGTTGCTTTCATGCATTTTAATTTAAACTGAATGCAATTTTGCGTGCGAAATGAAGCGGCTGCCTGGCCAAGTGCACCTGCAGTAACAGCCTTTGGCTCAGCCACATCACTGCTGCAAAACAGATGCTACAACCACTACACTACAGCATGCTACACACCTGTACCAGTCATAAAGGTCAATCTGAATTGCCAGATCCTCCAGAGACAGCTCTTCATTCTTCCAGAAGGGGATCTCGGTTGTTTGCCTGACCAGATCATCCAAGAGACCTTGCAGTTTCTGGATAACACGCAGGTAGTCTGTCTGCTTCGTGAACATCTCCTCCAGCACGAGCAAGTTTGGTTCCACTGTTTGGTTCAGGGCCACTGCAGTATCGAGTACCTATGCATCAGGGTTACGGAATGATACCATCAAATTAGAGGCTGCACAGCAACAACTGATTGTACTAAAATGACATACTTTACTAAGAGACTTGTCTGGTTTGGCCCGCCTCCTCTTCCGGGTGTGGAAGAGAGCTGATCAGAAGTTTTTTTTTAAACCTAGCAAAAAGAAGTCTTCATTTAACAAGCTGTGTTTGCTTTTATATTTTTAGAATAGCTGAAGAAAGCACCACTCCATTAACGGAAATTTTAGCACATCTCTAAGCTCAGAGACTAACAAAAAAGAAGAAGAGACAGAGGAACAGCCTGATTCAAGAGAAAAGGTGCTGAGCAGTCCCTTAATTCCCACACTCCCCACTTGCTAGTGTCTCCCCCCTAGTCCTCACCCGCTCTTGGACGCCGGCCACAGTGCGGTTTGCATGGCGCAGCGAGTACGTCAGCCGGTGAATGCCGTCACTGGTCTCTCCATTCCCGTAGAAGCCAACGGCAATCCCAGCACTGCAGAGAAAGAAAGCAAGAAAGGGTAGCTGGGGTAGTCATTCTCCTCAGTAATCATTAAAAAAAAAAAAAAAAAAAAAAAAAAAAAAAAAAAAAAAAAAAAAAAACCAAACAAAAAAACCCAAACCAAAACAAACCTCTAAACATTCACCTGTGTTTTCCACAGAGCCACCAATTCTCTGTATAGCATCCATATGATGAATAACACCACCACTTCTCAGTATGTACCATTTATTGGACAATAATGAAAATCTGTCAGATATCTCAGAGTTCAGACCTAGCCCTGGGCAAACAGAAATCCAGCCAGCCACACTCCAGTGGCTCCTGCAAGAAGAACTGGTGCTACCACTGCTATGCCAGGAGTCACACGCCTTCTCTGGACATGACATACAGATTGTTTCACGGCATTTTTAAAAGCAGGACACAAAGAGGTTACATTGACTACTGGCCCATTGTGGTAGATCCTCTAGATCCATTTTCCACGCCCTCTTCTCTACACTGTGAAATATCTATGAACACCATCTATCTTGATTTACCTTCCCATTAGAAGCATTTGTGTGACTGGGAAGGAAGGCTTAATAACTTACTGGGACAAAAAGTTTATTTATTTTTAAAGCAAACGAATTTCAAGCTTGCAGACACAATTCAACTCCAGCTGCTTAGCAAATTACCACCTATCGGCTGATTTGCCATAACTGTTCAACATACCAGTCTGCCCCAATTATGAAGTAAACCATATTAGCTTAAGCCTCACTTAAAGGAGGAAGATCCTGTAAATAAGTTGCAACCAGGAGATTATCCCATGCAAGTCAGTGATACCTCTTCTATTAAGACATCACTGCAGGAACTCTCAGATCCTCTTCCCAAGCCCATTTTTCCTAATAATAGAGGAGGAAAGAACTTGTGAAAGAGTCAGACAACTAAACTCAGGGCAAACATTATCAAGATACAAATTTCCTATTTTTTCTGTCATATTTAGCTTCAGAGCACCCATAATGTTTTCTGGGAAGGTTCTCAAGACACCGAGGTTATGTTTGTGGTAGTGGAAAGGTAGGTGGTGGTCATTTTGGTGTAAACCCAAACTTATCCTGGATTAAACATTTAGTTTCTTCACGAGAACTTTGTGCTTGGGTTATAGCACTGCCCCAACAGAGCTGCTTTGAAGGAGGAATAAGAGAGGAAGGAAGCAAGCCAAGCAACAGCTTTCAGAACAATTAAGTGTAGTTTTGTTTAACAGGAAGGGTCCCTACAGGACATTAGGCGCTCGTCACCACCATCACCACCGGGCTGGGAAATGAACCCAAGCAGGCAGGCCAGAATGGGCTTTGTCTAGATAGCAGACCCTCGCAGAGCTTTGCTCTGGCACATGTATAAGTCTGCAGTCCAAACGACCGTTCCTGCTCTCGCTCCTCTCCTGCAGGAAGACAGCATCCATCCCTCCTTCCCTGGGCTCATCCACTTCAGAAAGAGTGAGCAGAACAATACAGTTCACCTGGTCACGTTTCTACTTTTTTCTCTAACATACGGGAAATGGAAACACAGATCACAGACTGGAAGCAGAGCCACTATGAAAATCTGTGTCAGCTTCATGCTTTTTCCAACAATTGAATCTCCATAAATAGTGAAGTGCTGGGCCCATAAAAGCTTCAGCTGAAGAGTCTTCCTGGGACAGTAGGCAGCCTGCATCATACACACACCTGGTGCCTCTTTCTGTAACTCTTTAATATTTAGTGTTACTACAAGAACTCAATCTCTTTCTTCATGAACACCATTCCTCAAACATTTTCCTAATGCAAATGATGCTGACAATTAAAGAGAAAAAAGCCCTCTGCACTCCTCCCTGGTTGCTATTATCAGAACTTGATAACGCATGCCTAGGATGCAGGGGGGTGGAAGGGATAAAGAGAGACACACACCCCCCTCCTCCTGAACTAGAGAGATTGCAGATCCAGAGCCATGCCCAGGATAAGGCAACTCAGCATCCCGTCACAGCAAGTACAAACCTCTGGCTTGAACTGCCCCGTGTCTCATCAGAATAAACAAATTTGGCCACACTCTTTCATTTTCCTGGCAGCAGAAAACTTTAACCGTTGTTTCTACCATAGACACCAAATAAATTCCAGAACATTCTTGATATTGAATGTGTAGATCTGACCCCTTTAATTAGTGAGCAATTTTTATTCAGCCTGTTACAGATACTACAAGCCTATTCTTTCAGCAAAGTCTTGGTAAGTGCCCAAAATCCGCTGCTTGGCTCTCAGTATTCCCAGCACAGCAGCACTGTTTTGGTGGAAAAGGCTCAGAAACAGCACTCTGAAGCAGCAGCAGTCGTTTTGTCCTTAAAGATGCAGCACAGCTAGATACATTAGCCAGGTTACTCAAAGGTACCATTTATAAAGTTCTCCTGCTCAGGCAGAACTACCCCAGCAGCCATCCTCACAGGCTTTCCATCCATCCCTGTATGAACCACAGCTTCAACTGCCCTTTACCCTCTAGGCACAGTCACTATTCCTGAAAGAAAACACAAGAGCACCAGGAGTTGGGATAAAAGCCATTTAATTCAAGTAACAAATTCCTCTAGACACGCGTATCACACATGCACTGGAGACTACACATAAAGCATTAATTATTCCATTGCTGCCCAGCAAAAGCCAGCTCTGCATTCACACCCTGGGCTAGCAAGGGCCACTTACACAGCCATTCCTCTCCTAGGAGCAAGCTGTACAGTTAGTTTTGGGGCAGCTCCCCTTTCTGTCATGCTAGAGAGGGAAGGAAACCACCCCAGAAGCCCAGGCTGGGGGCAGCTGCCTGGACCTACGCTGTGGCTGAGGAGGGGCAGAGCACCACTGTTTACTTTTCTGTTTGCATTTGGCTTCATCTAAACCCAACCGTTGTTTCAAATCCCTGCCTACACACACTGGCATAAGTTGCTATTGTTTAAAGCAGATTTAAGGATTTACAGTAGTTTTTAACTACCTTTTCTTTAACTTTAATCAAGTAAAAGGAGATAGAGGGGCTCCTTCTATTTAAGTGCATTCTTTTGAAGTAAAAATAGATCAACTCATCTTAACCCAACAGTGTAAGCCCCTGAGGTCAGGACAAATCACATGGCTTCTTGCACAAACCCCGGGAGGCTCTGTAGCCTAAGATATAGCAGATCCATCTCCCAGCACAGGATGACAAAACCGTCACCCAATGGGGAAGCCTGCATTTCTGTCGCGCAGCGTGGATACAGGAACAGCATTCCTGAATGACACAGCTTTTTTCCACCCTAGCACCCTCTGGAAGATACTCCAACACATTTTCAATGCTTCTACAGGAAAGTCATCTCCACTTCTGTCGCACTCCCCTCCCTAGCGCACACACACCTCTTTCCTGAATCCAAACTGTCCCATCCTCAGTTCTCCCTTCCCAATCTACCTTTGCCAGTCTCCTGTCACTTCTACTACCCCTTTCCCTTGCCTTCCTTTGCACACATATTAAAAAAAACCCAAACAAAACCACACTTAAAAATCAATCTACCAGGCTCTTAGAGGCCATTTAAAAAGATGCTCCTGCTGTTCAATGCTGCATTTAAAAAGCCTCTTGGTGACTCAGTCATTTGGGGAAGTTTTAGGAAACCCATTTATGTTAAGTCAAGAAAACACCACGCTCCTGAGCTTAACACTTTCATCACCAGTGCACATCCACAGAAACACATTAGAGAGACAGTACACCATACCAGCTCTTCAAAGAGTGGTGTGACACGAGACAGAAGAGCAGCATGCCATGACTTCTATGCATTCCTACAGACAGAACAGCATGATTTAAAAGCACTGCAGGTTGTGTAGACAGACTTCAGTATAACTTTTCAGCAAGACTTAAGAAATTCAAGTCTGGAGAACAGCTTTCCTGTTGTTTGTATGCAAGAATGACATCCTCTAATAAAGAACTAGAAAAGAAAAATCAAGTGTAATTCCAAATTAGATTGCAACACAACTTGCAAAAAAAACATTTCCTGGATTACGCAAGGTACACATGAACAGCAGAGTATTAGCCTGATACAGAGAGCATATAGATGCCTTCTGGCAGAGAGATCCTCCTGTTGTAATCCCCACGCGTACACAGTGAAAACCCCTCCGGGTACCCCGTCATCAGTCTGAAAAGATGAACACTAGCCATTCACATCACATCCTTGGAAATGAATAATCTAACTACACCAAGTCATCTTTAATTACAGGAACTTCATAAGGAGAGCTCTTTTTAGACTTCATGTTCTCAAGAGGAATGTTAATTTGTCTGTCTAATTACCACCTTGCACTTTCGCACCAGGGAAAGCGCTATTACTGGCACTTGAGAAAGCACATTTTCACCATCTATTTGTACCCTTTTCTTTCAGATATCCTCTCCATGAAGCTTCCTCCCCACTTTCAGAGCTGAGTTTCCTCCTGGCAGAGTTACAGTCACCTAACTGGTGGATAAGATGATTTATAAGGCAACTCCCCATACGCAGAAACTGATTAAAATTGGTAAGGACTAGAAATTAACTAAGTATTCAAGGAATAACCTATGCAAATCATTCCTGCAGTTCTTTGGCTAAGGGAACTGGGAAGACTCAATAGAGACACTTTGTTGGAGAGCTCCTGTTAACCAGTTATGCCTTCCTGCTGGCTCAGCATTCTCCCTTTTGCTCAGCAGGAAACATCGAGTCATTAGGAAACAGAGATCCACAGTACTCAGCAGGATTCACAGTACAGACAGCGCCCTGGGATTAAACACTACCTACATAAGCATCTACTAGGCACAGCCGGACTTAACCAGAGTTAACTAATTCTCAGCTACAAAGACAATAGTCCATTTCACAATACTCAGACGGGCCAGACCAGTCGCTGTTTGGAACCTCTCGCCGTTCCACCATCCAAGCTACTTCTCTCCCCTTGCACACAGCGGTGCAAACTGCCTCCCAGGTCAGCCTACTGCCAGGCAGATGTTCAGAACAGCCTTATTCCCCGTCACTCTGAAACACAACAGCTAGCCTGGCACTTCTGTTATGTGTAACGCACAGCTGGGATAGGATATATCCAGTGGACTAATCTTTAACTGTTGGTATCTAATTGCGACTTCCTGCTAGCACAGATTAGATTCCTTGCTTGTCAAAGTCATATCTGCATTCCCAGCCAGACACTGAGCTCAGAGTACCGAGAAGCACCGGTCTGAGGGCACTGTCACGTCCAGCTGCTCTAAGAGGGGCAGAAAACCGATGCCAGCTTTGCAGGAGAGTGGCGGCACTCGGACAGCACCTTCACTCACCACGCATGGTACCAACCTGCTGTCGCTCAAGTGTGCCAACTTCAGAACGAAAACTTAAAACTTAATTTTAAAAAGTCAAGATAAATATTCATCCAATATCACTGTAGATTCAAGAAGAATCTTAGTTTTAAGGATAGTCCTGGATTTAATACTTGCAAAAACAAATGGTCCATTACGGATCAGAACCAAAGGTTCTGAGGAAGCCTAAGCAGTTTTCCAGCTTGCAGACTTGATTGGGAGTCACATCAAGTTCACCAGAAATTATACGTTAACCTTTCAACTTTAAATTGTCTCATGCACTCTCTGGGAGGCGTGCAGAATACCTCCCTCTCACCCTTTCTACAATTAAAACCAAACACAACTACCACACTCTGCAGCAGCTGTCTTGGACACATACACTGCATCACAACAGCTAACAAGAGCCTGTAGCAGCAGCACAACTATAAATAGCATCAGCTACAGATTCTGCAAGAAGGGGTTAGGACCACAGCACTTTCAGTGGATTGGAACGGATGCAGCTGAAGCCCTTGAGATCACTAAAAAGAAAGGTGAACAAGGCTGAGATTCCTTCTTTGCAAGTTGTTCTCTGGTCTGCCTTTCCATTCCAGGCAACTATTTGCAGTCAGCGAAGCATAGATGAGCTCCCTGCAAAGACAGCAGTATTTGCTAGTGCAGTAGCTCTCCTCCTCAACACTGAGCCCCTGCCTCTACAGGCAAATCCATCCCCAGCTGCTAAACTCAACATAATACCTGCTCTGCAGTGTTTGTTCCAGTACTTCAGGGGTTTTCTATTCTCTTAAGTATGTACCTTGAAAAAGCAAATACACAAACGCATTAATAGCACAGTCTAGTCCTTGAACAGCTAAGCCTGGCCTTCAAGGAATATTCTCATCTCAAAAAGATCACATATCAGATTCACCATCGATCAGCAGGTTACTACAAAGTGTGAACCACAAGACACTGCAAAATACAATCTTCTCATTATCTCCTTTCTGAACAGGGGACTGCTCCCAGACCTGCCAGCCCTGCAGAGGGGCAACTAAGACAACCTGGAGTCTTGGGGAAGAGTAAATAATGATTGAACTGGTAAGAAACACAGTGCTCAATCTCAGAGAACATGTCCATAGAGCTCAGAGCATTCATTCTGCCCAAGTCAAAACAAAGTCCAAGGCTCCTTCCAGAAGTTTGGAAACATCTCCCTGCTTTCAGATGCTCCATCATTAACTTTCTAGGAAATTGGATCCTCATCTGTGTTGACTCAAGAACAAATAACCAAAACCTAGAAAACAAACAAAATGTGAATTCTCTCTTTTTAACTTCTTCTGCTCATGTTCTCCACCTAATTACTTAATTTTTCTTGTTTCTCAGCAACTCTTCTTTTCACCTCACCTCCAAAACCTTTCTATTGCTCAGTCATAACAGGAAACGTTGCTGACACTAGCACCATACTAGCAGCCCTTGGAGATGGCACATCAGTACAGATCATGAAATGCAGCAGTGTCTTACACAGGCTGCAAAATCTGAACATCCAATCCAGGCAAATACCAATAGTTCCAAATCCAAAAAAATAATTTGTTCCTCTTTCTTCCTTATCTACTCTACCACGTAGTCATTCTTTTTGGATACCAGATTCTAAGAAATATTCATCTAGACTTGATAAATATTTCAACTGTATCCATCCTATTTAAGTGATAGCTTCTGAGGATGCAGTGTCCTTGATTTACCACTTGCAAAGTATCAAAGAGCAGGGCATTAGCTATTCCTCTTAACACTGCTCAAACCATTAGGCAGTTCAGCAAGTGGTAGAAAGGAAGAAAATACAGTACAGATATTTAAAACATACACATAGCAAGTGGAAAGAGAAATTACTGCCAACATAGAGTTAACTACAGACACAGCATACCAAGCATGAAAATGCATGTCACTCCAAGTAACATGGAAGGTCCCTTTCAGGCACCAACCGTACCTGCACACCAGGGTTGCAATGATGACACACCACGCCGTACAGCAGCAGTCAGCATTCAGATGTTCTTCGCTCTTCCGATGGCGGCAACACAGCCAAAACGAGTAGAACAAGAGAAAGAGCAGGTCCAGAGCAAGGCAGGAGAGCGCAATGCCACCCAGCAGCAACAGTGCCTGCAGAAAACAGAAACAGGTCACATCTGACCATCTTTACCTAAGCAGTAAATACCTGAGTCATTCTGTCTGTCCCAGTGTGCAAACAGCCAAAGTGAATCAGGGATGGTTTCCCTTTCCTCCTCAGAGGTCAGCAGATTTAAAGAAAAAATAAGTCCATCCAGTTGCCTCTATCTGTACAGTTCTTTAATCTTCATGAATAAATATGAAGGCTTATTCATTAGAAATCCAAGTGCATGAGTGGGTTTGAAAGGGGGTGGAATTTATTATACAGGCATGAGATTGATTTTAAAAAAAAATTAATCCCCACGCAATGCTTCTGTTCAAGGTAGACCCAGAGTAGATGGCAAACCCCTCCACACACCATCCACACATATAGGTACAACAAACGTGGATGCTACATGCACACTGGCTTGAAGCCATCACAACCTGAGTTATTGTGTTATACCTATTTCTAGTCAGATGTTCCTAGGAGGAAAGGGAAGCAGTAAGTGTTTAACTCCATTCCAGTTTCTTTTTAATCAGAAAATCCTGGCCAAACCCCAAAAATGCAAAACAATTTTATTTAATAAATTTTTAAAAAATTAAAAATTCATTCTAACACCAAATCCAGCCACGCTTTCCCACATGAATGAATACAGTACCATACCCATAAGCTTTTTTGGATAAGCCCTTGGTAGTGGTGACAAATGCCAACTCATTAGAAATGACTTAAATACCTGGAAGGGGCCTAAGTCTACTGCTGCCCCACCATTGGGAAGGCAGAGACAAATCTGTACCAGCAAACCTGAAACAAAGGGGGCTTAGGTTTTTGTTTGTTTGTTTTTAGTCAGTATCTCTTTTCCTTCCCATGCAGAAATTCCTTGAGGAACATTCATACATTTCCTCCTGATTGAAACAGTTCTGGTCGAAGAAACAAAACAAAGAATTAACGTAAGATTCTTAACAAAACTAGTGACTGTTTCTAACAGGGTCTGGTAGTAACTTGCTCTTCCTAGGCTTTTCTTCCCCTTCTTTCTCCCCAGTCTGCTCCACAGGTACTCCCCGCTGAGTTATTATCCTGGCAAACTACACAAGCCGCACACCATATTTTCCAGCCAAGCAAACGTCAGCGCGTGCAGACTGCAGGGCTCACCGCCACGCACACGGAGACTCACGCTAGTTAAAACCAAGGGCTGCATCACAGACGCTCCACGTAGCCCCACGCTGTTTGCTCTCCCAGCTTTCAGCAACCCACCCGAAGCCCACCAAGTACACTGTGATTGGGGGGGGGAGCTTACAGGTACTGCTTTCCCAAATTAAACAGTAGAAACCTGGCCCCGTTGTAGAACGCGAACTTTGAGATTTTTAACGAAGAGTGGGGGTGGAGGGGAAAAAGCCCCGGCCCCCTCCCCGTGGTTCCACCAGCTGGTGTGCGTGCTGCTGGAGTTCCTGAGCAGAAAGGGGCCTTCGAGAGGGAAGCTGCCTTCAGAGCCCCACGTTCTCCCACTTCTGAAGGCTTGCCACGTACGAGCACTCAATACTAATTTCACTAACACATTTGGCATACCGAAGCTCCTCAGGGATATTCTTTATTTTTTAAACACGTCAGGCTGCTGTAACGCAAAGTTTTCCTGCGCTGCTTTCTTCACACTCTCAACCCTCCTGCACACGCTACAAGGCATTACCGCTGGAAAGATGAACTCTGCTGAAAACATCCTCCCAGCAACTCTATCAGCAAAAATTCACACTGCAGCTCCACATGTAGGGGGAAAAAAAAAAAAATAAATAAATAGAGACTGCCATGCAGCAAGTAACCTGAAGTTTTTGCTTTGAAAAGACACTTAATGTATGTTATTTATGCATCTGGCCAAAAGGACTTGGCTGGCCGCTGCACCATGATCTGTGTTTCATTTTCCAGAGAATATTTGTTTTCCATGAATGGATACGTGCCATGACAACAAGTGAAATCATCCAGCAGAGCAGTTAATCTTTCTGACTGATGAGTCAGTTTAGGAACCAGAGACTGGCTGGCAGTGAAAGCCTGGTCACAACCGAAGATCTGCCTGTGTCTGCTTGTCAGGATTAAACGACAGTATTTAAAAAAGGGAGGTTGAAGTGGGATAAACCCTCAGACACTCTATCCTGCAACAGTAAATCCGAGACTCGGTTATCCAAGGCCACGTTATCCCGAGTAAATGTAAAATTATGCACTAGGCCTTTTGCCACAAAAGAGCATCAATTCGTCTTCGAACATTTGCTGAGCTATCAGAACCTTTACAGCAAATGATGCATGAACTGCCCTTACAGGAAAATGGAAACAACTTGGAGGAGTAACATTTTACCACTGTGCTGACACTAATGGCAGAAGTGGAGACAGAGCAGTCCCTGAAAATGAGTGTAAATTCCAGCACTATCAGCCAGACTGGCAGGAGAAGAAGCTACAGTGTTAGGAAGCACTTTCAAAATAAAAGTTAATAGAAGTACACAGGGAAGTAACCATGAGCAGCATCACTACCTTGGAAAGGCACCATGAAACCTGAATACCCTTGGTCTTGTGCAGGGATGGTGCTCGAGAGCCCGCTGCAGGGTTAACAGCCTTTCTCAGCTCCAGCACAGTTGCCAGGATTCATGGTATTTACTCTCTCAATGGGAGTAAGAAGCCAAGAAAGGGGCAGAAAACATCTAGGTTCCCTTGGTGGTACACATAGAGAAGCACCACCACAATAAGACAGACAGGGAAGGGCGAACGCATTCTGCCCCAAAGTACCCCAGGGCTGGTTAGTTCTCTCAGATGGTATAAGGGTACCTCTAGATGTTGATATTATACCCAAGGACATACATGTATGATCAGCCTTCCGTATAGCACAGTCCTTGGTCTCCAAGACCATGCCTTCTATTACTGTGGGTCAATTCAACCGACATACTTGTCTACTGGATGAAAAATTTCCATACAAGACAGCTGGTTTCAGCTCTCAGACCACAAGTTCAAAACTGTGACTCCCATCATCAGTTACCTGAACATATCTCTGATCACTGCGGTCCTGGAAGGCTAATTTTACCTGCTGAAACTGCACTTAAGGGGATGTATACTCCATCCCATCCTACATACACAGTCACAAAGAGAAGTGATCTACATAACGTGAGAAAAGGATATACAAGATACATTTGAGTTTGTTTCCTCAGAAGGGAAAATCTAAATAAACCCACAAAGCATTGTCACGCAGGAAGTAAATATTGGGTTGCATTCACCTAAGTGTCCAGATTTAGCACTGCCTTAAGCACTGTTTGTTGTACAGAGGAGCTTGGGGATTCTCCCTCACAACACCACTTCCCCTCTGCCATGAAGGCTACCTGGCACGAGAAGTCCTGGCAGCAGAACAGGTTTAGAAAGTTAGTTCAGAATACAGACGGGCTCAAAATAATCCATGTGTTTATTAAATGCAAGTTTTACCAATCTCAAGCTATCCACTTTCCAATTAGCACATTCATAGACCTTAACCGTACTAACAGCAGCAGGGCTTAGTGAGCTGCTCTTCACATGGAACAGATGACAGCTATTTCTGGATAGCACTGCTATTTTACTACTAGTTAGAAAGTCCTCTGAAACCTCATTAGGAAACTTGAGAGCAAAGCGGAAGCCTTCTGGTGGTTCCTGAAAAGCATGTAGTTTCACTTTTAGTCTTCCATCAATAATTTTGAAATAATTTCATCTTAAAACTTCACAATTTCAACCCACAGGACAAAATAGCTACAGCTTTTGAGCATCTCAACAACACAGCTGTCCTAATCATTGCCAGATTGAGAACCGTTTATAGCTTTACCTTAAAGTTAGTTTTTGCCAAAAGCAAGCTTTCCACTGAATCTGCAACTAATGTTCCTTCTGGATTTCCATGCAGCAACTTGAGATTGTGATAATAAAACAGAGAGAGAAGGTTAAAGGAGTGTGGGAAGAGAAAAACGTTCACCCAGAAGAACAAATGAAGCAAACTGGGCTGCTGCCAAAGGAGCACTCATCTCTGTTTATTCCATGGAGGACGGAAGTCTTCTTAGCAAGAAAAGAAACTGGTGTGGGATAGTGTCATGCCCACACTACTTCCTACACTGGTTTTATGCAGACTTCAGGACATCTCTAAGAAGTTTATGTACTCACTGATGATAACTACTTATGTCTTAACCAACTGATTTTTTTTTTTATAACACTGGCAACACAAGGAACACACTCTGACCCCCTCATCAGCTTTTTCTGAACAGGCTGTGTGTTCAGACACTCGATTTTCATTTCTGAAAAATGCTGAACGTGGTGTTTGTTGCGACACTGAAGTGTCTCAGGATGTCATTCACCCCACTGCCTCTACAGAAGGATGCAGGCTTTGGTAGGGAACGCAGCCAACCCTGTATTGGCAAGTGTGATGTGGGGGGAGGACGTGGAAACCACTGCTGATCTCAGCACTAAACCATCCGTATCTCCTCTGCCCGGGGGACAGGCCTTCTCAGACCAATTACTGTACTCAACACAGTAGAGGAGCAAGGCTTTTCCCACGGTACTGAGATGTATCCTCCTTTGTGAGGGATCCCTCAGCAGGATGGAAAAACACCATGGAAACAGAGGACAGGATCCATCGTCTCATCTCCTAATACAGACATCTCCCAGAGAAAGCATGCTGTGAGATTATATATATCTATCCAGGGCAAGTCCACACTGGAGCAAGCAATATAGGCCAACACTTTGCCTTTAGCTTTTTTTGGCAATTGGCTGTCATTTCTGGAAAAGAGAAAATGCCAGGGATTAGGTCATGCCTTTTTTTTTTTTCTTTTAAATCACCTTAAGACAATACATCAGGCATTAGATCAAAACAGATCTGCAGTTGAAACATCTCCTAGCATGACTAGATAGCTTCTCAGCATTGAGGAAGCCAGCCTGTTTATTTAACCAACTTGGTTAAATAGATTTGAGCTATCTACACCAGCAAGGGCATTCCAGAGCTAATTGGTATTAGAGTTGTGAACTAAAGCCACTTTAATTACAAATGAGTGTTCACACAGAGGTTTAATGTAGTTTAACTAGAATGGCCCTAATTCAGTGTAGTTTAATTCACTTTAGTGCATTTAAAATAGTTTAACTAATCTGCTTTGAATTTATGCCTCCAGTTAATTCAGATTAATTTCTCAAGTGCCCTCATGCAGGAAAGGACTGAGAACAAGGCTAGGTTGATTAAAGATTCATCATCATTTCCTCCATACTAACATTCTGACCTCTTATTTCATAATTAAAGACTTTCAACAGTGCCTTTATATTTGGTCCAATTCACAGAAGCCACCAGCGCAGAGGCTAAAAAGACGCAACCTTGCCGATACGCGGCTCATTGCAGTAACAACGCACAACGCAATCATCGCCGGCGTTTTGAGAGCTGGTTAAACAATACAGAGCGCAGGTATGTCTGCACACCTCAGCTCCCACAGGTCACATGGGGGCAGGTGCTAGAACTCATCAGAGCATCTCATATCACAAACTAAAGAGAGATGGAAAGCACTGAGTAGAAAGGATTTGCTTAACAATTGGGTTGGATTTTTTTTTTTTCTGCCCATGAATGCAGATCTAAGCCATGCTAATCAGCAGCGAACACTGGAGCCCTATTGGGTTGAAGTCAAAAAACAATTCATTTATTCCCTTAGCTGTTACCAACTCAGCAATCTCCATCCTACACAGCAAGAAAACGTTCCCAGAGGTAAGGGGGTCCTCTAAATTGGATGTTCTTATCCCTAGTTTCTCCATAATGCTCGCAGAAAACCTCTATGCACTACAGCGATGAAAAGAATGAGACACTCTCACCAAATTCAGTTTCCACTGACAGGTCCCCACAGACTAAATCTTTATTAAATGAGGCTTAGCTCAGAACTGGCAGCTTGTCAAATGAGCATTCTCGCTGAAAAGGCGGATTTCCTTTCTGGGGATTCTGCAACTTCCCTTGCAGGGCGCTAAAAAAACACCAACCCCCCCCCAAAAAAAAAAAACAAAAAAAAACAAAAACCCCACACACCACGGATGCATCAGTGTTCATGCAGGTCTTTGCACCAAATCCCAGACCAGCAAGATGTGTAAGGAATCCCCTCAGGAACAAGTCTTCTGCTTTAGAAGTTTATTCCTTCCTAATACTCCCAGTTGGACAAAGTTAAAATGATTAGTTAACTTTGTTTAAAGGCAAGAACTAAACAAATATTCGGAATACTGAGGTGAAGGGCACTGAAAGGGTAGCTGGAGGAATTCGGTGGGTCTCCCGCACCGCTCACATCCATGCTCAGCTCGCTCAGCTCACGCACGGCAGATCTGCACAATTTCACCAGACATTCCTTTCCCACAACAGATTAGCTCACACATTCCTGACAGCGGCTCCTCTACTCGAGGTCTTTTAGAAGCAGCTTTATTTCCTTGGTTAGAAAGCTGTATCATCCATTTAGGACTTAAAACCCAATCTCCTCACAAGGTAATTTTCCAGCAAACTGGATAATGGAAAGAAACCCCGTGCTATAAAGGAAGTATGAATCTAATGCTCCTACAACTCAGGGATAAGCAAGCACTGCCTGCGTTACCTGGCTGAAGCCCAAGTGCTGTATAAATTCCCATGCCGAGACAATTCCCCATCCCCAGCTCTGCTGCAGGAGCTCAGCTACGCTCCTGCCGGCCTGGAACTCCCCGAAGGCAAGACGTGGCACTGCCAAGCTGCTTGTTGCACGCAGGCAGGGACCAGGCTACGCTTGCATAGCCCAGTACATGAGTAAGGCAGCACTAGTGTATTAAAAAAAAAAAAAAAAAAAAAAAAAAAAAAAAAAAAAAAAAAAAAAAAAAAAAAAAAAA
>WHYT01017862.1:185354-206069 GCA_009806455.1 Tetrax tetrax
GTTTTTTTCCCTTTTCTTTCTTTAAAGGAGAAAAAAAAACCACTCTCAGAGACAAAGACAACTAATATTCACTATTGAGAACCTTCAAACCCAGGAAAAAAAAAAATACCATAGAGAGACTAACAGAGGAAGCAGATCAAAAAACCATCCAAGCTAGCCAAGACCCACCGCAGTCACAGCTGGAGCCTGTGTTTCTGCACCACTGACAAGACTGGGAGCGTCATTAACCACTTCTCCGCTCCGCACTGCGGCTTGCGCAAGGGAAGCTACGGAGCTAAGCAAGGCCTCACCAGGCTCCTCGCCAAATGCCGAGAAGGGATTAGGGCCTCCGGCAGCTCTGCTGAAGGGAAACACGATTTGAATAGAGATGCTTTCTTTACAGCTTTCCCCATTAAGCAGTGCAGAGCTGCAGATGGCCCCCTCAGCAACCAGGGTAAAGTCAGATGCTGCCCCCTCAAGAGCAGCATTCTGGCCAGCGGTCACAGCCTCACTCCTCCACTTCTACTGCCCAGTCGTCATGCTGATAAAAAGGGGGAGCATGTGCTTTTAAATTCACCTCCTGAATGGCATTCATGAGAACAGGGAAACAGCTAACAGTAGGTGCACATATAGATTGAAAAAACCTTGCTGCTACAAGTCAAATAGGGTGCCACAACATGTATTTACAGAAGGCATCCTGCTTGGCAGCTTCGGGTCTGAGCAGCTCTTCCCACAGGTTCTCCATTTCCCCACATGGTCAGGGGAAGAAGGGAAACGTCTCCTTTCAACTAAGTAAAGCTGTTCACCTCTGCCTGCCTACAAAGCTGAAAGTTGTCTTGAATCATTGGCCTAAAAAAAAAATAAAAATATTAAAGTACTAGGTTTATATCAGCTATTTAAGGACAAGTACTCCTCACTTTTAGCTTCCTTTTCCACCAAGTTGTGGGAATACATAGGATACAGGGCTATTTTGCTGTAACAGCAGTTACATCAGTTAAAAGAAGCAGGTGTTTGCCCCACTGTGTCCCAACAAGATTTTTCATTAGCTGCTCTGCTTTCCCAAGACAGATGTATAATTTCCACTAGAAATCAGTGCACTTCAGTGGTGCATTTACAACAGGCAAACTAACACACACAGCCCTCCTTCAGAGATGCTTCTATCCTGCTTGAGAGATCAGTGCTGGTATGATTCCTTCAGCTCCTGCACAGGTATAAAATCATTCAACAATTCTGAACTGCATCTTGAGATTGATTTTTAGGGAAAGTTCCCAGAGCTCTCTTGGAGGTTCTGCTTACAGGGATGTCATGGCTATATTTAAAGAAGGAATCACACTAAAGTGGTTTATAGCATGCTCTGCAGACAGTGTAGACAGAGCTAAATCCTATTAAGCTACTTAAGTTGCTTTCCCCCCTCTAAAGTCATCTGTCAAATGCTGTCCCTGCACATAGTAGCCAACTATCAAACTAGCTTATCAAGAGTCATGCTTAAAATACCAAACAAAACAAAAAAAATTTCAATTATCACACACATGAGGAAAAGAAACTGGGGCAGTGTGCTGCTCCAGTAACCTCCTGGGATCCCAGAGGATGGAGAAGGCTGGTGATTAGCTTTTCATTACAGTTAGATTGTAACCCACTTGCACACCATTGGACTTGACTAAAGAGAAAATAAGAATTACTGTTTCTTTACATGTTAGTCTATCATTTTGAAAGGACTATACGGAGAATATGTGAATGTAAGGCATACTTCTTAAAATAGAGATCACGCTAATGGAGGGGGGGAGTAAACTGGGAAAACAAAGCACAGCTCAGCCTTAACTCAGCACCCCACAAAGAAGGGGGAAAGCAGCCTTCATCTCCTCAACCTCACCTCCTTTCCCACTAACTTGAAAATAGGCTCTCTCAGAATCTTGAAAAATTAATTGCTATAAATGTTAAATGTTCGCATTTAAAGCTCCAGTTTTATAGCATTCACTCCACTAAGTCAATATGTTACTGCTACGAGATTTCAGAAACAAGTATCAATTTCACAGATTCCACAACATAATGAAAAACAATAAGCTGGAAAAGACCTCTGGAGGTCACTGTAGTGCAACCTGCTGCTAACAGTAGGGCTAATTTAGTAGATGGAGTTGCTCACAGCCTTGTCCAGGCAAATTTTGAGTCTAAGGCTTCAGTTTCTAAAGCTTCCCTCAGCTCCTGCTCCAGTACTACAAAGAAAAGTGTTCATAAGTGATAACACCCAAGTGCTATTTCCCGTTGTAACTTGTGGTTGTTGTTGCTTATCCTCTGCTGGACACCTCTGAGAAGAGCCTGGTGCCGTCTTCTCCAAGTATCTCCTTCAGGGATGCAAAGGTTGCACATGGATCTGTCTTTTCACCTTCTCTACTCCAGGCTGAAGGGTCCCAAGTCTCCAAGCCTGTCTCCACAGGTCAGGCTCTAACCATCTCCCTAGGCATGCTCCAGCTAGTCAACATCACTCCCATACTGGGGGCCCCAAATCATTATGCAGTTATACAGCATTTATGCTGGCACACATAACTGGAGGAGAGCCCATGCACGCAAAATGGCTGATGACCCCATTTTAGGGCTATTTTCAGCTTGCTTAGAGAGCTAGGCAAAGCACAAGCCTTCAGAGCTTAGGTTTGCTTGCAGCTGCATGACCTATCCCACCTGATACAGTCACGAAGCACCAAAAGGTGAAAGATCTCCCCTCACGCCGAACAGCGCGGACAGTCGCTCTGTGGGTGTGAGAAACCGAGCGAGAGACTCAGCAGCATGGATGGTACTCCTCAAAACAACAGAACAAGACAGCTGAGGGGGAAGGAAACGAGAGGTAAGGAAGGGGGAAAAAAAACCAGAAAAGCAGCAATACAGAAGTTACACGCTTCAGACTGAAAACAAGGCACCTCGGGAGTCATTCGGCAAGCCCAACTGCATGGATGCTCGCGCATCCCATTGGCTGCTGCCTGCCAGAGCTGCACAGCAACGAGCCCGGGAGGTGGGAGGCTGCCAGCACGCATGAGAGCTCCTTGCTCACCCCCTCCTCCGCATCCTCACAGCCCAGCCTGACAAGCACCGCTACTGCTGCAGCTCTCCAGCTCATCACAGCATTGATCACTCTTCCCCTGCCAGAGGTCAATCAGGGAGAGACAGCCAAAGCAGGCAGGACCTCGGTTAAACGAATGACAGGGTGGATGCAGAGCAGCCATACAGGTTCCTTCAAAAAAAAGCAGTATGGTACCTCAGTCCACGATTCGGGTTTTCCTTGGTGAGCAGGAAGATAGTACTGCACAAATAAGGATGAGGCGGAGGGGAAAGGGTAAGACGTGCAGTTGCGCTCGTGTCTGACACAGGTCAGAGAAGTGCTGACACCCAAAAGGTACTAATGCTCCTCAAAGGCAACACTGCACAGCACGAGTGCTGCTCTTGCAGGTGTTTCACTCCATTGATTCAGGAAAGTGAGGGAGGAAACAGTCACAACAGAAGGCTACTCAGCCTCAGCTTCCCTACGAGGGGGCTCCAATCCCAGGCTCCTAGACCACATCAACATTTACAAAAGATCAGAGCTTCCTGCAGAAGGACAAGCAGGGGAGAGTACAGAAACTGGCATGATGTGGAAAAGCAACTGATCCAGCTGTTGGATTTAGCATCACCCCAGCTACAAAACAGATCATGAAGTGTGCTATGGACGTGGAGGGGGAAAACTAGTGCTAGTGCCTGAGCACAACACCTCACAGCAGGAGAGCTCGTTACAGCTTGCTTCTAGCACAACCACCTGAACCAAATCACCATTAGATGTGAGCAAAAAAATAATTTAAGACACACACACACACACACAAAAAAAAAAGGGATTGCAATTGGACAAAACTCAAAGACAATGGTTTGCAGGTTCTAGCACAAGAAACATCCGGAATTCTTTCTATCCAGATCCAAAATCATTATCTCCCAGAAGCACTCCGTTAGAGCCAAGTGAAGGATATCCTGAACTCCTCTGCACCACTCTACCACCAGTACGCGCAGGAGAAGCTCGTCTTCTGAGCAGTCATTACTTATCAGGGGCATCTTCACAGACAGTGCCTGGCCGCACAGTGCTCACTCTCAGCTTGCAAAAGCAGAACTAACAGAGGGAAGAAGGCTGAAAACTGAACAGCAAAACCAACAGCCCAACTTCTACCATTTTGTAAAGAAAGCAAGTCAAAATTCTCTCATTACGTTCCTGAGCTGGCCATTGAAAACAAAACCAAAGAGCTTGGCAAGATCTTAGAACAGCACAGTAAATGAACAAAGAGTGTGCTGAAGCCCATACAAGATCCCAGGTAAGCTACAAGCACGAGGCAGTGTAAGGCAACAGAATTTTGGGACAAGAAGGTATTTTAGAACACAGGCACATACAATTCCTCTAGCTTTTTTCAATGGTCCAGCTGCTACAAACCTCAGGAGACCCATCACATACTGTGACGACACATATGCTGTCTCCTTCACCTCTTCACTGGCAAAGAGAAGTGTGTTAGAGGGTGGTGAAGCATTAGTACCTCTCCCTTTTGTCATCACACAACTGTAATTACACAGCTGCTTATGCAGCCTGTAACAGCTACCTGCCTCCCACTATTTATAAACCAAAAGTCAAAGCACTGCAGAAACAACTGTGTTTTATGTCACTGCCTCCTGTGAATTGCCTGCCCCTCAGCTGATCAAACGGCACTGAAGCAGATGAGAAGCACTAGCATGGAGTCAAAGAGATAAGCTAGGCTCCTGATGACCAAACTCTGCACTGAAATCAGAGGCCCTGAGGCAATCCGTGCTGCCAGCTCTGTTAGGGATAGAGCAAAGAGCAGATTTAACATCTTACAGACAAAAGTCACAGATTCCCTGTACGCACACATACGCATGCCTGTTTCTGCTATGGTCATCTCAAATGGAGAAAATTCTCCAAGAAATACAGCACCTTCCCCATAACTTTCTTATCAGAGGGAAGTGGTAGATCCTGCCAGCATACCCTGTACAAAAACAGTTTTTGGGGACTAGGAGTACAAATTCATTTGAAAAATCTGTCACATCATTTCTTAGTTCCCTTGAGTTATGTACAGCAAAACTAGTTGTAAAAGACATTTGATAAGCAGACAGCTAAATATTAGATTTCTTCATTATTTGGCAGTAGTTGAAAAGGTTCACAATCATTTATACAGGCAAAGTTCTCAATCTTATAAATGACTATTATTTCTGCATCAACTTGCTTTTACCTAAAAAAAAGAAAAAAAAAAGTAAAAAGCACAGTTTTAACAAGTGAGATCTCCCCAGTATTGACAAAGTACTACTTTCCCCATTAACAGGTGCTGCTATGTACGAAGGCGTCAGATTTTTTTCTTTCTTTTCACCAGCATAACCACCGAACATTTAGCAACAGAAGAAAAACAAGCATACCAATATGAAAAGGTTGTGACAATTCAGCACTGTGATGGGTAGGCTGGCTCTCACTGGGCTCAGGCAATCACTCAGCGTGCCACTGGTGCTGTCTCTGAGCTGTAGACAAAGCTGCACTTACTAAAAACAGAGCCAGGAAAAAAAAAGGAAACAGTAGGCAGCATAGCTGCCTTCTAAAACTTGTCATTTACCCCATCCACAGGGAGAAGAGATCAAGGTTTTCCTCCATTTTCCTCTCATTTTGCAAAAAGGCTATAAATCCCTATATCCTCAAATGAGAGCCTGACTTGGATATCCAGTACACAAATACTAAGATGTGTTGTTTAAGTAAGCTATCCAGAGGTCATCATCCATTCAATCTGACCTGCGAGAGCAACCAAGCACAGCGGACACAACTCCACCTTAGCGAGCAAGGCTATTTTTACTGCTGCGCTTGAGGATCAAAGCTTTTCCCTAAAAAGCTGTGATCCCAGGGGCTAAGACCACTTTGGTAATAGCTAAGATGGAAGAAAACCATTCACTTTGAAGATACTTAAGACTCAAGCAAACACCAAATTCAGGGTAGCAAGTATCACACAAGCTATGCCTTAAACTAGTATCACTGATGGCACAGCAGCAAGAATCCCCTATTAAAATCTGTAACTAAATCAAGAAATTCTAATATTCATAGCTGAACTTAAAAGCCCTACCCTCTGGGATACTAGAGAATCTCCTCTCAAAGACTGCTCACCTCATTGACAGTCATGTTGCTTTTCATAATCTTGTCCACAAATTCAATCAAGCTCCAGATAAAATCTAATCAAGTTGGACAAGCTGAATTGCACGGGCTGTCTGTTCAAGTCCTTCAACAGGAGGTCACCTCAGAATAAGCCTCTGATGTCCCAGGACTCAAGCAGGCTTATTTCATGTAGTTCATTGCTGTAGGCACCAAAGACCACCTTACCTCCTCCAACTGCTTTTAATACTCACTTCAGTGCAGCTTTTGATCTCTATACAAGTTCGGCTTAGTCTTCTCTCCTTTTTGCTCACATCCTTAGTGATTTCTCCAGGCACAAAAATGTCTCTCCTAGGTATAGCAAAGACCTGCTATTCACAAAACTCCATTAATATAGTAAGTTCCTCAACTCCAGAAAACATGGAGAACTACTGCTAGGCTGAACACAGCAACAATCCTAAAGCAAATATAAAAGCACCCATGAATTGCCAGGGCAAAGCACTTAGATTTGGTAAGAGCTCATCATTCATACTTTAGACATGGTAACTTCAATGTGTCCTTCAGAGACCACCTTTTATTTTTTTCTAGTCCTCTCCCCCAACCACCCCCCAACTGAAAAGACAAACTTTAAGCTATAGCCAATATCTAGATTTTTTTGGCTATTCCCTAGAAAACAGGTATTAGGAAAAACTTACTCCCAAGATGATTAAATAAGAGAAAAAGCCCAGTTATATTTATGCATTTCAGTCTAAAGCATACCTTATGATCTTTAAGATAAAGCAACTCTTTTGACTTGAAAAAAAAATATTCAAGTGGTGCTGGGTTCTAAAGGTAACTTAAATTTCATCCATGGAACCCAGGAATAACAGCATAATATTTAAATACCGTACATGACCAATGTGACATTGCAAACCAACATGACTGGGATTAAACTGTGTCCAACCATATCCCACGTTGTCATCTCACTGTCGTTCTCCTGTTCACCAAGCATGTAGAAATCTTTATTCAGACTAATAGTTCTGATGCAGATTCACGGCAACTCTCTCTGAAAGTAGTGTTAGTGGGAGGAAAAAAGGTTTTTTGGAAAGAAAAGGTTTTTTGAAACTAGTGACTAATATGGTTACTACAACTAAAATCTTACAAGAATACCTCTTCTTCCCAGTATCGTACTTCCACAGATAATGAGACAGCAAACATTTCCACTTGTCAAATTCTTAACATTTCAAAAGTAATTACTTTTAAGCTACTGAACAGATAAACAAGAACTAATCAGTTTCCAGTCAGCAAGCCACTCCCCATCTTCCTCTTGTTCAGCATGTGTAGCTCAAATCATTTCCGATTTTGACTCCAGCAGGAAGAGCTATTTCAACGAGAGCACAGCAATAAGATGCCCAGAAGCCCAGACTCACTGACTCTGCGCCGCATTAAAAAAGCACGTGGAAAAAAAGCTACTAATTAAAGGAAGGGTGCTGTTATCTCCAACACACCGAACATGTGAAAGGATGTTCCCTCCCAGACACTTCAATGCATGAAGTTCAGTTCCCTTCCTTTTTATTTTTTTGTTAAATGAAGTCTTTGTAAAACAAAAGAAGCTGTTTGTTCATTTGACTGTTTATCCAGCCAGCTTCAAAATAAAAATATTCCTGCCTTGTCTCCACTCCAGGTTGGTCCCTGGTGACTATCTCCAGTATTTTACATATCAGTATTTCTTCCGAGAAACTAAGCTCCAGGGAGAATGAAGAAGCTTGAGCATATTTATCACGCTTGACACTTTCTATCGGTATGCAGCGCTAGAAAACAATTTCCCTGATAAATGGATTGGCCTGAACTAGTCACACAGCCCTCTATCTTGCTTTCAACCTCATTATTCTTTTAAAGAGGTGCAGCTCTGCAAATGGCTTCAAAACTGTCGTAGCTCAGCCCCGATCGGGACCAGACTATGCAGTCTCTCTCTCTCACTCCCCCTCCACTCTCCAGTGGGACAGAAGGGAGAATTGATAAACAAACAAAAAAACCCCAGATAAAACACATGGGTTGAGATGGAACAAAAATAAATTTAACAGCAATAACAGAAGAAAACAAAACAGTGATGGAAAACAAATACAGTATAATGGCTTACAACAAATCTCCACACCTATTTCTTCCAAGTAGCAGGCGGCTCCCCTCAGCACCCTCCTCACTTACATACCGAGCATGATGTCAGATGGGATGGAACAGCCCTTTGGCTAATTTGGGTAAATTAACCCCAGCTGTTAGCTAATGAGTTAACCACCCCAGCTGGGTGCCCCAGCCACAGGGGCCACCAGCTCCAGTTCTCCACCCAGCTCAGGTGAATATTAACTCTGTCCTAGCCAGAACCAGGACAAAAATACAGACAGATTTGCAACAGAGGAACTTGCAGGGAAGGTGGGTACAGTAGCGATGTTACAGGCAGGCAGCTGAACTCCAAGGGTCTAGTGAAGGCAGTCGTTCGCATCACTGCTTGTCCCCTGTAAAGTGGGATTACACCACCACCTTAGACACTCAGTGTCAACACAACATGGCCGTGCGTGATTTCATAGGTCACATCCAAAGCTTTAACGCACTTCGGTGAGGACACACACCACTGAGAGCATCAAATCACACATAATAGACTGCTGTAGAAGTGAAAAATTCATCAGCTGCTCCTATGCCAACAAGAACAGCGCAAGACCGTTAAAGTGATGGAGACTGTGGTCTTCAGGCAGAGAAACAAAGAAGGAATAAGCCCTGAAAAGGATGAGTTGATGCTAGCACTTTAACAGGAATATTCCCTGCTCAGCTACAATTCTGCAGGTCACAAAGTAGCCAGAAATAAAACACTATTACAGAGCCCTTTCACTAGTGGTACAGTGGTTTGTTCTATCAGCTTTCAGCATTGTTTCCGACTCTAAACCAGAAAGAAGCCATAAAGGGCAGGAAACAGCTAATCTATAAGCCAAACCCAGAAGTGTGTTTTTTCCATGATGGTTTAAAAAAAGCTATGGTTTGGAAAAACTTATGGGGTCACATGAAAACAGAAGTCAGCCTGGAACCTTTTATTTGGCTCCTGAATTCTGCTTATTGATTCAACACCCCAAAATATTCCAAAAGGGGGATTCAACACAAAGCCTGTGCATCCCACACTTTTCCTCCCAACTCTCTTAGCACTGAAGCACTATGAAGCCCTAGGTTTATGCCAGGTCAAGGTTACAGCAACTCATCTGACATGAAGAAACAGTGTGAGAACCTGATCCAGGTGTAAAAGTCTGGTTCACTGAGCAGCCATTCAAATACCCTGGCCTACAGTTAGCAGGACTGCTTCTTTTCACACCGGGGCTAGTAGCAGTGTTACTTGAATCAGACATAACTCTGTGCCAGGGTCGAAACCTGTTTTCAGCCAGGTCAGTCCCTTGATTTAATCACTGAGCAGCTCCAGAGCACAAAGTGTTCCAGCCACCCTCCTGGGCCACAACCTCAGGAACCACAAACTTCCACTTCAGACAGGTATGATTAAAGGGTCTGGAGCTGCAGACTTTATTAGGAATGGAAGAGTTGCATCGATTTCAGGAGTCCCCATGTAAGTCCTCAGGTTTAGGTCCCATTTACACAAAGGCACGATGTTGAAACCACAGTTTCGTATTATTTCTTCACCGAGGTCTTGCCTGAAGAGGCCTAGCACATACAAACATCCATTGACACAGCCCAAATCTAATTTTAAATCATGCTCAGTATATTAGCATATAGCACTATCAATTTTTTTTCTTGTTGTACAGAAGGAACACACATGAGCAAGCCTTTTTTATTCCAAACAGGTGTTGGAAGCAGTTTTGCCAACGCACACAGGTCTCAGCACTGCAGCAGTGACACAGCAGTGCCATTCCACGGGAGTTCATGCCATTAAAAAATACTACAGCTTTTCAAGGCTCAGTGCTCAGTGCTGAATTTGTGCAAGACTTCTGCAGAGAAAAAGAATATGGAGACTTTGAGCGCACAGCTAGAGATAATGCCAGAAAGTGCTAGTTAGAACCTTGCTCCTCGTAAACCACACCTTCCTGTAAACACAGCTCAGCCTTGCAGCTTGGGACAGCATTCACCTCAGCCTTCTTTGGAGATCTGTACTAGCTTTTATCTACTTTTCGCTTTACTTATAATTTCCACCGACAACTAATTGCGTAGATACTACCTCAGACTTCCAGGCAGTTTAGGAATTGCCAGCCACAGCACACTCCCCCCTCGCTGTTTGCGTTCAAACGCAGTCACAGAACCACCATCCAGCTCAGCCACACGCGGAGGTTACCTGTGCCCAGCGCGTTATCACTTTCTCCCGCGCGCTATGCAAGCACGGTCTCCAGCGTGCATTTCAAAATCAGTCACGGCCTGCCGAGCAGAAGTCATTTGCGGATGTTTAAAAAAAGATCTGCCATGCTGCAGAGAAATGGAATCATTCTTCAAATACTCAGATGGCAAGTACAAGCCATGCAAAGTTTGGACTGCATATAACTAAGGTATTTCCAGGGTTTTCAGTGTACAAACAGACAAACCTAAAGTCAATATGTTTGCATGGACTTCTACAACATAAAGGCAGCTTTTCTGTTAATTTTTTAAAACTTCAAAGCTTTTGTCCAACTTGTCAGGAAAGTGGTAATAGTAAGTTTTCTCTTGGACCTTTCGAGCATATCTAAGCACCTGACCTGCACGTGGCAAGTGAAAAAAAAAAAAAAAAACCACCCACAAAAAAAAACCCTCACAGAAAACACAGGTGTTTTTCTGGGTTATTAGAAAGAATAGTCTTTCTACACACAGTACAGGAGAGGAAACATTTTGTAATGCTTCACAGTTCCCAGAACAAAGAGTGACCTCTTCTAGCGCTAACCCTGGTCTGTGTGCTGTAGGCTTGGACACCACCAAATCCTTCTGCAATCTGCAGATGCAAAAGAGGAAGTGGTGACACTTTAGGCAGCCAAAGCTTTCCTATTCAGTCTGGGATTGAAAAATGTGCAAGACAGCAGAATTGTAAGTCATAATTTTAGCAGGAAACACTCTGCTCTTATCGGCATTGCTTCAAGCCACTCCTGTTAGGCTAATCCAGTAGCTTATGAACACTGAAGCGCCCTTGATAGAGAGGGTCATTGTCAGAAAATAAGCCCTTCAACATTTGTTTTCATAGCAGCTACATCTGGGGAAGAAATTACTGCAAAGCATCTACCTCTCAGCAGAGGACTACTTGGACCAGTTTTAGAGGCAGATAATGCAAACACCATATGCTCTGCTGAAGCTTTAGCTGCTCAGAGCTTCAGAGACCCATGCCTTGTCAATATGTGCCACCCCACCCGGCCCTCTGTGCTAACCAAACCGTGTGTGTGTGTCACTTGGACACAGCCACCAAGCACGCTTCATTACTTGCGACTGCTGCTCCAAAGCCGGGCCCGGAGTACCCACGTTAGCTCTGAGATAACAGCAAACAGCTCCCCTGTTGTCATTGTCACACCTCAGCCACCTGCTGATAACCACAGAGAGACAAGCCATCATCCTGACATGCCTTCAGCTGGCAACGCAGCTCCTTTAGGACCATTCAGTGCACGATTTACATACTGCTACTGATGCAGAGGTGCACTAAATGCCAACTTTTGTCTAGGAAAAAAGTGATCCCACAAGCCAAAAGCAAAATTTCTGCCTTTTATAAAGGCACTGACTGCAAATTGGTTTCCTCACTTGTGATCAACATACCCTTTGCAATCTTTCACCTTGTATTTCATTGGGAAATTTAAGTCACTTCAGACACTTGCTGTTGATACGGAGACTTTCCCCATTTCTCCCCCCACTGAAAGGCTATTTGTCTCACCACTGCAGTTCTGCATTTTGGAAGCATTGCATCCTACCACCAATGGACAGTCTCATTAGCCAGCAGCCCTGTGCCTTTGACCTTGAAAACCTTAAACATACTGAAGCCTTCCTTCAGATAGCAGCAGCAACACTACTCACTGAGTACAAAATTATGAAGAAGTAGAAGGAGGAAGTACATTTTGTTTCACATCCTAAATTGGCTGATAGTTCCTCCCTCAGTGCAATCCTGAGCTATGCTTTCCACAGATCTCTCTCTTTTGTCTCTAGCTAGGTATACTGTAGTTACTGTATATACTGTATATTACTCTGTCTAATGCTACCTTTAGATTAATAACCAGTGCTTGGGAAGAACCCTTCCTATCCATTGAGAATTACAACAAGCCAGCAGCCCTACAACTGAAGAGCTTAACAGGTCAAGTCCAAGGTGTTGCACAGCCACCTGATAAACCTCAAGTGAAAGGCTTCTTCGCTCAAAACAGCTGCTGTGAACACACCCCTGTCACAGCATCTGCATCTGGCACAGGAGGAACAGCCACTGGACTAGGACTCCAATGGTCACACCTGCACCAGTTGAAGAAGCAGGTGGGAGTGCTCCCTGCTCACCAGGTCCTCATATGGTCATGTGATAGACTTTACCTTCTAACCACAAACCAGGCTCTTTTCCTCCAACATCTTCACAACTACTGACTGGTAAAATAATGGCAGATTTTGGATTTCACTGTCTTTCAGAAACTCATATACTGCAGCACTTTGAAGCAACACGGAGTCAGTACAGATTCCTGGCCTGAAAGTACTTGGAAAGGACTATTTAATCCAGCCTCCCCTACAACATCCAGGCCACAGCCACTGACAGCCCAGCAGCGGGCCGCTCCTGCTCTGAGCCATCCCTGTGGTTCCTCTGACCTTTGCCTTGGCCAGCCACCCGACATGCACCTTCTGGTGCTTTACAATGACTTCACTACACTTGCAGCGTCACCAAGGTTGGCCACTTCCACTAAACAACAACAAAAACAGCATTTACCAGTCCTTCAGGCAGTGCTTACAGAAACTTTAAAAAAAAAAAAAATAAAATAAAAATTGGGCTAAACACAGCTGCTAGGGCTGCCATCAGAGGAGCATTCTCAATAAGAGGTTCCCCAATGCTGAATGCAGAAATACATGAGCTCACCTTTCCTGGCTGTTGTGGTTCCTGGAACACATTTTCAGATCTACACCAGGAACTGGTACTTAGTTACTTATTTTCTATTTGCCAACCATCTCCTGCTTCGTTTATTTTTAATTCAGTGTCTTTCAGTTCACTACTGTGGCTAGATGGACTTTCAGCCAGCTGTCTTCACTGGTGAATCACATTCCTTAGCTTTATAATAACCTTCCGCGTTAATACCTACATTTATCTTCATAGTTAACTTGGCATTTGAAAATAGCTCTTCTGAAGCACCAAGTATCTGGTTAGTTGTGCAGATCAGCAATTTGCTTATTTGGAACATTATCAAAGTGGGATTCACCAGTTCGTAAGCAGAAATCCCCAGGCTCTTCATGAACTCTCCTGTAAAAGATGCCACAGAAGGGAGCCAGGTGGATCTTTTTGCATTTGAGTAGTTTTATAGATATTTTCAAGCCAGGTTGCACCAGACACTCAATTTGCACCTGAAATATCTCAAAATTAAGACCCACCCATCCCTACATGGAATTTTGCTTTCTGCTCCTTATAGACAGGGTTTTTTAAGCCTCATTTGTGAACTTATTTTCAGAAATCATCCTAATCAGGAACAAAGAGAAGCAAAAACTATAAGCTTGTGTAGGACTTGCAATATCTCTTACTGAAGCTTATTCTGTAATAGGTGGGGCTGGCAGACCTCACTAACTACAGGACCAGCAGTAAAAATACATCCATTGCAGATTCTCTGAAGCTAAAAACAAGAGAGCCATGCCCTCCTTCGCTGTATCACCACCAGTCACCATGATCCCTTGCCACAAACTCAGCTCACTAAAAACACCATCACCAAGAAAAGCAGTTTGGGCAACAGTACAGAATTAGATCTGCTCTGATCCACCACATTAGATTAGTGGGGAATATTATCTGACCCCCAACCTATACAGAAAACTGGATCTTTGACAAGAGACTTTTCACAGCACTTTAGGCTGGCAGGAGTTGCCTGGAATTCTTCACCCTTTTAGCAGGTGTTAAAGCTTCTGGGAAAGAGCCAAGCAGTACTTTTGACTGACTGAAGCAATCGAACCATTCATTACATCACCCAAACACTGCAAAAAGTGACAGCAATTCACTAGAAAGAAGTTTTGAGTGGCCCCAAGATAAGATACCCTGAAGCCACAAAGCAAATATCTGCAATAACTCTTGTGTCTTCATGTTGCTTTTTATTGAATGAAAGCAAGTGGTGCATAAACTGCAGAACAAAGTAGAGCAGAGCACCTGCTCAAACACTCTTAGAAAGCATTCAGTAATTGTTCTCACTTCATGCAGCATGAAGCCCACCATGATACCTCTGTCAGTAACTGTATGCAAGCAAAGGAGTTCTTTCCTTTGTGGGTCTGCAGAAGAACATTACAAGACACCATTAGTCTTCACTGCAGAAGGAGCTAAAGACAGCAGCTTTTGATTTTGCTGGTTCTTCCCATCATCTTTAACAATAAAAGAGCCTGCTCAAGTTTTATTGAAAAGAGAAAGCAAGCTTGAATGTGTATTGAGAAAACATTTTGATTTAACTCCATGGATAGTCCCAGTGGGAAAAAATGCAGTACTTTGTAGCAGACAAACCTTACACTCTCCAAACTGGAGGGTAAGGATTCTCTAGATGAGGGAGTGGAAAGAAGGAAGGTGAGAAGGGAGGTGGCTAGAATATGTCCCTGGTGCCTTCAGGGTTTTAATCACATTAGCTGAGATGAGGCAGCCTTCCACACTTGCACCTTGAGATCAGTAACAGGCTCTCTGTAGGGTTTACCTTGGCTTGCTAACACCACAGATTCACCTTCTTAAGGCCTTGTTGCGTTGGTTTAAGGACACACCTCACGCCACAAGTGCATGTGTGGCTTTGCTCCTCCCCTGTTCTTGCGGTGACACGGGCCCTAGGTGTCACGCAGCACGCAAAGCGGGATGCCGCTCTCTGCACATACGTCACTGTATTTACCCTTCTTCACTCCACATTAATGAGGGTACTTACATGAGGGGATACTTCCTTCCTAAATTCTTTGTGCCCTCCATCCTTACCGGGCACGATAATCCAGTTTACGACATGCTGGTTGCTATGGAAGTGATTATATTGTCACTAGATTATACCTTCAAGTAGTAATTGTGCAAGTGAAGCAAATGAGCAGGTCTTGGCATACATTTAAAGACATGATAGTGCAAACCCACATGTAATGACTAGGAGCTTTAACAGTAGCTTCCAGGTGCAGAATAAGACCATAAGGAATAGCAAGGCATCAAGTTTTCATTTGGTTTTCCCCTAAAAATAAGATTTTTCATTTTCCTGTCACTAGCTCCCACTATTTAATTTTAGACAGTGCCCTACAGCTGAATAGTGGAGTCTCAAACACTTTCCCAGGACCCTGAAAATTTTTCTAGACTCAAAACACTATCTCCTTAGTCCAAAGATCAGAGTGAAAAAAGTGACAAGATCGTATAACCAAGCTCCACAACTCTAACTGTCCTTTTGTTGATTACTGTCTTTTACAGAGCAAGGACTCAGAAAGCATAAGCAAGAGAGACAGAGCGTCTCAGAAGTGGCACACTCGGTGAGACGCATGACTAACCCAGCTTGAGCTAGCAGAGCAGGGCAGCCGACGTGCCTGGAATGCGTAACCCCACTGGGAAGCCTGTTTACCAGGGGCACAAGCACACGGGGTTATCTGGGTGCTGCCTGGAAGTTAAATGCATGACACCTAAGAGTGCAACATAAATAGCTAAAGACCCCACTCCTCGCAAGCAGCTGGGAATCAAACAAGACACTTTTCTACCTACTACGACCCCACTCAGCAGCACTGGAGGAGCTTTAGATCTTTAAAGCCAGGATTGTACAAGGAGCCAGCATCTCAAGTAGAGCACTGATGCTCACATGCAGTGGCTAGCACCGTGCCCCCAGCTGATGGATGGCTGGCTGGCTCTGAACTCTTCCTGGCCTGTAGCACAGATTCAGCCATGGGGACACTTATCCAGATAAGGTGATACAGAAATACCGTAGTAGAACCCAAAGAGCCATTGCACAATCCACAGCCGTACCAAGAACAAGATTCTTATCCCAGTATAGTTAATGTTTTGACTACAGGAATACATAGCTTGCAGTTAACTTCAAACTTTGCACCAATTACTACTTCCTTACTGCAGCATTAGAACAACGCTGCAGTTCTGTTTCATAGATAGCCAGTTCTAGCAGAAAAAAAAAAATATTCCTCACTGAAAATAAAGCCAAGGAATACATAGTAGTTATCAGAAGCTCTCAGCCCTGTTTACAGTTGGCCTAGATTCATAGCACATGGGAGAGACCACGCACTGACCAAGGTCCAAGGGCAGCTCGGGTCATATACTCAGGATCCCTGTTTTCCCAAAAGAAGTGACCACTGACTTGTGGGAAGACAATAGCATGTCAAAAGCTAGTTGACTACATTCCCAAGGCTGAAAGTCTTGTAGGACTAGTTTTAGTATCAAAGCAGCGTGGTGTATGTGTTTGTGAGTAGGAAGTAAAGAACAAAATTGCTGGTGGATCCCATCTGAAACATACATGTTAGAAAGAAAGCTCAGCATTCACTGTATCAGACATCAAGCCGCAAATTTCACTTTGGAAGGTAAAAGAAATACAGACATGCTTGGTTTGAACTCAAACCTCGATGAGCATTCAAGGACTACCCTTGAAACTTGTTCTTTCTTAGGAACCTTATATTTAATTTATTGTGTTAAGTAATCAAGATCATTCTTACTGAAGCCAGCACATGTAAATCAAACCCAATAATTATGTTAGTGCTGAAAGTCCTGCCCATAGGTTATACTTGCAGAACTACATTTCACTGTTGGATATGCCACCGCTGTGGTACAAGGCGCATGTCCTCCCAGGCCAAAGCACAGCTGACATCAGCAGATGATGATTCAGATCTACCCACCAAACAAATTGTGATCTGCAGTCCTCTTCAGCGCTGGGGACAGGTTAAGAGGTGGGTCAATCACAGGGAGAAGACGCAATAGCTATTAAATTTATTTAGGAGCAGTACCAAGACAAGCAGCAGTCTCTCAGAGCAACATTCCCTTCAGAACAAAATTAACAGCAATTAAATACTATAGCAGCCAACTGAATTTTAACAGTTGCAACAAAATCCACACAAACATCAAAGAGGTTGAAAGGGCACTGGAATGAGACACACATATGACCCAGTTGCCTCATTAAGAATTTCAGACTTAAGATACAAGCACACAGACAAGAAGAATTAACACGCCAAGGGGGGATTAGGGTAACAAGATCCCCATACCTTGCTTCTCATCACCTTCTGCTGGGAGAAGAGGAAAGTTCACAGATTGTCCCTTCCTCCTTCTCCCATTGCTCAAGGCAAAACCTAAGCTGCATTAATAAAAACAGCAGAGTTAGCATAAACTGTCCAACCTTGTTATTTACACCTCAGCAGAACACTCCCAGCATCTACTATCACGCACATGGCTTCTCCAAAAGCCGCCTGGTAATTCACAGGCATTGGAAGCATGTCCCAGAGTACCACTTGTCCACACTGAGAATTTTGTCAACAAGACTAGACATATCTTATATTTATCACCTTTAGTTTATCCTTTAATAGTAAAGCATTTTAAATGTTTTTGAAGAGCCTATGTTTGGAGACATTGTAACTCGCAGCAGGTCAAAAAAAAAAAGCTCAGAAAAGCCATCCAGTGACCAAGAGGTTCACTGGCAAGCCTGCTAGAGCACTCAACCTGCCCCAGAACACAGTCTCTGAGACCAACCAAGAACTTTACCAGGATCTTTACTTGTTGTACGTATGAGAATGGAAGGCTATTTTAACCTTGTAAAACTGTTGCTTCCACTAATTTGCCTGCTTGGGTTGATTCAACATCTGTTGCCTAACCTGTAAGAATTTTGTCTATACACACATATAAGGTATATTTGACAGAGACCAGGAATGAAACTCTGTCCTACTCAAGCTTCATGCACTACTCAGTCTTGTAAGCTAACAATAGCCCAGACTGTGTGGGGAGAGGACTAGAAGGACAAACAGAAGACATCGGTCACATTTTGAAATACTAAAAGGCTCACAGGAAGTACTGTGCAGTGTTTTCAAAATAGCACTCATCTGAAGTAAAGCCTTCTGTTTAGCTACAGGAGAAGTGTCAAGCAAATCATTCCATCTTCACTGGATGTGCTATCTGCGCTTTCCACTAAATCCAGACAGAAAAAGACCCAAAACACAGCTGATCCATTTTTTCCTGCCACCCACTACAACCAAAACGGCTTCCCTCTTAAGGGAGCAGGAACACTAATACTTGCTATTGACTAGAAGGACCTCTATCTACTCTTGTGCAATAGCTCCCATCTACTCAAGTCCAAGGCATTCAGTCTAACCTTAGTCAAGTTCAAATCCTAAGGAAAAAAAACCCTATATTTTTAATCATATCTGTCTAAGCCCAGTGACAGCCAGCTTTTCCACCCCTAACCTTTTCCTAGGTCTGTGCCTTTTGGTATTGCTTGCACTTCACAGTCTGTCAGTCCAAAGCGAAATGAAGATCACATTTTCAGGGTTTACCGCTGCATTCACCATGACCATAACTACAAGTAGAGTCCTTTCAGCGTTCCCTCTAGTTCTCCTTCTGTAAAAAGAAGAAGCACAAGTATTTCAAAGATACCAGAATCAGCACAAACTTCTCTCAGAAGTCCCTAGTCATCTGTTGCCAGAGGTCACCCACACAAATTAGTTCTGAAAATTACCTTCCTATTTCAGAAACAAGAAGACATTACAAAATAATAGAAGTTTACTACTGTTTTTGAAAAAAAAAAAAAAAAAAAAAAAAAAAAAACCTTTAAATGAAAACCTTTGCAGCATCGAAGTACACTGTTTGCTCTTTCCTAGTTCATCTAACATGAAAAAAAAAAAAAAAATAGCATCAGCATGGCACTGTTCCACTGTGACTATTCACTAGATACCTGCAGATCCTTTCACCATGCAGCAAAAGTTATTTCTGGTTTGGGGATAAACTTAACTAATTCCTAGTTTTTCACTACTGCAATACAACCAACAGTCTCATCCACTCCTTGAAATGGAGGAAAGGGAAGGATTTCTAACAGCAATGGCTTTTTTCTTTTTTTAGACTGTCATCTGAGTGCATCCCCAGGACTAATAATCTTGCATGAACTTGATCCTACTTGATTTTAGCTCACCTGTCTTGTTAATCATCGTCAGCTAAAACAAAGAACTGGTAGGATGACATACCCTGAAAGTACAGACAGCCTCGCTGAGAGAGCAGTAGAATTACTGGGTTCTGGTTTTACTGTTATTATCGTTAAAGACAAAACACTCAGGAATATATTGATCTATGCTGGAGAGTTGAGTCTTATCCGTGTCTTAAAAGTGAGAATTAAAGTTCAGTACAGAAGGTAATCCTGATATATACCAAAGTTAACTCAAGTCTTGTCTGAATCTGAGAGCAAATAAATTCCCAGACATCACATCCCTTCCTGCAGCTATGGGAACTGAATTCACTTGAAAACAAGCCAAGTTCTCCTACCCACTCAAGAGGAATGGGAAATCTCAATGTAACTGGTAGAAAGTTTACTATTAAAAGATAAAACAGAAACAAGGGGAGAACTGACAGTCATCAAGACGTTTGTTGCAAAGAAGATGCTGACTCCTCTTCATCTCATTAAGAGTGAGCACCATCTTACTCAGTCCTTGCTTGCAGCCACCCAAGTGTATTCACTGGAGATCAAAGAACATTAAAGAATTAATTCAGGAGAAGCGTTCACCATCACTGTTTAGTCTCCAGCATACTGATCCTTACAGGTACGAAAGTGTCCCCAGAAAGGAGTCACGCAGAGCTGACCAGGCAAGCTCTGCCGCAACAGTCTTAACCACATCAACACAAAGAGCATGAACCATCGATTCTGGACTTCACTCTTTCCATCAGTAAGTGTGCTGGTGAGGGGAAGAGGTCTGGGAGAAGTGTAAGATTAGCCTTGTCCTAGGAAAAAAAAAAGGGAGAAAAAAAAAGAAAAAGAAGAAAAGAACAAAAAGAGAGAGAGAGAGAGGGGGGAGAAATGCCAAGGGATTGGAGGTTTCTTGTCCCTCCAACTGTCTGTCTGAAGACACATATGTCAAGAAATCTGATGTGACAAAGGCCCATAAATTTTTGTCTATCTCATTCTCAATAGACAGATTTTTGTTTATAGGTTCAAAAATAAATCTAATCCCAAAATACAAGTAAGAGATCAAGAAGACTTGTGGCACAGCTCCTTAATCCACATTCAAAGTCTTGGGATTAAGCCAGAGGAAAGCACCTGACTTCCCACCCTTAATCGCCAGAGTCATCCCTAATGGGATGTTTTCTTCTGGGTATGAAGTCCTCACTTTCCCTAATAATGAAAAATAAGGAGCATTAAAAATCCACACCAATATTTGCTTGAAGCATTGCTTATTTTATTGGATCAACATTTAAACAAAGGCCTTTTGTTAACCTGAAGAGTGTGGATTTTTCCCTGTTCAAAAAGGCATTAAGAATTCAGGGGAAGAAGAAAAAAAAAAAAAAAAAA
>WHYT01017862.1:213479-225015 GCA_009806455.1 Tetrax tetrax
CCCTCCCCGCTGTCCCAGCGCACAGGGGTCGCCGGCCCTCCGGCAGTCATGCTTCACCGCTGAGACTCGTGCCCTAACATGGCGCCGTGGGTTGCAGAGGGTGGCTGTCCCACAGCCACCATCAACTGACATCCCCTCCTCTCCTACCAGCGCCTTTCCCCCCAAAATAACCTCCCAAACGCACTCAGCTGCCCGGCCCATTGCTTCCCTGGGTGCCACTGAGGAAAGCATAGGCCTCCGGCACCAAAGGGCTCGCTCAAGCTGACACGTCGAATGCACCTTCTGCAAGGCACGGGCTGCCTCTTCACTGCCCCAGCCTCTCTGGGCTTTTCCAAAATCCAGAGGGAAAATTCTATAAGTACATACATGTTCGAAGATGCAGATGGGCCCCTCGTGGTTTTTCAAGTGTGCCCAATCTTCAGGTGTTTCATGGAGACGTGCAGGTTTAGCTTCCACCCTTCTCTCTGCAGGCAAAGGTTTGGCCAAGTACGTTGGTTCATTAACTTCAATGGACTTGGAAGGGTCAGCTTACTGTGATGACTACATAAATCAGAGCATGAATTAAATACTTCAGTATTTAATCAATAACAAGCCAATCTTGTGTCGTGCTCTCCGCAGAGCCACTCAGACACAACTTTCCCGAGGATTATTCTCTGACCCTATGGGAAAAGCTTTTAATTTCTTTTTGAACAGAATGTAACCAAACTATTTTTAGTCTTAACGGTAAGAAATATGAGCATACCCTCTTGGGGTGATGTGTCAGAAACCAATAAGTACATAACTACTCTGGATAGCATAGGAAAGCAGAAAAGATAACAGTAAGCAACAGCAATCCCCAATTGATTTGCTCCATTACAAAGATCACATTGCTTCTATTACAACTGAAATGTATACGAATATTTGCTGTTTGAAAAGGAAAAGACCAAATAATTTCATTCTTTCTCCGCATAGTGTAGTTCAGCATTAATACGAGTTCCTAAGCATTGCCAGTCTGTTCAGACCTGGGCCTTCGCTCTCGCCATACCATCACACCAAGCGAGGTCTCCCCATCCCAGCTCCGCAGCAGCACGCCCCACCTAGTGCTGATTTCCCCAGCCGAAAGCTGTGTGGTTTAACCACCACTTCACGCAACGTGGAGCTGGTAGGGGGAAAGGGACCATCCAGCCTTCTAACAGAATTCAAGCAAACGTCTCACTGGTCTTACAGGTTTGAGAAACTCTAATTAGCGCTGTTTAGAATGAGAAACTGTTATGGCCCATGGAAACTCAAAAAATATAGGAGTGCTGTGTATCCTATTTGTAAAATCAGTGTAATACCAACTGCTTTTTTTACCTAAGTGGTAGCAGGTCGGTACAGATTACAGATACATCTCTTTTGCAAGTATGATTTTATTACTTTCCCAAAATGCTAGGACTTTATATTTTACGCTGTCCTCACCGATGCATTTTAAAAATAAGGAGAGTAAAAATGTTTAAATGGGCTATTTAACACATTAGGACCAAATAAACTTATTTCCGCCGATGTTCTGAACTACAACATCAGCTTTAACAGCTTTTAACTAGGACAGGATTTTCATGAGTATTATCAACATAGCTAAAAAGAAATCTTATCATTCACAAATAGCATTAAGACACACGTCAGAGAGTTCACAGCCACGCAGTGCGTGAACTAGTACAAGATATACAAGGGTACAAGATATAAGACCTCACCTCCCTCCAGCCTTCTCCAAGAAAGGTTTGTATTTTTCTAAGAGATAGCAGAACAACAGCCAAGTTATTTTTCTTCTCTTTCTTTTTTTTTTTTTCTTTTCCCCCCACTGTTCCAGCAAGGATGATGAAGAAATTATATTAAAGCCCAATGATCTAACATATTTCACCTCCAGTTCAAACAACCCGAAGACAAGTTGAGAGACCTCGCTGCGGGCGAGAAATCTCTGCGTAAGCCACTTATGCCACAGAACTTATGCAATTTGGCACTAAAACACTCCAGGCTGGAATCTGCCCTGCAGATGTTACTGCTGCCATGGGCCTCTGGATAGACAGAAAAACCCCGCCAGGCTGCAAGTCCAAGTACCTTTGTCAGCAAAATGATGGACATGGAATAGAAGCAGATGCAGCAAGCACTCCACACTGAGATCTGGTTTGACAGCATTGATGTAAATCAAACCAAATAAAACATTTTGGAAAAAATGACAGGAAAAGCTGGATACTATTAAATGGGGGTGTAAGCACCAGAGTATCAGCGCAGCAGTTTGAGGCACCATATGGGGGACGGGGAGTAAGTGGGAACGGGAGCAGGCTCGGCAGCGCTGGTGCATGTGCCTCTCTCACAGCCATTTGCTGCGGAGACAACTGGATTACATTATAGTAGAATGAGGATTTGGGATTAGAGAGAAACAGAGGCATCAACAGTTTTAATTTCTCCCCCACAATTATTTATAATGATATAGGACAATATGAAAATGAAGAGCAAAATTAATTCAACAAAGTAGGAATAAGAGACAAACCGCAGGATCTAGCATTGGCTGTACCTTCCATGGCAGGGCACTTGAGCCCGTTGTACGACATCAGGAAGCAGTGTTTGCATTTCTTAGATGTCTAGCATCTCTCCTTTGACCCTATTCAGGTAATTCTTGATTACATGACAAATCAAGGCTTTCATGTTTAGATTATAGCAATCTTTCTCTCACCACACAAATAGGTACTCTCTGTTTTGCCAATGCAAAATGAACAGACAAGACACTGCTGTGACATCCCAGGAATAAAAACTAACAGTAGATCACCCTTGCATGGAAAGCAGTTTTACAGTCAACCAAAGCAAACTGCAAATGTCAGCTGGTTAGCTGGTAATCCTGCTAAAAAGTAACCCTAAGAGCTGTATTAGCAATTGCTAACTTGCTTTGACAGTGGCTTTGCTAAAGACTCACTGGACAAAATAAACAAATTAGAGATGTTCCAAATGAAAGACAATGAAGATTAAAAAAAAAAGCCTAGTTTAAATTGCCAAAATATGGAACCAGAGCTGTCCCCCATCCTCTTGAGACCACCAGGCCATCTACAAAATCACTCTTGGAAATGTACCATTTTTTATTCTTCACAAGCTTTTCTCTGACTCCAAACATCCCTACTGCTGATGTGGTATTTACAGTGAGAGCACCTTTTAGAGCTGCAATGCCATACCCCTGGCTTTTTTTATTCTCTATGAAGTGAAATAATTCAGCTTTTAATACACTGTAAAGCAAGAAGTCTTCCCCTGACTGTCAGACCTAATATGTGTTATGAAAGGTTTTAGCTAACAATACAGATTTTTTTTAAAAAAGGCAAGTGTGAACTCCAAGTGCCAGCAGATGGATGAGTTGCTCTCCTGAGACGAGGGACTAAATCAGGGGCAGTCAGAGGGAGGTCAGCAAGACAATCATGTCTCAGCACTCAGCTGCCACTGCTGGGCAACACCTCACCCCCCTCACCTCTGCCACCCCATAAACTCTGCCCTTACATCAAGCCCTGCCTCCTTCCCACGAAGCTAGGCTGTGCCTCTATTAAGATTATGCTTCCTCTCCTCGGAGGGGTTAATCTGTATTTTTCTGCTGAAAGTCAAAGGAAATAACAAAGCCAGGGCTGCTCTCTGGCCTCCCTCAGATTTTGCTGCCCATTCTGTGACAGCTCAGTCCCTAGCCTCCGCTCTTCCCAGCAAAGCCACATTGCTGGGCTTCTTCCCACTTGACTTCTCCTCCCAGGTTGAAGGATTTCCCCAGAGCGGAAGCAGCTGCAGGCAGGATCTTCATTGCTTTCCACTGAAGTCCTCCTAGGGACTTTTGGCTTTAAACAAAGAATAGCCACAACCAGGGCCAGCATAAAAAGCTTTAAGCAAACTCAAAGAAATCATAAGAAAAGGTTAATTCTGTCATTTCCAGTCCTAAGGCAATGCTTTCTCTCCCTTGTGTTCTACCGGTCTTTTTAGACTTGGCGAGTTCCAGGGAAATGGGTGGAAGATGTGGAAATCCTATTGCAAAAGCACCTGCCTGCTCCTTTCCTTTCCCCAGAGAGCAACACACAGAACATTCTATTATTTAGTTAATTGCAAAAAAAACAATTACAAAGGAACTCGGCAAATTCTCTCTAATCGCAGCGAGACTCATTGCAGTTCAGTAAGTTCACCAAATTAGCAAATAAGTGAATACAAAAAGGAAAGAATAACAGAGCTCAAATTGCACTTTGTTCGTTTGTTTTGTCACTCAGTTTCTGTTTAATTATTTAAGATATTTCTTTGTAACTTTCTAGTACATTTTGTATAATAATGAAGGTTTACTAGCATAGAAATGCAATACATGGCTATTAAATATCTGCTGAGAGGAGGAAGAAAACTGCCAATTCTGTGTGTAAATTATAGTGAGCCTGCTCAGGAAAAATGTCCAGGTTAGATAAATAGAAAGTTCTGCCACAATTTGTGTAAGACACAAGTAAGGATTATTGCTAGATAATGACAATGCTAAGTAACATTGCACAGAACGTTACAACTTGTACTACAGGCATTCATGGTCAATCTCCTGTTTATTAAAAGCTATTCTAATTTTTTATGCATATAACTAGAGGCCATTTAAACATAGCCTTTTTTACAGCAGGACTGTAATGAAATGACAGATTTTACAGTATTTCAAGTTTAAATTAATGTTACAGAAAAGACTTTCAAGCTCTGTTACACTACTGAAGCAGAGCTGCATCTCTGCAGAGCTGATGGACTGAGGAGGGTCAGAGAAGCGAGATCGAGATGTGACATTTTCTGGCTGATAGCAGGGGAGATAAGACAGCCCATTACAACAGCCATGGTGTCCCTCCCAGTTTTTCCCAGACCATTTTGATCATCAAGATTTTATGACACATCTGTTTGCACTACCAAGAATAGAAGCCCTAAAGGGGCTTTACCCAGTGCAAGGTGTCTTTGAGGCATGCTGGCAAAAAACCCACCAAATAGAAGGGGAGCTGTAACAGTGTGAACGAATTCTAGAGAGGGGAAGTTTTGTTTATACACAGCTCTGGTGAGGGGAACAAGAAGAATGCTTTCCTGGAGACCAGAAGAGATGTATGAATACATACTGTCTCAGATTTGAAAAAGGTAATTAGGCCAGCTAGACAGCAGAAGGGGCAAGAGGAGCGGCGTACAACTTAATCAGTAGACTACAACGGAGTATAGTTAATAAGAACATAGCAGCACTTGCTGTTCAAGGCTATTCCTTTGAGCCCAGCAAGGACAGAATAAGTGCTAAAGGCTACGTATAAGCAAGAGCCAACATGCTTTACACACATCTGAAAATAGGGCAAACATTCAGAAACTGATGTCAGTGCTGTCTCTACTAGGCAAAGAGCCACATCAGCAAATGTTAGAAGGAAACATCAGAGTACCAGATGCAGCACCAGACCACCAATGACACCTGAAAATCCTCCCCTAATAACCTACACTCTAATATGGATATTTTATTGTTTACAAGTCTTAATGACTGCAACTTCCCCCCTTAAAAGTTCATGTGGAGAAAGAAATTAGTTAGCTGATAAACCTACCATAAACAGATGCTGCAAAGCTTGCAAGAGTCAAGGGCACTCTGACTTCAGATGAAGTCCAAGTATGGTTTAATACAACTACTGTCAACACTTAATTGCTTTCAACCGAATTCAAGACTAGTCTGCTCCAAGAAATCATATCAAAACTTTTCCATTCATGCCGCATGGCTTACCTCCAGCATTTAGGATTTAAAACTGAAGTTTCTGCTAAGAAATCCAGAGCATATGTCAGTAGAGTGAAAGGAAAGAACAAAAAAAGTAAAATTTGGATAATACATTAATCAAACACAGATTGTTTCAGTCTCATCCTCTTATAGCTGTTTTAATCCTACAGCGAAGACTCTGCTCAAAAGGAAGATAACTACAAGATTCCCATGACTTCACAGCGCTTAAGCAGGGTCCCCTATCTTTATAAAGCAACATAAGGCTTGTTTTCCTGGGAGTCCCTGAAGGCTTCTTCAGTGGACCTGGAAAGAAATGCATGCAGCCCAGTTCCTTCCACCAGAGCTTCACGAACAGCAGTAAAAACTGAGGTAAGGGGATACAGCATAAATACACTGGACAGTCTTTGGAACCCTGTAGACTCCTATTCGCCCCTCAGCTGACAGTAGACCAGTTTCACCCCATCCTGTGCATGTCTACAGCACCACCAAACACTAGCACAGGGAGAGCTCTGGGGCCCTAGTGAGGCTGAACACCAGTTATCCATTCTGCATCCCTCCTACAACAGGTTTCTGGTCACTGGTCTGCACGCCTGTTGCAACAAGTGAGCAAGAAGCACAACAAGAGATGAGAAGACATAAATAAAACTTGCTGTACTCTGCACAAAACTTGATATGTTTGAGGCAATGCCATGGCTTTCAGTTATAGAACGACTTGACAGGATTTATTTTCTGAGTAAAATACCAGAAGGCAAGACTGAAAGCAAAAGCCCATCACTTCTTGACCAAAACCTAGTGGAACTGACAGAACACCGTTCATTCCTGATGGGACTATCTTGAATGTGTACTAAAGAAGAAATTTCACACCCTGCATGTTTAAGAGCTATCTTGTTACTATCAGCTCAACAAAACATCAGAAGTAAAAGATCAGCCTAGGTGCAAAGTGAAACTAATAGGAGCACGCAGCAGAGGCCAGAGAAGCAAAGAAAATACAGCAACTGCAGCATAAATGCATGCACAATGAATTTACAAACTTCAACTTTATTTGAAAGTACAACAATTAGGAGAAAATACATTGCAATTGTTTTAGCTTTTAAAAGATACCCAAATAAATTACATAAAAGAGTTGCACAGTTCTAAATATTAAAAAGATCATAAAAATTAATGGCGCTCTCATATGCCAAGATTAATCCTTTTCCGTTTCAACTACATTAAAAGTTGCCTGTGCAGGGATTATTTTTATAGCTATGCAAAATCCTTACAGTTTTCAGGTCTTGATGATGCCACAGTAAAGATTAACAGGCATAGGCACTTAAGGGCAAAAAAAGATTGAGAGATAACATCCCATGAAAGTCAGATCTCTATATTCACAGACGGTCTCTAACTAAACACTACTGTAAGTTGCAAAAGGTTTTAAGTAGACAACGTTATCCCCTATCAGTAGAACGGAAAGTGTGCTGTTAGATTATGTAGGTTACACTGGAGTTTAATTTTCATTCAAGACCTTGACGCCCCCACAAGGTTATCAGTGCTTTCTACAGAAAATGTCTTTTTCAGAAAATGAATATATATGTTTTGGGCCACACCGATTTTTACTGTATTTGGCACCCTGTTAAGGAAAAACACCATTTATTCCAAAATTAGCTTTTTCTTCCTTCATTGTTCCACACTTCTTCCCAGATTTAGAGGTGCTGGCATTCAGATAACCACAGAATGAAACCTAGCATAAATTGCTACTCCTCTCAACACATTCCATTACAGTATATAACAAAACAATATTAAAGGCTACTGATACTGTGGAGGTTTCTCTTTTTACTGTACCACACCCGACTCTTGATGTGCAGTGCCTGTACATTTATCTTCCAAACTAAGATATGAGTTTGAAGCCTGGCTCAAGTTAAGTAAAAATTTTTTTACACTGAGGGTGGTGGAACACTGGCACAGGTTGCCCAGAGAGGTGGTGGATGCCCCATCCCTGGGAACGTTTAAGGCCAGGTTGGATGGGGCTCTGAGCAATCAGATGTAGTCAGGGATGTCCCTGCTCCTTCTAGGGGGGCTGGACTAGATGACCTTTGAAGGTCCCTTCCAACCCAAACCATTCTATGATTCTAAGTATCAGATTTTTGATAGCTAGGAAATAGACTCAAATTTAGGAAGCTCTAGGCACATTTTCATTCATGTCCAAAAACGTTTGCTCCTATTCACCCTGGTTTCTGTCTGTGCCTTTGGGTCATACCAGGATACCATCTCCCTTTTATCCCAGAATTTTCTATTGACAGCACTACTGCTAGTCACATGCTCAGTTAAAATGCAAGTCTTTCTGCTCTGTATCTATTTCCTAATACTTTCCCAATGGTTATTACAGCACAGTAAAGTAAAAGAATGTCATCTTCATTATATTTGCTGTCCAAGTATTTCCCTACAGGATAATAGCTAGGTAGGTATTTGATATCAGTCTTGGTCCTGACACACTGCATACTCTCCCCTTAATGTGTCGAGAGTCCTCAGCTCTAGTTACTCTCTCTGGAGGTATCCATGACAGAGTCACAGTTACAGACCTGAAACATTATACATAGCTCTGCTTCTATTTACCAAAATTACTTTTTTTTTCATAACATGACTCAGAGAAAAAGAGGGAAACATATCTCAGCTTCTGCCAATAGGATTCTATCCCTTTTATTCCTTTATTTTATATAAGTTTTTAATCCTTTCTGCAGATGACAGTCACGTGACCAAAGTACCAGCAGGAAAAATTTACCCATCGGGAGAGTAAATGACATTCTTCAGACTGCTTTGGGTATGGAGAGCTCCCAAAACTGCCTTTGGAAATAGCACAGGCAGCATTTCCACTGATGGGATTAAATGAAATCAGCTGCATTGTGCTGCAGCCATCCAGTTTCCTCTTTGGCTGCAAGTACTGGCATGAACTATGATAAGCCTCAGATAGCGCTTCATTGAAATCAAAGAACCAAGACAGCTCTGACTTATTAGTATTCTGCAAAACAGTGGTGACTGATTTTTAATTTAAAAAAAGAAGAGGGAAAGGGTGATAAAAATCTTATATTTAAAAGTGTGCTTTCTGTTTACAAGAGGCTTTATTACTCCTGATGACAAAGAAACCATTTGGGTCTCCACAAAAATTTCACTGTGTGCTTGTAAAATTAAATTCTCCTTCCATTAAATATCATATAATTTATCTAGTTCACCTTAAAAAAAAAAAAAAAAAAAAAAAAAAAAAAAGAAAGAAAAAGAACCTGGTACTTTTTGTTGTGAAACACTCAGCTATTCCCTAACTTCCAACTATATACAAATACAGGCGCTGAATACAAAACAGGCGCTGTTCACAAAGCTTGCAACTGCTCCTGTCACACACTTACTCCAAAAGTAAAATTTTCTTAAAGCTTTAGCAGCTGAGAGAATATGTTTGCGTAACTTTTCATTAGATTCTCCTTCCTCTTTTCTCTCCTTTAAAGCGACATTATTATACCTCCCACGGAAAAAAAAAAAATAAAAAAAATTTAAAATATGTGTGTATATATATATAAACAGGACAACTCCACCCTTTCCTCTCAGTTCAACACCACCAGGCAAGACTCAGCCAGAGGTCAGCCGCTATGCACTCTCAGCTACTTCCTTCATTTCTATGCCCTTCCACATTCCCCATCAAAAATCACACTAAGAGCTCACCACATCTGCATTTGCCAAAAATCCATTATTTCTGCAATTGATGCAGCACAGCTTATTACAGCTGCAAACATTCCTAGGCTCTGATAATTATAAGCCCATGGCTGGGTGTCTAATTAAAGGAGGAATGAATTAATGAGTTTTACCAAAGGCTTTTGAGTCACCATTATAATTCTCACCCTTAATCGGCAGCAGGACACTCAAAGGACAGCGTGAGCAGGATCAAGAGCAGAGGGGGGGGATAAACCACCCCCAGCTGATGCTTCTCCCATCACGTTCCTCTCCAACATGTCACTGTCATTCAGACCCCAACAGCCAGATCAGACCCAGCAGGAAAACGCCTGGGCCTTTTGGACAGCTGAATACAAAAACGCTTCCTGAAGCTGCCACAAAGCACACACCAGCCTTTGAATGCCAAGAAACGAGGAGATGCCGGGCGAGAGGCTCTGCAAAGCGCTGACTCCACTGCTTTCATTCATCCGCGGCCCCAGCCCCCACCCAGCGCCAACAATTACAGTTCAGTCTCAGGCTCCCAAGGAGGCAGAAATTGAAAACACGTTTTCATTGAAGCACAGCTTGAATTTCATGAATTCCATTACTCTCAACTTTCTCAGCATTTCCTGGAGTGAATACTGTAAAACAAGGGAGAAAGGGGCCGGGGGATCTGTATGCGAGGCGGCAGTCGTACGCTACCCCTTTGACCGTGCCAGGCTGAGAAGAGACTACAGCGGCACTGGGAACATGAAGGAGGACGATTCCTAAGCTGAAGAAAATATGTATGTACTAAACGTAAGTTTAGGGAGGAAGGAAAGGAACAAACTGCCAGAGGCTTCAGAACAGTAACATCATCCTTTATGACTAGCACTTAAATGGCAAGGCTACAGGCACAGCCCAGATGCAAAGCATCACAACTTCAGCAATGCAACAGACAGTATCTCTTCAGCAGACTGCAGAAATCTCAGTATCAAACTTACCAGCTTATCAGCTGTAGTTTACCAGCTACAGCAACCTGAGCACAGTGTTAAACTGCAAGAAAGCTTACCCCAAGGAAAGAGCACGGAGTACGGTGAGGTCATACTCTGCCCACCAGATTATTCAGAAATCTGCTATTCAACGCTAAAGCAATTATAATCATCTGAGAAAAGAGGGAGCACCAAGCAATGGGTCATTTTTTTTCCGCACATACAGTTGTAACCCAATCAACTTTGGGATTATTCAGGTTTGCTAATTAACACCCTAAGGAGAGCTTTGATACCATCACCAATACTCTCAATGGTTCCTTCGCCGACACCCTCTTCCCTCGCTCACCCCCAGCCTGGGCCTTGTCTTCAGGAGCATTACATCATCTACCGCACTGAGTCCTCCTTGTAACAGACACCATTATGCAACTGAAGTGCCTCCATTTGGATTTTGGCATTATTTTGAATTTCAGCGTTGAATAGAAGGCTTGTTTAAATTCCCCGCATGAACAGCGGCATTTTGCAGACTGAAAAGGGTGCCCAAGCACAGACACCAACACTGGCATAACAACGCGCCCGAATGTGTTATACATTTGTGAAACATCCATTCCCCACATTCCCGTTTCCCCTTGTTCAGGAATAAGCCCAGCACTGTTAAGACTGGTTAGCAATATATTTCATCCCTAATTTCACACTACAAAAGACTTTCACACATATGCACGTGTGGCACCATTCTGAGACGTACCAGCCAGAAAAAGCACTTAGCACTGGCTGAGGAAACCACAATCCAAGGGTGCAGCTCCAGTTTAAGTGAGCGTGAAGGGGAGCGTCCGCTTTCCCCTGGCTGGTTTCAATGTTTCTCTTACTATTGACCAAAAAATGCTAATTTGTTAAAATAATAACTTAAAAGAAGTTTGGCACGCATTTCATCTGCTGAAGCAAGCAACCCGATAGCCACGTGAAAGCACCAGTTATTATAAATGTTACCCTCCTCTCCAAGTGCTTAGGGAAGGGAATCGGTACAAGTATCGTGACCGAGTTACACCAACTGCTGTGTCCACATATCGCATGCTAACCCACTTTTTTTTTTTTTTGGCAAGAGAATAGCTTTGCAGCCTGAAGCACGCAAATGACTGCTTTGCAAGAACATGCACATTTGTGGCTTACTAAATCCTAA
>WHYT01017862.1:225035-250043 GCA_009806455.1 Tetrax tetrax
TTAAAAAAAAAAAAAAAAAAAAAGCCACACATACATTGTAATGCCTATGAGAGCAGGCACTAAAAGGTCCTCCTCCCAGTCAAGTCCACATAAGAGATCCGGGAAGACCCCTCTGATCATGTTCTCCACAGCCTATTGTGTCTTTGGTCCTTCCAGGGACAATGATATTGTCAAAATGTTATTTCTGGATGCAGTCTTAATTTCTATTATAACCCAACCGACCACTTCTGTTCCTAAACCAAACTGCATGGGTTAGGTTTTGCTATTACGCTGATCCTAATCCATACCCCTCAGAACAGAGCGGGTACTGCCCATGCTTTCCAGCAGTCTGCCTTGTAGCTTTACCTGATGACAGAAGATGGCTGTATATCATGATCTCTCTCCCAGCTCGTGACTGGACTGACTTACTGTGCACTCACAGTTTATATATAAATATATAATGTGTGCACATGCAAAAGTAGTACTGAGAAGAGAGATCAACAGCAGCAAAGCAACACTAGACTTAACTAGATTGCTTATACACTGAGCACGAAGGAGTTTAAGTGAATGTTTCAGATATGAAGTGACATAAGCTAAAACAAGACATAAAGCAATATATCTCCTACCTCAAATGTTTTCACATATTAGAGATGACCCTGCATACTCCACTCATCTTTGCGATACATAAGCAGAAAATGCAGTCACAAGGGCATCCTTAGCAAAACACTCCTGCTGTTACACACCTTGTCTAACAAATACAAAAAAAAAAATTGATTATGTGATCAGAAATTTCAAATCCAAAATGGTACCATACATGTCATAGCAAGCACATTTGCAAAAAGCAATAAATAAGAAAACTCTGCTGATACACTAGGCCTAGAATAGCCCTACGACAAAGAAATGGCTTTCTAAAAGCCTTTACAAGGTCTACACAGACTGTAAATGTTCAGTATAAAAATAATAAAAAAGATATTAAAATGTGACACAAATTTTTAAATAGAGAGGATTTGGAAACAAACACAAACTGTCTTCACATACACAGACTGAAAACTGGAGCTATGTCATTAACCACTTCCTGATTAAATGAAGTAATTTAGTTAACCTGAAACAATTTTTTTTTTGACATGAAATAGCTTAAGGCTTTATTGCTTTCATTTAAATTTGGCAATTGAATTTATAATCCTCATTGTGAGACAAAACATTAAAGTGTTTGTTTTACTTTTTAAATCCAAACTCTTCCTGTGTACCAAGAGGATAAGGTTAACAGTCACTGTCTTTGAGCCATAAAGTCTGCAGAGATGACATATCAAACATTTATTTATTTATAGCTGAAAGTGACAACTGTCATTAAAAAGGGGCTGATGTTCCCTCTTGTTTCAGCTCTGGTATGCTTTATCTTGGTAGAAATAGTTTTGGTCTTGAATCAAATAAATCAAGATCACCAGAGCCTGTTACCGAAACTTAAAAGTGAGTGTAGTTTTTCTTCATCTGCACCAAGGGAGGGACAATGACAATATCATCTGAATCGTCTGAGTGAGCTTCATCCACAGACAGAGAGGGAGTAGGCTGCGACTGCTTCTCAGAGGACTTGGCTGAAATAATTACAAAGGAAACAAGGTCATCAATAAACAACATTGACAAAAAACAAGCCCTTGTGGGTAGTGTAATATTCTCTGAGCCATTAAATTTCCAGAATTACCTACAGTTATTAATAACTCTAATCTTTTTCTGCATATAACTATTCCTGTTCCTTTTTAATGAAACACACGCATGGCAAGCGTTAAGTCAACATACTGACCACATATGATTTGTCTTATTGTCTTTAAATCTTTACAAGTGGCTACACATCACAAAGTAAAGCAATTTGATACTGAAGCTATCTCAGGTCATAAAAATAAATATTTATTAGATAGTCAGAAAAGGAAAAATTGACTCAAGCAAGCTTAAGCTAAGCAAAAAGATCATAATGAGAACTTCAGTCAGAGATGAAGAAAGTTGGAATTAGTGAGGAAAAAAAAAAGGATGGAAGCTCTCAGTGACTGTCTTTCACACTTATGTCTGTAAAATACCAAAAAAATTATTCACATGCTATACTATCTTACTTAATGACAATAAAAATGGTGACCACATAAGGATTTTTTTTTTTCTCCTTTTTTTTTTTTCTTTAGAAAATTTTCACTTCTTTGCTGTTTTTCTGGGTGCATGGTTCTACACATTTCATTTACTCTAACATTCGAGGAAACATTCAGAGCATGAACAAATAGAACTCTAATGATTCCAGTAAATACTGGAAAATCAGAGGGTTAAAATGGATACATACAAGGCCCCTAACGTCTGATGAGCAGAACCAGCAGCTTGTATCCCCTCTGCAAGACATACATGGACTAAACAATGACAAATATTAATACCTCCTAGCACAATATTCTCCCCTCAACTCCACTTATTTTTCAGTTTAAAATATCAATTCTCTGAAAACACTATCTCCCAGAGAAGAAACAAATGAAGACCATCTGTGGTAGAAAGAGGAAACAGACAAGGACAAAGCCACATGCTAAGATTTTGACACTGAAATGGAAGGGAAAGTGGAGGACACGCAGAGAATGTTATACCTGGGGGACAAGAACAGACATGCCATGGGTCACACAGTGAAAGAAGAGGTTCCTGAGACAGGAAAAATAAAACAAAAACAAAAAAAAAAAACCAAACCAAAAACCTCCTGGTATGGAAGACAAGGCATATACAGCAAGTGGAATGTGGAAGAAAGAGGACTGCAACCAGCCCAGAAATAGAAAAAAGTGACAGACAGAGCACCTGTGACTGGAAAGGAGGAATGCAGGGAGGCCATTACATTGACCTCAACCTACAGAAGCAAAGAAACACATGACTTTCTAGCTAAGGGAAATTCTTTTCCAGGAAGATCTATGAGCCAGTAGTACTGGTGATAAGGGTGAGCAGAGAGATCTTCCAGAAGCAGACATGATAACTAGAAGATGCAACTCCAACAATAAACAGATATATATAAAATAGCTTAATATTTTCTAAATCACTCTTGGTTATATCCTGCTCTTGATGTCTGAGATTTTCTTGTCTGCATCTTCAGTTTAATATATTTTGGACTGTAAACTGTATCTTTGTTCTTGTGAACGGGTAGTGTTCTATGTAATTCTATGATTTTTGAAAAGCTTCAAAATAAGTTAGTAGTTTTATCCAGAGTGGCTAGTGATATACAGAAAGAAATGCTGCCCTTATTCAAAGATTTCTGTGCAGGCACAGAACACGTTCTTCCTTCCTGCCACCTACCTGACAGAAAGAAACAAAATGCTAAGTTTCACAGAATGAATTGTTATTATCTGTTCCATTTCATGGGAAGCAGCAAAAATGGCTTTACAAATCTCAAAGTACTGTCCACACATAGCATTGAATGCTACACTGCTTTTGTTTTGTTTTGTTTTTTTTTTTAAGAAAACAGAGACCTCTAATCTGATGCAAACAATTAAAAGTCTGCAATGCTAGACCAGGATGATATAAATTTTTTTCTAGCATATATAAGGCACTCTAAAAGATATTTTCATCTTTCCCGTTCCTCTCAATATAGGGCTGAAGGGCTAGGTAAGTTAAATTACTTACTGCAGTATATACTTTCATTGAAAGTTTAAGATCATTGCAAGACCCAGAGGTCACAAAAAGCAAGCTTGGACTTGGGAAAAATGAAATAAGCTTGTTCAACAGTTGCATGATTTCAAGCTAAAGGAATTTGATTGCTTTAAATCACTCAGCTGTTAAACAAGCTCCATGTCTCATGTACTTTCCAAGCTGCAGGATAACCAGTGAAATACATCACATGAAAAAGCAATTTTGCTAGCAGATTTTTACGTCAGCCATGAGTGAGGAATGACAGATGTTGGACTTTCAGTTAACATTAACCTGTTTAAGCCACATGAATTCAGATGGCAAAAATACTGCTACAACCAAATAGATTGCGGAGGAGTCACATCTCTTCATAGAGGTGGCATTTACACCAGAACGCTCTGCTTCCTTTAGTACATTTTTCCCCATTTGTCACTTAGGAGAGTTTGGTTAAACCTTCCAACGCAGCAAGAGCTAATGCTTCTGCTACTTAGTGCAAGACAGTCTCTTGGGCAGTTGTGCAGTTACAGAAGCACATCCAGTACATCTCTTCACAAGCTACCTAGATACATTCTACCCTCATCCTAGATTTTGAAAATGTCTCCCATATTTGTAAGATCAGCAGCAAATATAACCTGCTCCGCTCCCAATCTCTGCTTTTCAATATTGACCAGAAAAGGGCTGCAAGGAAGAAAGTGTGAATGCTTATAGTCTCCTCTCTATTCCTTCCAGCATAAATCCTTCCAGAACTTCATTCATCACTTTATCATCATAATAAAAAGTTAGCTTTGAAGACTTCATAGCTAGGCAGTGACTGTGCTCTATTAGTATTCATACTATTGCATTTACCAGACTAGCTTCATCTTTTACCCTTCTTTGGGTCTTAGAAGCACTTTTTCAGAAGGACAAAGATTTTTTTTTTTTTTTTTTTTTTTTTTTTTTTTTTAGAAAAAGTGATTCCTTCTCTTTGGGTAGAATTTCACAACTTATTTACTCTAGGTTTAGACTGAGCATACCAATAATGACTACTGCGGTAGAGCCCAGGCAAAACACGATGCTGCAGCATTTTTTTGTCTGGATACTGTCACTAGACATAACTAAAATCACTCAAAACTAACATCTTCAGAAGCAAGTACTGCCTACTTTTTCACAAATCAGAATAAGCTCCTGAATATGGAATACTGTAAAGTTTCTTAAGTGTGTTTTCCTTTACTGAAGGGCAACCTCTGTATTCACAACCCCTGCAAATCTGGCTTATTCCCCATCTCATAAGTTAGAGAAACAGCCTCAGCTGCTTACAGCATGTTCTGTTTCTGAGCAAGTCTGCAGGGACTTTCAGCTTTTCATTGAGAAAAACCAAGTCAACGTTTCTCAGGTCACCCTCAAATTTGCTCTTTTTTCTCCAGCTGCTCCATAAAAGCCCAAAATACCTCACTCTGGATAGAATCAACCTTTTTAAATTTGTTTTTAACTCCTTTGAAGCTGCATGTCTAAGGCTGTCTTATCTGCATCATTGTTTTGCCTTTTCTATTCAGTACTTGTAACATCCTCTTAAAAGCCTCCTTGTCTTTAACCCTATCTTCTCAGAAACAGCAATGACGAATTCAAGAAGGAAACCAAATGGCATAAGAACCATAAAAAAGACAGACATTTTCCCAGTTTGTATTATAGTAGTGCTAGTTAGCAAGATTATCCAGGACTTCATTTTTCCCCTTATTGCAGCAACTGAAGACTGCTGGAAAAAACGTGACTGAACACACGTGGCTGACTGGGATGGTTCTTTTCACCAGATGTCTGTCCCCTTCAGAAACTAAGTCAAGATGGTGAACGTGTTCTCAGCTTGTCTATGGATTCAGGCCCAAAATATAGTGGAAAGTACTACCACAGCTACAAAGCTGGGGGAATTGAAAAGGAAGTAGAGAGGCAATACAGGGGAACACCGTGTTCCTTGAATAATTACTACTCAGATCATAGAGAGACCTTCCAAACCACAGTTGTGACAAAAAGGCAAAGCGCTGTGAGGAAGGTGGTACTGATACTGTCAGTTTTGGGGTTTTTTTTATGAAAGGGATTGCACTTGTCAGTAAAAGCAACACATCATCAATTAAAAAAGATACAAACAGAGTAAAGTATGCATTTGCAGATGTGCGTGCTTGTGCAGATGTTCTCTATAAAACTGTGTGTGCACCCACTCAAAATACACATACTTTTGAACACAGAGGGAAATGAGATTACCAGGAAGAGATGACATGGAGATTGAAGGTGGTGTCTGGAGTGGTGCTGAGACCAGTTTCTTGTCTGTAATAGAAACTGCAGAATCTGCTTTCTCACTTAGTGCACTGGACACAGAGGGCCTGCAAAAAGACATACTGAACAGCATGAGGCATGGCATGGTAATTGCAGTCTGTCTTCAGAGGGTATGCTGAAAAGTTTCTTGTGTTGCTAGCCTCCAAGAGATAAAAGCTTATCACACCTGCAGAAATGAACTCAGACACTAAAGTGAGGTGACAGCTATGTAATTCTCCTTGTAACCATGGCAGCCAATATGAAATACTTTCGAAGCAGTAAACCCTGGAGAGAACCGAGGTATTTTTCAAGACAGCCATCATAATCCTAAGGAGTAAGCAAATTATTGCGTTCTTCCTGAGATAAGTCATTAAACTGCATGCAAGATGGCATTCTAGCTCTTCCCTTTTCTTCCTCCACATAACCCTTAACTTTTACCCGTCAGGGCTTCAGATTCACTTCCATTAAGTGAGTGTACTGGCAATCAGCTTGATTGTAACTGTAAATTGTTTGGTTTTTTCCCCAAAAGTAATTATTTTACTTTACTTTTCCTCATTGCTATGGAAGAGAACATGCAACAGGATATGCGAAGGCTACTTTTAGCTGCACAGCCTTTGCGTTTTCTCATGACCAAGCTCTCCCCTGCCTTTGTTGGAACGATGGTCTTGTTCTCCTTCTCTGCCAAGGAACCTACACTAAAATTCTATTTAAAATATAACACCTCTCCCATAATAAAAACATTTTTGATACTGCATGTTGAAGAAATATCTAATTCCTCACTCACCTCTCCTCAAGCAGTACTGTACGTGCTAAGTGAGCCCTGAAAACAGACTGGATGAATGTCACAATCTCATCCTTCTCCTTGCAATCAGAAGACAAGCTCAAGCAGTTTGCCATGGAAGATATGCAGGAATTCTGCAAAGCAATCAGATTAAAGAAAATTGACCTTTTGCAGATTATGTAGAAGCTCGACAGAAGCTTTCACAATGTTACTCCTGACTGTGAGAGTGGTAGCAGAGCAAACATTCCCATCTTTTGGTCTGCAGTCTTTAAGGTTCTATAAGACTAAGTCAGCAAGAAATGCAAGTCTGATCATCATACAAGCTTTGAAGCATCTGTGTTCAATTAATGAAAGAGCACACACCTGCAAGGAAAGTTCATTTATTTTCCAGGAAGGAAACCTTTTAAAGTCAAAGGAGGTAAGGCAACCTTCATAATGGATATATCTTCTGCTTGTATCAAGCAAAAGTATTCAGCCCTACTACAGTGGGCCAGTTTATGAAATAAAAGTTCATGTAAAGTGCAACCAGATGGACAACCTAGATGCAGAATTACAAATTAACTCCAGCCTGCTAAAGGTCCAAAGAACGGTCATATAAGTTGGCAAATGATTTATAGAAACAAGAAGTTTAATTGGTAAGGAAATTTTTCATATTCAGAACTGAGCAATCTGGAGTGGGTTAGACACGACAGAGGACACTACAAGTCTGTGGTTGAGCATGTCACATGCAAGACTCCTTTACTTTTCAATCCAATCAAAGATCCTTCCTAGATTCTTATTTCTCAACTTCAGTGACAAAGATTTATCTGCTACTACAATGATTCAGTAGTGAACACTTGAGAGCAAGTACAGTTTTCAATAGCAGTCTGAATTAAATACTTAAAGGGTACCTTATTAGCTGATGGGAGAATCAGAAAAGAAGAAGAAGAGACCTAGTTACAGTCCATAACGCAGCCTTACTTCTAAGAAAAACTGAACTAAAGAAGATGGGAGGCTAGGCAATGAGCTCTTATATTTCTGGAATTACAGTGGTGCTGTAATGTTTAATGCCAACCAGTGCATTAAAACCACATCACCAGGTGATTCAGAGAATTAAGTCTAGAAGTACAGTACTTTATACTGTAAACTAAATATAACGGGATGCTTGGATACCCATTTGCCCCAACAATTACCTTGTTGTGAGATTTTGCATCATGCATCCTGTTATTCAGTAACAGTTTCTGTCGCGCTAAATGTCCTCTGAAAGCTGCCTGAAGCGTAACAACCACCTAGCATGGAAAGAAGTAGATGTTAGCTCCTTTGAAAGATGGCAATTATAAATGAAAACAAGAGTCCAGAGGGAAGACATGGGGAAAATTACTTTTCCCTGTGCAACTGAAACTCTCTGATGTCTTGACATTTTCTTATGCTTAAGAACATACATCCCCATTACTTTGCAGGTACTCTGCCACAATACAGAGAATCCCCAGCCTGTGACAACCCATAGACATACACCTCCATGGTTTAAATCCAATCTTGAAGGTGTTCAGGATTGATCCTATCAAATGCAGTTACATTCTAGCTGCCAACACTAGCCTATATTTCACAAATAGAGCAACATTCTCTCATTCCCATATTAGATTCTGGCTACCCAGAAGGCTCTGTGACACTCCGATACAATCAGAAAGCAAGCCAAGTCTGGCAGACCATTGTGGTGATTATGTTGAACGTTAAGTCTTCCATCTCTACTCAGAGATTTTACTGGATTCTAACCAATGAAAAGCATCTAGATGTAAAACAGTATGTTTGTGTCACATGGTTAGAATTTGTTCTAATTTCTGAAAGTAGGGTTTTTAATATTCAGGAAGAAACAACTGTAAGATGCTATGTTGTGCTATTTGGAAAAAAAGCCAGCTTAATCAAAACCTTGTGCAAAAGATTTATCAAGAAGTGACTATGTTTGACAAACTTGTCGATTTTTTCATAATACTCAGAGCCAATTCTCCTTAGCAAAGGCTTCAAATTCCTACTTCAAATCTTTCTGAAGACTCATCATAGTGAAAAGGAAAGCATTATTAAAATCAAATTTAGATAAAAACTGTCCTATCTGTTGGTATCAAACTTTGATCAAAATTTGCAGAAGTGTTCATCTTGCAGAAGGTACCGAGCACAGAAAATTTTAGACCAAAAGGGGTACACTTAGACAAGATATATCAAACAAAATCAGGATGTCAGAAGGAAGATCATGAACCAGCCTGAAGAACAAACATGATCTTGGTACAACAGTTCATATTACAATAAAACTTTTTTATTTTTAAAGAAGTTATTTTTTTGTACTTTGATACAAATTAAATCTGTTTTACTGTTTTGTTGGGTGTCATAAACACACTCACCTCATCCAGAGCAATTTCTGCTTTCTGAAATGAAAAAAGCCTAAGTTAATGCCACAAATACATACATACAAGTTTTATCTAAAAAAGACTCTCCAGATTTTCCCCAACAATTAAAACACACAGAAAATATAGGCAAAAGCAGCAGCAGGGAAGACTTGAAAAAAAAGCAGCAGAAGAGAAGATAGTGGTAAGGAAATGGACTGGGAAGCACTGCTGCAGTTCCTGGGCGTCGGCAGCAGGTTACTGTAGATGCTAAAACGAAAGTAAGATTCAGAGGGAGATGTCCTCACTGTTCTCTGACAGGAGAATCTCACCTTGTTTTGGTACATCTTCCAGTGTCTCTGGATTATTTTGGCTGCTTGTTCCTTCCTGTAATCTTCTTTGCCTTTAGCCATGCAGACTGGTGAAGACTGCAAAGGAGAATCTAAGTTAGTACACTACAGATACAAGTTGGAACTCTATGAGGGAAACCAGTTACAAATGACTCTTAAAAAATCAGCACCACAGTTATTAAATGTCCATCCTGCCTGCAGGGTGGAAGGAAGTTAAAGAGGAAAACTCTTAGTTCTGAACACTGTTCATGTTCAAACTCATGATTCTACAGAATGGTTTCAGTGAAATACATTCCTATCCCAATTTCAGCTGTTAGAGCATGGGAATGGAAAGGTTTTCCTTTCTGTATACTCCTATTTTCCCATGCATTGCTAAAGCGATAGAGCACCAACTGTGGAACCCACTGCTCTGCTGATCAGAAATGGTTTGTATATTATCGACAGACTGAGAACAAGTGTCAGCATACCTAATTTTGCAAATTTTCTCCAGGAAACACTAGTATTAATTAACTGGGGAGCTCTCTAATGTCTCGTCTTGGGAACTGTGGTCCCATAATCATCTGTTTAAGCTTACTGATGAGCTGACCATCATGTGACACTGACAAGACAGAGAGCTTGTGTAAATTGCAATAACTCTACTCTTCTGTCTTGAAGAAATTAATTAGGGGGGAAAAAGACAAACTAAGAACAAAACAAGATTTTGTTCCAGTTATTTCTTTTGAGGTGTGGTTGTATATTCCACCTCTCATCATCTGATCCTTTTGATCCCTAATTATCACATACTAATTGTCATACCTCATTTGCCAAACAGAAGTTAACTGCAATTTTAAAAGACTAATTTAATTTGTTGGTGTAAAATTAAGTAGAAGAACAAGAGATTTTTATCGACTCTGAAAAAAACCTCTTAATTCTGTGAAAAGGATTTATTTATAACCTAAAATCGCTGAGTTACAGGCTTAAGTTTAGCAAATGGATCATGTTATATTAAATATGACAACCTACTATTAAAATGAAAAATTGGTAGGACTTAGTGATAATTACAAATAATGGGAACATTTCAATAAATAGATGGTTACTGGCCAAGAATATATATAGTCTGCAGAGGAAAAAAGGAGCTGTTTATTGGCTGGTTTTAAAGACTGAAGTTATTTGGTATTCCAAACATCATCTAGCATCCATCAGCCCATAACACACAAAAAGAATCTGAAGAATTGCACAGTATATCAAAAACCAGCACCCTCTTAAGCTAGTGGACATTTTTATTCATATTTTTTACTGCCTGTATTTCAGGGTCTATTTATTTTTAAGTACAAATGATCAAAAGCCTCGGTAATAATTTTCAACTAGTTTTTAGTGAAATGAGATTAACATGACCACACTGCATGTGAAAGCATGTCTGTCGGTGCCTGTTCGTCTCTACTGGCCACTTACAACATTTGGCAGAGGGACAGAAGGTTATGAAGATATCAAGTTCAGCCACATTTCACAAAAAAGCCCAACTGATTACAGAGCCACATTTAAGAACGTCCAGGATTAACAGATGCACAGATATATTTATTAGATACTGGAAAAAACAGAAAAAAAGAGGCTATGAATACCTCAACTCTAGAAAAACTTCAATTCAAAGGGGATAAGGTTTATTTTATTGTATTGACATCTTCCTAATTCTTCACTCAAATATGGTGTCCCATCAGCAGAGGAATTAAAACATTTTCATGATGATTAGTGCTCTACATCCTGTAAACTTTACCACAAAGAAGTACCCTGCTTCCATCCAAACAGAAAGGCTAATGAATATCTTCTGACTGGATAGCACATGTGCCCTAACTAATCACCTGACCAGCATAAAAAAAAAATTGAAAAGAGTTTTTTTATCTTTTGCCAATAAGCACACTTACCTGTGTCTCTTTTTTATCTAACTGCCAACTCCTACAAGGCCCCGTTCCCTCTACAAAATTGAACTGAAATTAGCTAGTGAGTTCAGATGTTAGAAGAAGATATAAGCAAAACCACAAATGCCTTTTAAGTGTTCGGGCTTTTTACCTTTATTTTTTTAAAAAAATAAAGTGTAAGCCTCTTGTGACATTCCACTGAATAATAAAAAAGTGATGGTGACTCAATCAGTAAGAGAACAGCTCCAAAAACCCTCAAGTTACAGGGGTAACTATTGAAACAACTTAACAAATGCTGAAAATTAACCATCATCCAGAATCCCTATGACAAGATTTAATGCCTCTCTGCAAGACACAACTAGCAGCTCTTTAGACTATCAGCTCAATTTGCAATATATTAGTCAGATGGAAGTGAAAAAAAAAAAAAACCCCACAAACACACATGTCTGTACCTTATTAAGCTTTTCCATTGTATCTTCCCCCATCTGTCTCTCCTCTTCCTCCAATTTTGACTCCAATTTCCCTACTTTTGGTATCAGGTTCTGGATCTCCTCACTATGGTTGGAAAAAGCAAAAATATTTATAACTAGAAATTTTCTGTTCACACTTTGAAAATACAGTATCTACTTCATAAAATTTGGTTGCTTTGGGGTTTTTTTAAGGCCAAAGTGGGAAACTGCTCAGGAAAACATGATATATATTCTCATAGTAACAGACATGTAACCTCAGTTCTCAAGTTGCCTTAAGTTAAAATTAAAAAGTCCCACTGTTACAGCGGTACCCTTGATACTATTAATAATGTAGCTAGATTTGCTATTTTATATTTGTCAAAGTCATTCCATACAAAGCAATAACAAAATAACTTCTGTTTCACCACGGGTGCACAGGACTATTGACAGCTATACAGAATACATTAAAGTAAATGGAATGACATACTGGCAATGGTCTAGAAGCACAGGCTAAGGTAATGTGAAGATACTACAGTTTTTTCTTAGAAAGTAAAAAATGTCTCTGAGCCCAACATGGTAGCTTTCCTTTTCCACTTATTAATTTTTATTATAACTTAATTTTTATTTTTACTATACTTCTTAGTCTTCCACTTCCTCTAAAATCACTCTGTATAATTATTTCCCTAGAAATTTACTCCATTCCTCCAAAACAGTTCTGCTTAAATGAATTCCCAGCTTCCTGCAGTTCAGATGAACTCCTATGGATTTTGATCTCTCTTCAAAAAAGAATTAAACTTTAACAGATTTTTTTTTTTTTTGGTTCTGAAAGGATCTACTAGTACAAAATGTGTACCTTAAAGTCTGCTCTTCTGCAGTCTTTTCTTCCATCTTATTCTGCCACTTCTGCAGCTCCAGCTCCACTTCAGCCTTAGCTTGCAGTAACTGCTTGATGTCTAATCTACGAAGGTTTAAGGCAATCTAAGCAATACTTAACACGTTCATGCTTCAGCAAAGTGGTTATTTTTTGTTTAAACTTCTAAATAAAACAATTTTTCTCAAATTTGTAAACTAATGTTCAGTTTTTCCTTTTAAACAAAATGTAAGCATACATTGTTCAGAAGCAAAAGGTCTCTTTGCATGCTCTCACTATGCATTTTTGTTCAGAGACTGACACAGGAGGCAGTGTTTTATCAACGATACAGTTGTGTGCACATTTCTGCTCCTGATCAGATGAACCTGCCTGCCCTTATGCACTGACACACCAAATGTGTCCAAGCAGTACAAATTGCAAATAAAATGCTTATTGGGGAGGAAAGAAGTCACAGCGCGTCGTATGGTAGAAGGCAGGCTTAAACGGAGAAAGTGGTAGATCAGAACGTGTTGAAAAACAAGACAAAGTACTTGCAAGAACTGCTGCATAAAGTGACATTTAAGCCTTCAAAGGCTTTTCAGTGTTTAGCAAAATATATCCTTGAAAAATGCATTAGAAACAAGTAGAAATTATCATTTTTCATCCTCGCACTGATTTTTTTTTCTGCACTGTAATTTTACAACACTCGTAGGACTAGAAGCAGCTTTTGAAATAAAAGCTGAAGGGACACTCAGTTTCTTGCTGAAAACATGAAGGGCTTATTTAATTATTTCCTGTCATGTTATGAAATAATGTAATAATTTACAACTATGAAAGAACAACATCTCGGACAAGAGTCGCACTTACTCTTTATTGAGTAGGAGATTTTGAAGTGCCTTCCTATCATTCTTCAGTTTCTTCACTAGCCCTTGGAGGCGACGACATTCCTCAACATGGTCTACCCATTGAGAGTCTGGGTGATCCAGGTCTACAGAAGGCAAAGATGATGCAGCAAGTAACTGTGATGACTCACTATCTGCTGATGACATCCTGGTGTTCTCCATAGCACATACTTTCTAAAAGGATAAATTTACACAAAAAAATACAAAAGAAAAAAGATGACAAAAAATTAAATTTAGCATTAAGTTATATTTTATTTAGGCAATAAGAAAAGATCAATCAGAAGTTAGTTCTAAAATGTGCAGCTATATGTAGCAAGTATGAGAAAACAAAAAAGGGAGGAAGGACACATGGTACAAACATCATTTTACATGTATGAGCTGGAGTGCACAAGGCTGATACGTTGAAGGGCTACATGCCATGAGCACAAGCCAGTGGTTCTGCATTTTCTGCTCAAAGACAGTTAAGATGACCACAAGATTATGATCACTTACTTTTTCTAGTTCCGAAATACGCCTCACCAGCCTCTGTCTGCTCCACTCACTATAATCTAAATACAATAACAAAGCTTTAAATATGAAACTGTATCAGTGAGTCAACATTGTTTCTCGCTTTTTGAAACTACTGACAGATTATCTAAAGACCTTTGAGTCCCAACTTTAAATATCCAGCAATGAAAAAATGAGGCTGGTCTTAAAATATCTGACTTCTAACCAATTAGCTCAGGCATCAATACAAATCATTCACATTCATCAGTTTTCAACAACAGAAAAACGATTATCCAGTTCAGGGATAATAATAAAGGAAACTCAAGTCTGACTGGAGCAATATATCCAGAAGTCAGAGAGACTCCTGTAAGAAACTTATAATTCCAACCTTTGCCCCTCCTGAATCTTAACCTTTGTAATAACTGCCTTGTTTCCACCATTGCAGAGTCCTGCTCTCAAACATATCTTTCAAATGTACCTAAATCCCTTGCCCCATGTTCACCAACGTTTTAGCACATACTTTTTGTTTTATTGGAAGGAGAACTGCTCAGTACATGGTCTAGATCTTCTTTCAGTCTCCGATTCTCATTCTGCAATTCCTTGATGTTCCTGGATAATCTCAGGACAGCAGCATTCAGTGCCTTTAGTCGTTTTTGGGTATCTCTGCCCTCTGCACTTGGAAATAGGGTCAAAAGAGAAAGTTAACTTAAAAGCAGAGAACAAAGAAATAGCATTTAAAAGAGTGGAGCAATCTCACTATTCAAGTCAGCTGGCTAAGTTAACTGTCTCTGTTCCCCCCAGTAGCATTTTTCAACATTTTTTTTTAATTGAGCAGTTACCTATTTTGTAGGAAAAAAACATGCAAAGATCATCTTCTCAACACTTTCACGATTGTTTTAATTGGCAAACAAAGAAGATACTTTGAAAGTTCATTTATCACTTTTACTTCCTCCCCTGCTCTGTTTCATTAATGCATAAACAAGGGTGCTTGCACAAATTTTACTTATTTTGTTTTCCATTTGTTTTGTTAACCAACCTTATGGTGGCTCTATGGACCACTGATTTAAAAACACTTCTATTCAGCCAATTAGGAGACTCCTCCAAAAAAACTGTTCAGCACAAAAAGCTAGCCTGCGTGCTCTGAATTGCTTTCTTTCACTTAAACAGATTGAGACTGGGAGAGAGAGAGGGCTATACATAGTTGGAATAAATCTCAAACAAATACAACACACAAGTGTATTTTCAGATAACTGAATGCTGCTCTAATGTAAAAGAAACTCTTCCCGTGAAAGCAAACCCTAGAGAAATTTATTTCTTCATTTAAGATACATTTCCATCAATAAGATTTGAAACAGACTTGAAGAATACAGCTAACATCAATGTGATGGGAATAAAAGGCATGAGGAAAGAGAAAGCTGCTTTGTGTTAAAACTGTTTTAAACGGTGATTTTGCCTTTTTATTTTTTTTTCTAATAAAAGAGAGAAGAAATCTCAGCTTCTTGATGTGCAAAGTTGTAAAGTTTGTTCACAAAACAGATTTCTAGTGAGATTAAATATTTGTTTTTTATTACTGTAAGAAAGTTCTTAAAAACATACTTCTGGAAACAAAGGTCTGAAGTAACTGAGGGACTTACTTTTGGACAAATGCCACTGCCAGTGACAATCATAGCACAGTTTGTGAAGGAATCTTACATCCACTAGAATAACTACAAGGTAAAAGGGGAGACAGTCTACAGTTCGCTGATATGGTAATTGTCAGTGAAAAGTTGAATCTACTCTATCTTTTGGAAATTAAAAGGAAATTAAGCCATAAAAACAAATAAGTCTGTCCAGATGTCATGGATGACTATTCATACAGCTGTCTCATGCAGGAGGAAAAAAGTAGTAAAAACTAAAACACAACACACCACCAAAAATGAGAAGTGACAGAAATGATACAAATCATAACTGTATCCAGAGTGCCATTATTTTAGGCTCATAAAAACCTGAATGAAAGAACTGTAGACCATTTTGAAGACTTGAAGGGTTGCTTAGTTTCTAGCTATAATTGGATACTACAGCTTCACATATAAACATATTTCAGTGTTAACACTGAAGAAGAGGAGCTAAATGCCATTCACTTCAGTCAGAAATGTAGACAAGCATCATGACAAGCATCATCTCCTCCAACTCTTTCTATGTGCCAGAGCCCTGACCTCCAACATAATTTATTATTTCAGTGCTTAGCCTCTCAAGTAGAGACTGACAGTCTTGTAATGGAGAGAGACTACCCTGACCACTGCCTTTTGAAGCTATGAATAAATAAGGACAAGGAAGAGACCTGATGACTCATTCTCACCTGTAAATAAATTAAGCATGATGGCTTACAGCCTCAACAGTCACTCCATGCTTGAGCCAAAAGAGATTTTTTTTTTTTTTTAAACAGTGACCAAAAAAAAAAAATTGCAGTTTTCAATCCACAAGAGACTGAATTAGGGAAACACAAGTAGTATACATAGTGACCCATAAAGAGTTCAATAATCACATCCAAATAATCACATCCAAAATGAAGATAGTTGCCTATACTTAGCACTAGGAGGGCAATCATATTTTGAAACGGTGTGGTAACAAGTTTTCCTGTCCTTCAGGACTCTATTACCCTTTTCTCAGCTCAAATAACACTCACTTGCATAGATGCTTTTACTTCGCTCTCTTACTGGAGCTTTGTCCTTTGCCTTTGCGCTTTGATTTTTATTTCCTCCATGGACCGTTTACCCTCACTACTAAGTATACACCTGCAGACTAGTGACAAGCACTAGTACAAGCTTCTCTGACAGTGCCTTACTAGTGCCACTCATGAATATCTCACAAAAGCTATGCTGACTTTTTCTGTCTTTCTATACCACAGGAACATAATGTTCACTCCACAATGTGTTCTTTGCCACATACACCCTAGAGCAAGACACAGAACTGACTCAAGTGAAATACCAAACATCTAGTGAGTTTGTTTCCATCACCAGTGATGTCAGAGTAAGTGTGATTATGGGGAAGATGGATTTAACACAGATAAATTTTCAGAGCTTTCATGTACTTTTTAAATAGCTCTACTATTTTTTCCACATCCAGAAATTATCTATCCACAAGAAAAAAAATGAGACTAAGACATATACCAAGGCTGTGAAGCCAACAAAAGCAGTACCAAAAAGCAAAGCCAGCAATCCAAATGACAAAATAAACTTTTCACGTGTAGTTGTTTTTCATCAGTTAAAATAGTATAGGAATGATGTATCAAACACACACACAGAAACATTCACCTCAAAAGAATGAAACATACTTTTTCCTCATGGTTTCCGATTTTGCCAAGAGGAGTTGGAGACGATGAACCTATGAAATATGAAATACAGATTCTATTCAGGAGCTAGCTGGGGAAGCTGACATTGCTAATGCAACACATTTGTCCATTAGGTGAAAATCAGAACAAGATTCTTCGGGTGGTAGCAGAGTCAAAGATGCTATCACTGAAAATCAGGCTACTGTTATATTAGTTTTCATCCAGACACTTATGGATGTTGACTAGTTTCTTTATTTCTACTTTTTGGTTAACACACTCAACTTATTGAAGAAAAAAGGTTTTTCAGTACATACATTTTGAGCTATATCTGTGAAAACCTGATTCCAATTACAAGTGCAGCTAAGCTGTAAGAAGCCTATCTAAAACATTCCATTTACACTTCAACTCAACCTCCTCTCCTGTATGCCCGTTGAAGGAGCTGTCAGACATACCTCTTCATAGTAGGTTTCCATAGCTATCCTCATTTCTTCCAAATTAGTGGTCTTCATGTCTGCCTGGAATTTGCTGAAAACAGAATACAAAAAATAAATCTGTCAGACCAGCAAAGACACTGCAATAGCTGTTGACTTACAGTTTCTGGGTGAGTGGTTTATAATTGCTAATATGTTCTCAGAGATCATTAAAACATCTTAAGGAACAGAAGAACACAGATGAAAAATAATATACATTTCAAATTCCCTTTATTATCTCATCCAATACAAGCCTCTACTCCCCCAAAGTCATACTTAATAGTGTTGTCTTTCTCCTTGCACTGTTGTTCTAGCTTGAGAATCTTCTGCTTTAATCCACTAACCACCTACAGAAAGAACAAAGAACTCATGAGTCCTAGAATAATCCGTCTCTTCACAGAAGTTTCATTTCTCCGTAATTTTTCCCTGTCTTTATAAGTTGTATGTAACCAAGTATACTTATTCCTATATACTTCAGGACGTAGTAAATCATACGCATGTCTGCCACCCTGTGACAAAGAGAACACTAATGAAATCAGATCCCTAACATATCTGCGGTAACATTACCAGTTTAATAGTATTTATAACAATTATTAAGTAAAAACAACTCTGCCCATTACTCTGCTAAATTCAAAGCAGTAAATAATAGGGAGAACGGTCCCTAAACAGATTGACAAAGAAGGGTCCCTAAAACAATGTTAATTCCAGATCTTTGTCACTGGTTTCTTATCTGACTATAGAAATAATGGTTACATGATTCCCTAATTGCTCATGCTTTCTTACTTAATTTTATTTTTTTTTTTAATCAGTAGTGTTTCAGGAAGAGGGAAAAAAAAAGAAAAGAAACATTGAAATAAAATGTAATTAAGAAACTACTACCCATCCATTATCCGTTTTCTTTTCTGACAAAGCTCGTGCCAGCTCAGAGCCCTGCAAAATAAGACAGATAAAGCAAGTGACCAATCTCGCTACTTTATTCTACTGCTAGCTATTTCCACAGAATTTTCTAACCTACTCATCTCTACAGTCATTTCACAGTCCAACAGCTTAAGTTCTGAACTCTCTATGCTCATTGTTTTATATTACTTCTGACACTTCTCCCAAGGTGTGGAACTGCACACAAAAAATGACAACCACAAGGAAGTCAGTAAAATTCAGGTCTTCTGACTACGACCCTAAAAGCTTCTCAGCCTTGTGGGTCTGACCATAAGGCTTGTCTTTTGCTTCCTGGTTCAGGTCTCAGGATAGCATGCATAAGTCACCATGCGAGAGCTTAACTCCCTTCTATTCTCAGGCAAAATATTCAGAAAGTGGGCCTCTGAAGAGACAGTATTTTCATTTTACCTTCAGAAATTAAAAATACCTTTGCTAAATAAACTTATGGCATGATCTTCCTTTGAACTGAGCTGGACTGGTGAGCCAAGATACACAAAACAGAAATCCCTTCACACCAACCAACCACCTCTCATATTCAAGCTCATCATTCCTAGGAGCCAACACACTACAGATTCGTGAAATCTAGAGAGACAAGGAGAACAGGATCACACTGCTCAGCACTCTTTTGCCCCACTTTTATCCCCCCAAGAAATAGTCACCCTGGAAAGATCCAATAGTTGTTCAATCTGCTTATCCTTTCTATTGTTCTCTTCTTCTAGTCGACGGAGCTTAGTTTTCATTCGACCTCCCTCATTTTTCTGAGCTTGTATCGTCTAAAAGAGAGGAGAAAAATCATAAGCACATTTCAGAAATAGAAACACACTGAGTTTTCACGTGGAAACACATTTTGATGTCAATAACAATCCAATTACAATGGTGAGGATGAAGCAAAACAAAAAGAGACCATCACACTGGATCAGAGCTTACAGATAAGAGGCAGACAAAGAGGGCAAAGATAAAAGGAAAAAGTTTAACAGAAAGACAACCTTACACAAATGATCTACAACAGCCAAGATATTTGTCTGTAGGTATCCCTAGTGTTCAACATGCTCAGTCCTCATCTTTCATACATTGCACTAAACTCAACTGACAAAACAGTGTGATGGGTAACAGCCAGGAGGAAAGAAAAAAAAATTAAAAAAAATAAAAATGGTGGAGGGACAAAGAAACCAAATGCAATAAACCTTTTTAGTGTCCAGCTAGGGCCATGGCTGGGGTTCAGGACTGAGCATACTTCAAGGCTTCCACATCCAGTACTCAGAAGTATCTATCACACCATAAGAACAATTAAATTGCCTTAAACAGACACAAGTTTACTTTAGCCTTACATTACAAATGCAAAATAAAATCAGTGGATGTCTCAGTTGTAGAAACCAAAGTATTCTGAACCAACAAGGCCTGGACACCTACAGGTGGAGAAAGGAATGCTATGATTTTCTATGTAACTATCAGAGAGACCGTACCTTTTTCAGTTCTATAATTTCATCATACATATCTTCTTTTTCTTTGTAGTCAGGAGTTCCAGGAATGTAGCCTACAGAAAAAGGTATGCAAAATAACCAGATCTGAAAGGGGTATTTTTAACTTACCAGAAACCTTACAGTTAAAGGAAAATATCTAGAACAGCATCAAATTTTTTTTCAGAAGAAAAATCAACAAGAAAATCAATTTTAGAAACAAAGGTGAAATTGAGATGTTACTGTACGAAACTTCTGCCACATTGTACATCTCAAGATAGAGACACACTTCACAGAAGACTGCAGAATTCTCACCCCAACAAATGAATTATTTACAAAAGATTTCTAAAGATGTCCAGAACACATTTTTATATTTGTGCCTAACATGTAAAAGTCTATCATATTTTAAAGTTGTCAGAAATTGTGTATTATCAGTAACAGTATAGGTATCATTTTAAATGGAAGTAGGATTTTTAAAGTTTACAGATCTCCTTTAAGAAAAGCAGAATAAAAGTTTTGAATTTTGCTCTTCTCATAAAACTCAACTGATTTTAATACCACAACCACATGATAAAACACTTACTAGAGAAGAAGTAAAGAGAGCCAATTACATAGGATTTCAGGGAAGCAGATGGTTTTTATCAATGGTTCCTAAACTATGTTTTGCAAAGTCACAATAAATTGTCTACAGCTGGCCCATTGAACTATGTTATATTTGCAATGTCTTCAGCTGCAAATGCATGGCAATTTGCAAAAAGTTCTGAAAGCTAATAGTGACTCACTGCTCAAAATATTTGGAAACCCCTGCCTCACTCAATTTAGAAATCTCAAGAAGTATCTCATCGATCATATTTTGACACATAATTTTAATACAGGCCAAACTGAAATGCTCTCTTGCTTTACTAAAGCTAAGATGTTAAGCAATGTGTGTTTTTACACAGAAAAAGGATCATTAACTTTTATCTACCACACCATTACATAGTTTACCATTACTAGAAGAACGAGAATGTTTTGGCTTCTTCATTCCTAGAGCTTCCTTCAAATATTCCGGAGTGCTACTAGAAGTGTTAGCTCGCATATGCACCACGTCAATATCTGATTTCAGAGGAGGGCTCATTCCTGTCAAAAAACATGGAACAAAAATGGAAAATCGGGGATAATTATGAATTAAATTTGTGGATGTATTCCGAGCAAATGCATCACAGAAAGCTCCAGATGCTGCTAATTATTCCTCTATAAATTCCAGTGCGCAAGATCAGATCAAACTCTGTTCCAAACACCCAAATAAATAATAGTGGAATTACTTCCTATGTAGCCTATAGTCAAATACAAATCTATTTTAAAGAGTTTACATGTTAAGCTGTCCACAACACTGAATTTTATCCACATATAGAGATAAAGTTTTAGACTAAAACCTTGTTTCAGTGATCCCAGCCACATCTGCCTTGGGTCTTTTACAGCTGCTCTCTCGAGACATGCACTGCCTGTTCCCTGCAGAGATCGCCAAATTGAAGCTTTTTTTGGATACAGTTGTATGCTAGAGCTGTACGGAGATTCTAAAAGAAAAGAAAATACCTCAGTATTTCCTTAAAAAGCTCAAGATCACAAAAATTTTCTGTCTTGTGTTTTAAGGTTCCCAGATACAATCCTATTACTTAAAAAACCAGAATTTAACAGCATCCTACATACTGGCTTATGCAGAGCAACGATACATTCACCTAAAAAAAAAATCATGATAAGGAAAAAATCCAATTCCAAAAAACAAAGACAGGCATAGTGACAGTAATACGACTCAACGTATGCAGAAATATTTACATGTAGTTTGGACAGGCATCCTTAAGATACTTGCATGTCCAAGTTTACATAGTAAATTGACCTTACAGTGAATATGTACACAAATATCCTATCAATGAGTAAAGTACACATGCTACACAGACAAAAGGAACCCTACAGCTGTTAATCCACTAGCAATTTTCTTGTGGCAATCAAAGAATAGAATCAGTCTGATGCCGCTGCTGGGGGCCCCCTCCCATTACTACTTCAGTTGTGGAGGTCAGGTTCAAATACTGACACTAATTCCACTGACACTAATTATTAGTATAGATGTGCACTAAGTGGGCAACCTAATTAGTCTTCAAATTACCAAGAGAAGTATAGTTAAAAGCAATGTAACAAACACCATAGCTGAAATTAAACAGTATTTTAAGTTCTAACATTTAGGCAAGTAAAGGGTTTTCAAGAAAAGAAAGATAGATGTACATCTACCAGAAGAACATGCCTCCTCCACAACTTAAAGCAAAATTGATCAGTGCATTATTATTTGTTAGAAACAAAACAATCGGCAACACTTTGAGGTAAAGTCTTCTTTCAAACATTCACTGGAAAGTACGTAAACCCCAGAAAAACAGACAAAAATCTATATATTAGATCTGCAAATCTAATAATAACATTGTACTTCTAAGGTCACATGAAAAAAAACAACCCACAAGTGAAGCAGAAAACTGCTTAATCTACAAACATAGATATCCACTGCATGGTAGGTAGCTCCAATAATTCTAGATTCTTTCTACCTAGCAAGTACCAGCATTTCTCCAAAACGATAAAAAGAAAAAGAAATTCAGAATGCTTGCCATTAAAAGGGACAACATGAAAATAAAATAGTTTATGCTGTAGAATCAAGAATTACATCAAACCCATATACTTCAATATTTAGCCTATAAAAGCCTAACTTCACTGGTTAAAGAACAAAGCTCAGATAGATGTGCTCTGCACACACGAGTGAACAATTCTGAAGACAACAATAAGATGTTTTTTAAAAGAAAACTTCCAATTGCTGTGCCCCACAGAAATCTATCTTGTTTTGCAGTAATAGAAGCAGAAGGAAAAAAAATTGGAATGCTTACTTGGTGACTTTGGAGGCTTGCGAAAAATTTTCTTCTTTAAATTCTGGAAGAGAATAAAAATTTGTCTTGTATTTAAAATATTCCACTCCTCAAAGATTTCAGCATATAATCTCAAAATTGACCTCAATCTCCAATTTGTATGAAGAATACTTGTTCTAAAAACACAAAATCTTCTGTGGAGAGAAGGAAAAATAGTATATGCAGATTTTGCCACAGCAACAGTCACCGGAATTAAGGTGGTGCCTACTGAAGTTTTATGCTACAGAAAAAAAAGAGTCTATTCATGCTCAGAACACTAAGACCTTCCCCATCAGTATTAAATACAAGTAGCAGCAAATTCAAGATACTCACAGAGTAGAGGCAGATCTGTAGAACCATTTAGCTAAAGGAAAAACTTATTAAATTTCATTAAAACTCTGTAAAAGGATTACTGAGGCCTGGAACTTGATAGAACAGTGAAATGAAGCCAAACATCATTTGTAACCCCCAGTGTCTAGAATTTAGAAGCCAGAATTACATCTGGAACTAGAGGAGGTTTTTGGATCACACTACATTGCAATAACATCGTTAGCTCTCCTCTCTGAAGGGTGTCTTAATAACCAAGAGGCATCACAGATACATTGAGCACAAGGAGATGCTGAGAGGCCTTTCACGGCGTCCATCCGCGGTGTACCACTAACAAAACTCACCATTTCCGTATCTGATTCGCAGGTTATCACAGACAGGCTGTCATCTCCCTGAGAAATAGACACATTAACTGTGACATTTGTTACTAAGTAACTGGTTATAATATATGTCCCAAAAACTTTATATCCTGTTACTCTCACAATAAAGTTTGAGTGCAATATATTCAAACAGTAAACGTGTCACCACCATCGCAAAAACCAGCATCGTTTGCTCCGACACAAACATTCTGTGTGGCAAAGTCGCTCCGGACTACAGCCGCAGAGGCTTATGCACTTACAACAGCTGCATCACAACAGCTGACCCTTCAGACTCTCCCTGTTCCATGGTGCTGGTTCTGCATTCAGCTCTCCAGCAGTGAGAGTTCAGCAGCAACTCATCTGTCTGTCCCCTTCCTCACTCACTTGTTCCTACCTTTGCTATGCTACGGGAACTTGACTGGAGAAGTGATCAGGCCAAGGAAAAAAACCCAAACTAAGGAATCAAAAGTGGTTTATTTTTCCTCACACTGAGTTAACAAGTTTCCTTCCTTCTCAAATGTAAGCATATCCACAGCAGAAGGAAAATTTCCACTTCGCTTTCAAATTATCTACATGTATTGCTGCTCTCATAGAAAGAACATTTTCACTTGCTGCTGACTCCACGGTGCTCACAGCTGCAGCACTGTTCTTTGGATAGATGCCGATCTATCTCTGCACGAGGCAGGGTGGGGTGAAGTATTTTTTGAGAACCCTGGTTGTCAGAACAGGAGCTGGGATTGACAACAACAGAGCGGGTAAAACAGCCTTTTCTGCTGGCTGAGAAAGCAGGCGTACATCTCACACATCATGCTATATAGGTTTTAATTTCCTGAGGCAACGATCCTCGCAGCACACTGATTATTTTTGTTATTTTAAGGCCTTTTTATCACTCTGGGAGCTCTCTCTACCTAACTGCAGCTATCGCACCAGGAATCAGAGAACATGGAAGGCACCCAGCCTTGACAGAAGACGGTAAAGAACAAAACATTCACCAGGATATAAACGTGCAATAACAAAAACACCCCAGCCCTTGTAAACCTTCACAGCCCCTTTGCTCTTGCAAAACAGGCCCAACAAGAGCCACCTACGACAGACGACAGGAAAACATGGTAGCTCCCAGCAAAGAGCCTCAAAACCTCCATCTGGCTGCCGGGGGGAGGGGGATGAACTCTAACACCCCGCACTCCCCTCCGCTACCAGCCAGCCAAGATGATACAGGCAGAACCCAGAACCCCGTGGGCTGGAGATGAACCGCAGCCGTCCTCCTCCTCC
>WHYT01017862.1:274492-297173 GCA_009806455.1 Tetrax tetrax
TGGACCTGGTGCAGGACAACCCCTGTTTGACAGAGTTCATCACCTCCGTGCTGGCACTGCCAGAGCCCAGTCCGAGCATCCTCTCCTTTACTCTGCGGTTAGCTGGGATACTTGCCGCTTCTGAAAGCTGCTTTCAGCACTTGCAGGTGAGTCAGTTACCCAGGTACCTGCTGTCATGTGTCTGTTTCCTCCTTCTATGTGGAGGACACCTGAAAAATGTACACAGTCTGCTTATAAAATTTCTGGTATATGTCGAACAACTCTGCAAACAGTCATGTGGTAATGAAGGCCTGCAATCATACTGCTCCCTTTCAGTTCTCATGTAAAGCTGCTCTCTTTGTACTTCTGTTTTGCCACAGTAGTACTATGAATGCTAATACATACTGCTTCTCATTTTCAGTTCAAAACAGTATATGGGATAATGCTATCTTTCAGCAATCATTGCAAAATATTGTATCCTTGGACAGATCTTGTAGATTTAAACTGCAATAACAGATGTAGTTTTCCCTCCATAATAAGATGATGGGAAATCTCTGATTCCCTGCAAAAATGAGGGAGCTTTTTAAAGCCCTGCTTTCTATCACAGAATACACTCATAGTACAAAACTCAAAACCCAAAAGGTTTTGAGGGAAGAGATGTATACGACTGCATAAACAGTCTAATGGAACTGATATATACATAAGTTGTCCCTAGCATCTTAAAACCAAGCAATTTTGGTTTTGAGTGCCTCTACTGCTTAATCCGTGAAAGACACAGGGAGTTTAAACATGGCAATCTGAAAATTTTCTATTTTAGTGGTACATCTAGCAAGAACAGGTTTCACTACAGCATTGATAGTCTTGACTTGGATGATAGAGCAGCCCCTCCACTCCCCTCTGGCCCCCTTGCTTACCGTTTACTCAGTGTTCTCCTCTGGCCTCAGCAGGAGAAGCTGTTGGTCAGGCTCTTTGGCAGGGATGGGCCTCTGAACAGTGCGCTGTGGGAAGACGCATCTGTGCGAAGTGGCTGGGTGGAGGGTGTGCACAGCATGATGCATCACCAGCCTGCCCTCCACTTCCTCTGCGGTGGTGGTGAGTACTTCTAGGAATGGGAACTCCCCAAATCCTCTGTGTCTCTTCCATTCCAGTCTGTTGCTCAGATGTCAGAGCTTTTGTTTATTTAAGATAAAAATAAGCAATTTTTCAAAAACGCTGAAGTCATTGAAAGATGGTGGGGTTTTTGTTAAATTAGTTATGCATTTAATTTTTTTTTTCCCAAACACTGAGGATGGTGCCCTTTTTAGAGAGGAAAGAGGCACATCTTGTGGAACACACGATAAAAATAGCCTGTATTCTTATTTGTAACTCTTTCTAAAAGGTATGTTTCAGTATGATTTTAGTGCAGAAAAACAGAGGGGCTTGAAAGACTGGATTGGTATTAACGTGCAGCATGCACTGCTGCCCGTGTGGTGGAAAAGGAGTTGGTGCCATTCATGTTTTTCTTACCGGTTGTGTCTGGAGATGGTACAGGTTCCTTCCATAAATACGCAGTGAGTGTGCTGTCTGCTCTCCCAATGTTACTGATGCTTCTTTTTAAGTCCTTTTCTGATCCTGAGTTACTAAAACATGTGAGGATCTGAAAACAATTTTACTTTCTTCTGTTGTTTGCTTTTTGTTTGTTGTTAAGGACAGGGTGACTGAAATGCTGTAGAATCTACAAAATAAAGTAAAAAAAAACCCCACCAACACCATTTAAAGCTGTGTGGTGCTTGAATTAGAATAATATATGGTTGGGGTGCAAGAAGGCTCCACTTTACAATAGGAAGGCTGTTGTTTTTTACCTCCAGTGACTTGTTTTGTTTTCACACAGGAGGCATAGATGTGATCTTCACTCTGCAAGGGGATCCCAGCCTGTTTGTGGCTTCAGCTGCCAGTCAGCTTCTGGTGCACATGCTCACCCTCTCTGTAGAGTCTGAAACGACCAGACCTCCCAATGCAAAGGACTGTGACTGGCCAGCGTGTGCCCAAATGATTATAAAGCATGTAGAGGATTCCCTTCAGTCCAGCTCTGCCCCTCACATCGAGCAGTCATTAAAACTGTTAACTCATTTGTTTGGCAGTTGTCATGCTACGTGGACTGAAGTACTTTGGTTAGGCATAGCAAAGCAAGTAGAATCCTTTTTGATGGAAGAGACTGTTCAAGCACAGCCCATGCTGGCGAATCTTTTGCTTAACATGGCATGGTAAAGATCTTCTGGGAACTTGGATCCAGTGATGAGATATATCTGTTCTCTGCCATCTAATAGTTCATATTACTTACACTTCTTTCTTTTCAGGTCCCCTGTGTTTTGTGACACTGAAGGCAGTTTTTGGGCATTAGTGACTTCTGCTCTGGAACACTTGAGCCCAGTACAAGTGGGTCCTTTGGCAGCAGGAGTTCTGAGGCTCTACAAATGGTAGGGCTTACTGCAATGAAACTTTGCACTCTGCAAATGTTTCTGTACTAATATCTCTATTTATTTCCAAGAACTGTTTTTTTTTTTTGTCCCCCCCATTGCATTTTCCACTACATTCCTTAATATGTAAGGTTGATTGGCAAGAACCATGCCAGTAGCTTGCAAACTTCAGACACTGATAGAATAATAGTTTCAAAGTTTATGTATACACTTGCATCTTACCTACAGCCAGACAATTTCAGGAAGAAGTAGCGAACTCCTTTAACTTTATATTGCCAAGGTCAATTAAGATGGACATAATTTGACTGCCTGTCAAATCCAGTAGTCTCTGTTGAGTTTTCTCTTTCACAAAAATGCTGACTAGTGTAAGAGCTTTCACTACTGTCCAGCAGAAGTGTGCATCTGGAGATTCTTTAACAGTTGTAGAATAACTTTGGTTAGAAGGAACCTGTAGAGGTGATCTAATTCAACCACCCACTCAGTGCAGGCCTAACTTCAAAGACAGATGAGGTTTCTCAGGGTGTTCACCATTCAAGTTTCAAATGTCCCCAAGTATGAGGATTCCACAGCTTCTCTGGGCAACCTGTTTTAGTGCTTAACCACTTTCATTTCACTATGAAAAGTATTTTCTGTATATCCAGTTGGAATCTACCCTGTTGCAATTTAAGATTCTTGTCTTGTGCACCTCTGAGGAGACTGGCTGCATCTTCTCTGTAACTCCTATTTAGGTAGGGAAAAAGCATCAAGAAATCACCAGATGTTACGTGAATATAGCACATGTGGATACTGATTTACAGGCTAAATAACACCTGTGTCTTAAGATGTAAGGACACCATTTTGTTGACAAGAAATGCCTCTCTCTCTAAATCCTCTTCTTACATAGAATGCTACTCTCTATTTGCACAGCTTTATAAGGTTGCTTATAAATTCCAGAGCCATTTCTCCTTTGCTTTCATTTAGCCAGGGAAGCTTGGAAGAAGGCTTGAATTGTTATAATACTTCCATTGCTCTGTCATTGCTGGCTTGTTTAAAAGCCTGCATGAAAAACATCATGCTGCTCAGCATTCAGGGGCAGATATTTGGGAAGAAATTAAAGTGTTGTTGTTTTGGTAACTGCTGTTTCCTCCTTGAAGCCCACAAGATGTGAGGATTCAGGCACTGACTGTTCTGCTTCAGCCAATGGACTGTATTTTGAGAGCAGCCTCCCAGCCTCTGGAATACGCAGGTACAGTTGTGATAGAAAAGTTAGAGGCTGGTCTGATTGCCAGCATTTTAAGTGTCTGGCACAGACAAAGCAAAACTGGAGGAGGAAGAGTAGAAATAGTCAAGGACAGTAGCAGTGTTTGGTGTGTGGTGCAATGCAGCATCCTACTGACAGTTGCATTTGAAGGCATATTCCTACTGCATCACCTGAAAATCTTGATTAACTTTAAAAATCACAGTCCTTTGTACTCACTAACAACCTGAGCTCTTCCCTTCTTTGGTCCTCTAGGTTTGCTGGATGAGTCTGTTAGTGATCCTGCCACTGTTGAAAGTCTTCTGTCCTCCAAGTCATCTTGTGCTAGTCTTCTGTGTCAGACCCTCGCTCATCTGGAGAAGCTGCTGTCTCTGGTAATGTTCAGAGAAGGAAAAAAGCCTGGGGATCAAACTGGGCCTTGAAAGACAGCATTAAGACTGGTTGCAAACTTTTGCAGTAGAGCTTAACAGAATGTGGAGAGGAGTTGACAGTGAGGGCTTCCATCGTACATCAAAGAAATGTAGCACAGTAGACTCCAAATAGGAAAACAGAGGAGTACTGAGGCTTGTAAAGAGGGATTGCACTTAGTTCTAATCCGTCTTCAAAAGCTTTGTTATGATACCTTACTTCTACTGCAATTGATCCAGTGAAAAAACATAAATTGAACTGCTTTCCTGAGCAGTGAGAAGAATCTCATTCCATCTGTGCAGTAGTTCAGCAAGATAATTTATTTGTAGTTGTTAGCATTGTGGTACCTTAAGAACATAGTAGAAATTGCAATTTTTGCTGCCTCCTGACCAAAAACTCCTGCTCTGTATGCACACTTGAGACTTCTGCTGGAAGTTTTGTTTTTTCCTCTTTCTCCCCTCTCATTAGATTCATTTGCCGGTGGATTTACCCTATACAGCTTTGCTACGCTCTCTCATGACAATATTACAATTCTGTAATGGCTGCCTGAGTCCAGCTTCTCCCCTGGGAAGCACGATAAGCCGAATATTGATCAATTGCTTCAGAGTGCAGAGGTCAGCTCTTGATGTCCTAGCAGCACTCTCAGAGCAAAAATGTGAGTTAATCTTTGCACTTTTAAGTTTTGGAAACACTTGACCACTCTGTAGTTGCAGAACTCTTAATTCCCCTTCATTAATCTTTCTGAATGAAGACTACTGCTTCCATTTCTGAAACCTGTTCCTCTTTTCCAGTTCTTCCTACTGTCTTAGCTGACCTTAATTTCTGCTTATGAGCTAGGGCAGGTAATGCTGCAATTAAAAAGCTTTTAGTGGTTGTGAGAAATTGGATGTTTCTTCTTTACTCCGAGGACTGTATTTGCTTTCTTCTCCAAAACAGTTTTATAATCCTGTGTCTTTGTGTATTTCAGCAGTTGAATTGTGATTCAGTGGCTCCTTCTCTCAGTCTTGGTCCTTTAGTTTTGTTTTCTATGTTTCAGGCTGTGACACACTCATAGGAAGTCTATTTGATGTCCTTCTGGCATACCTGGAGAGTCCAAACACCAGCCCCACTGTGAGTATAGAACTAAGGACAGATCCAAGTCTATTAGCTTGGCTCAGTGGGATGTAGTTCTGAGAAATTGCCTGATAATAGTTGTTTCTTAGCACAGTTTGTTTGTAGGAGACTTGTCTTAGTTCTGAGGGAGCTTGCAGTAACCGACCAATACATAGAATTTTCTTGAAAAGACAGAAGCCATCACATCTAAGAGTACCGCAAACATATTCAACTTGGCATGGCGCTTAAGTATTGAATTCTTGGTATTAAGGGTTTTTTCTTGCTTTGTTTTGTTCAAATGACTGTGATGAGAACTGTAAATCAAAAGCTGGAGGTACTAGAACTTTATCATACTAAGCTGAGAACAGGCATTTTTGAGGTGTTTGTTAGAAATGTTACATAAGCACCATTTATTTGTGGCTTACTTCTTAGTAAGAAAGTATTATGTAGTTGTTCACTCAGAATTTCTCTGTAAGTTTGAAGCTAAAACAAATTTTACCTAGCATCAAGTCAACAATGTCTCCTCCTGAGGTAAAGTAAATCTGCTTTGTATTGCTTCAGGTTCTAAAGAAAACATTTCAAGCTACATCCAAGTGGTTGGTGCACTTGCAGGAATTGTCCTGCTCCAACAGTCAGTGGCAACAAACTGAGAAGATTTTGAAAGGTAACAAAGCTATTCAAGTTGAGACAAACAGCAGCTAGCGGCTTATGTGAAATCTGCTCTTGCCTGCCTTTCCTGCTCAAAGCACTTAGAATTCATTTGTTTGCAGTTATGTTGAATTTAGGGTTAGGTGCCTAAATAGTGCTTTGAAGAACTCTGGGAGAAGCACACAGTAACAGCAAAAAGGATTGCATCAGATGAAGTGATACAGAGGTGGTACAGCAGTTGCTTCCGTAAGGCTTGTTGGCTTTCGTGTCCATTCAGGCTTGTCACTTGGCTTTTACAGATGTGTTTCTGGTGCTGCAGAAGCGTTTGTGCAGTCCTTGCTGGGAAGTAAGAGATTCTTCTCTGGAGTTCCTCACTGTCCTGATTAAATGCTTGAGAGGTAAGTGCAGAGATTTAACTGTGCAAGTTGGAGGAATATTTCTTTTAATGTTATGAAAGTCAGTCAGGCTTGTGACCCCTGTAACAGAAGGGGTAAGAAAAGAAGGCGGCTCAAGGTTTTTACTTTTAGGTCATGATGAAAATCTGACAAAAAGAAATTAATAAACTTATCCTACTTTTCTGTTGAACTTGGATTGTCCTCCTTATTGGTGAGTATTAACTGAGGGATGTTGAGACAGTCCTATATGTTGAGACATGTATGTCAAGGCAGGTGACAATGCTTAATGGCAGATAATATTTTCCCTTTTCTCAGTTTGCTCTGCAGTGGAGTCTGTTTGGTTTCACTCAGTAGGCTGGGATTTAGGAGACTAAGCCTAGATCTGCTTTGGATGAGTTACTGATTTTCCACTTTACTGGTAGCCCAGGCTTTGCAGAAGATAGCGCTAAGTCAATGTTAATTCTCCTACAGTAGCTCTGCAGTGTTGGAAGAGAAGGGGATGTTGTCAACTACTGTTATCCCCAGGTCGCAAAGGAAGTATCCAGCACACTCAGCTGCATTAGCATTTTACCCCACAGCCCCTCTCAGTGCTGCAGTTGCATTCTTTTTCTTTTCCATATGCCTTGACAACAAGAAAGAAAGACTATTTTTTCCTCCTTTAAGCAGAGGCCTAAGTTTGATGAGGCTGAAACCACGTCCCCACTTGCCCAGGGAAAGTTTTTTCTTGCTGCTAGAAAAACTGTAAATGGATTTTTCCAAGTTCCAGTGTCTAGCAAGGTTTGACTGAAAGTTACCAAGCTGCTGGAAAATGGAGAGCCTGACACAGAGCATCTGTGCTCTTATGAGCCACTGCCTGGTCTCTGCAGTGGCTCAGCTCACTGGCAGCTGTCCCTGCAGTCAGCGGGCATCCTTGTATGACGCAAAGAACTGTTTGCATTGGAAACAGCTTCATACTCTGAGAGAATAAAGCCTCGCTTCTTTGGATTGCTGTCTTGTTTACAGACCAGGAGGAGTTCAGGCAGTCTCTCCTGTCTTCGGAGGTTCCAAGGCTTGCAGAAAATCTTCTTGAGGATCCAGAAAGCTACGTGCGAGCAAGTGCTGTGACTGCTGTGGGACACTTGGCCTTCATTACTTACTTTGCTCCAGAGTCACCTGTCCTAGGGAACCAATATAATAAAGAGGTATGATGACTTTCTGTAGCAGAATGAAGCAGAACTACACATCAGTTTACTGCTCTACTATTTATAACTTTCTTCACAAATTATCTGCAGTCTCATGCGGGTGGATTTCACAACCAGTAATGAAGAGACAAGATTTTTTTACTTCTGCTGTTCTTGTTTTGTTGCGTATTCCTCCCCTCATTGTGCTTTCTCTTTGTCTTTTTACATTTAGAACACTGTAGCAAAGCTTCAAGAAATCTTGTCGACAGACCCAGAGGGCTTTCCTAGGAGAGCTGTGATCAGCGTTTTCAACAAGTGGCTGAGACAAGGCTGCACAGGTCAGCTGGAAGATACAGAGCAGTTTGTCTCTAGAGTGATCCAAACTGTGGAGCATGACTTAGACTGGGAAGTCAGACTTGGTGGTTTGAAACTGGTTGAAGTTTTCTGTAGTCAGACAATTTGCCAGCTTGGCCTTTCTCAGTGCCCATATGCTCCTGTCACATCTGCAGTCGCTAGGTCCGTTCATCAGAATGAGTCGCTGCAGATACTTTGCCGAGCAAAAGTGTTCAGCTTTTTGTTTCGGTCTCTGTGTGACTGTGACAAACCAGTAGGTCAGAGAGCCTGTGATGTATTGCTTGGCTTAAGAAGTAGTTTCTGTCCAATTAGTACCCCACAGGATTCACAGGGGACTGCAGATTCACCTGCAGGACACGGCATGGCTTGGTTACAAAGGACACTAAGGCAGGGTTCTCTGGCCCAGAACTTCCCCACAGATGGTGGTAATGGGGTAGATTTTCAAGATCCAGAGAGCATGATGCTAGCTTTGGGTACGATAGACTTAGAAGGACTACACGATGAGCTAAATAAAAGTAGTGACCATGTGGAGAAAAGCCCTCAGTCCCTCTTACAGGACATCCTTGCTACTGTAGGGACCATAGAGGAGAATGAAGCTGACTGTTACTGAAGACATCTTTTCTCTGAGTGAGCAATGCTTAAGCAGTTTTCTTCTGGAGAACTTTTTGCTACCAGTCATGAAGTCTTTCTTGAGAGAGGATGAAAATAAGTGTTATGCTGAACAGATAAAAGGATGGTTTTGTTAGCTGTTAAAGTAAAGATTTTCTAACCCATTTAATACTGATGAATTTTTTGTTAAAAATGTAGTCTCCAATAAACTATAATTTGTTTTTCAAAGTAAACACATTAAGAAATGCATTTGCTAAATTTTTAAGACCAATGTCTTTTAAGAAAGCACCAGACCATGCCTACATAAGGAAACATTTTTAAAAAATGAAAGAGTGACTGAAAACAAGTTGTTGCATGCTCCTTTCAGAGCCAGAGTAGCTAAAACTGATGAAGATGAGTTTTAAGAGACACTTGTTTTGACCTTGTCTCTCTCTCCATTCTAAAAACAGAGTTTGAGTTCCCTGTTGCGTTTTGAGGTCTAGGGCAGAAGGTGGCATTTAAGAAGTCAAAAGCTGATCATCCTTAACATCATAAACTTTCTTCCATAGATAACATACTTGTTTGATCTCAGCAGTGACACTAAAAAGCTGACTTTGTAATTGAAGCCAGAAGCAAGTCTGTTTTGCTGAATTTTTCAAGTGCTCCTGTTCTCCATTCCTAAAGAACTAGGATGGCTTCTAACTAGTAAGAGAAACTGCACCGGCAGCTTTTTCATGATAAAATAGATCTATGCTTAACTTTAGTAAACAATTAGAAAACAGCAGCTATAGTGCAAATGGCAACACTGTTTTCTGAGAAAAAAAAATGGCCAGTTTTCTAAAAACTCAGGGAAGATTGTAGTTTGCAACTTAATCCAATGTCTTACCACGTGCTAAGAAGCTTTCTGAAACCTAGGAAAAGAAAAAAAACCAACAGAGTACCTTTACCAGTAGGTCTAACCAAGCTGTATTCCTTTTTGGCACCAAGGTGTTCCTTGGCATCCTTTATCCTCCCACAGCCCACGTAATGGCAGGAACACAACACTCATTTTAGGCTAATGGAGGCTATAGCATCTAATGCAGTGCAAGAACTTCTGTGATCTCCTCCTTCAATATTATCCCTGCAGCAGTACAATGGGGTAAGATGTAGTTTGAATTTCTTGCTGCCGAGGTTGAAGTTTTACTCTGTGCCTTTTAATGAAATCAGCACACTTCTCTATCGCTCTGTGCACAGCTGTATGTATGACAGAGCCCTTGGGTGTTGTGCCAGCAGCTGTTACTTGGAGAAAGCAGCTCTGCATCTCATACACAGTTCTACCTGAGCAGGGTCTACACCTGGCAAAAGACAGAAGATATTAGAAATAAAGCCTTTTCCTGCCACTGTGTTTTTCTCAGAAATTGAAAGGGTTAGTGAGAGAGAGGGAATTTACTCTTGAAGAAGTGTGGATTTTCTGTGGAGTTTTAGCAATCCTGTCTGGTGAAGGGATTATCGTTCCAAAACCAGCCTTACCTGTTGGCAATCGGTCAGATATACTCCAGGAAAGCAGACAGGAGGTTGCTGGGTAAATGTGTTCCTTCTGTTCAGCACTAGAATTCTTGTGATTTCAGCGTTGTGCAGTTTAGGAGGCTCCAAGGAATTACTCCAATATCTGCAAATTGAAAAAGTAACTTGTTACAGCAGGGAAACTCCACTCCTTATTAACAAGATCTCTTGACTCCCAGACCTATTAATTTTTAATGGCACTTTTTTTTTCTTTTTATATCAGCTGCGGTGATGGTGACATTGTTAAGTCTATACCATTTGCCTAATTGCAGTCCAAAGTCTTGTTTATACGCAAGATTCTTGTATGTTAAAAGCCTAATGTACAGCAAACTGGGAGGGCTCCTTATCTTTAGAAGGGGAATTAAAGACTCCTTTAATCTTTCATTAAAAACAGGTCTCCACCTCCAGCAGTTAGGTGACTCAGTGCTGATTTTGTACTTCTCTCTTCTGCGCTCACTACGTTGCCTTACTTTGTTTTTTCTGCCGCTCTAGTTACAGTAGAGAGTCTTGTTAACACTGAGATTCTTGGACTGACATCCTGCACTGATAATTGGGAGAAACGTGAAGAGTCATGAACATCCGAGCAGCGTGAGGAACAAATGCCATGGAATAGAGATACTATGAGAGATGAAAGCAAAGAAAAAAATCCCACGTTTCTTTCCAAAGGAAATTATGGCAGTGGGTCTTGCGAGATTAAAATTTAGCTGCTGAATTAGTAAACACACACCAACAACTACTGAAGTGAATCATCCATCATGCCATACATTCTATAGGACGCCCGACTTTGCACACTAAGAACTCATGTGCAAGCCCTACCCTGCTTACTTACACTGCTAACTCATTTTCAACCCACTTCTTACCTACCAAAGCTTTTTCCCACCCCCTCCCCCCCCAAGATCCTTCTCCCAACCAGCTTTCTGCTGGGTTTAGAGTTTACACCATGTGGTGTGTTTTTCCAAGGAGCCGTGGTCCTGATGCTCCCAGGGGGAGGATTTAACTCTCTAGGAGAAGGTCCTGAGAAGCAGACTTGTTACCCCCATGTGCGTAGTGAGCATTCACCTCAACAAGTGCTATTGCTGCTTACCACTTCCCAGCCTTACAACAGTGGTCCCTCCATAAACTCTACGCACCCAGCTCACTCCTGTCACACACTGAGGACTCCCAGTGATGTAGAGAAGGAGGTGAGCTGCCTGGCCTTCTGTTATGGACACAGGAGAAAATTCAAAACTACTTTTTTGGGATGGAAACTGCTACCGTCAAGCTGTCAGTGCTGTAGCTGTGTACGGTTCCTGCAAGAAGCAGGCACCACCGAGAGAGTTTTTCCAACACGCACACACTCTGCAGCTGATTTCAGCAAAGGCTGTGGCCTCGTTTAATCAAGAAGCACCGAGGCTCAGGGCTGTCATTTGTTTTAATATGGGCTGTGAATAGCAGGCAGTAGCAATACAAATGGTACCAATGCAGAACACCACAGATTAGAAAAAAACATTAATCTCTAATGGCTGGTACGGTGAAAGAAGAAGATTACAAAGCTCATTTCAAGCTTTTTATCTGCACAGGGGCAATGTAAGTTCTGTTGCCTGATCTGTACACAGGTATGAAATTAGGTCCTAGAGTTTCTTTCAACACAGCTCTGAAGAGAGGATTTATCCCTTAACTGCTCAGACTTAAACAGATGCAGGAGAGAAGCAGCATCTTTGGCTCAGCCCTACACCACTAACAGCTTTATGAAAGCTGCCAAAAAAACGGCTGTTAATTTTCTAGTTTAATACACTGCACATTTTAAATCCAAAGAATATTCTTTGCCTAATTATACTAATTGCACAACTTAGTAAAAAATGGGCCATAAATGTCTAAGGCTGTTGCTTCAGCTTAGATATATGTGATCTGTGATTACAGGTCAACTCATACATATCTGCAATTTCTTTTGTCCATCTCTAATAAAATTTGCTCTACCTGTCAATGTGTATTCATCAAGGCTTCTAAAACCCACGTGTGCTGGAGAGGAAACTCATCAACCAGCCTAACTGCAGAAGTTCTCAGCAGTTTACAATGGAAAAATACATCAGTAGTAACACCTCTGTAGTCTGTGTCATTTCCCTTTAGGGCAGTGGTTTTTGTCATCTGCTGGGAAATAAAGCACCACTTAGCACGGCCAGACCTCAGCCTGCGTCAGACGCGCTCCTCTGCAGACACGACAGATCTTTCCTATAACCTTGCAAGCCAGCATACAGAGAAACGGAAGGGCTGTCTTTCAAAGAAGCCGTGTGTCTGTCTGAAGAAAGTGGAACAAAGCTGTCATGAAAGGATTTGGGGCTCTGCAAACACACATCATGGATATGGTTCTAACATCCCCAGATGGAAGAGGAAACGAGCAGTCTGCATCAAGAGTCCCCGTAATACTACAAATACAATTACACAACTGTTTCAGTTAAAGCAAAATGAAACTAAAGAAAACAGTATTTCTATCTGTAATACCAATATCAAGCCTGTGCTGAGAGCGCAGCAGCTTAACGTGTTAAATGACTGTTTTTACCACGAACACAGAACAGGGCTGCGAAGGTGGCTTTCGTGTGCCTGCCTCCAAAACAAACCCATCCAAACCAAGCTACTCCCCAGCTCGCTTTGCAGTTGCCCAGCTGTTAAATTTGGTGCAAGGGCAGGAACACGCTGTCTGGGACAGAGGCTGCACCCACTTCTTTGAGGCACATTGCCTGATTAGACTAGATTAGGTGTAAAGTAAAAACTCCAGCTTAAACAGCTTCTGGAGAGCATTAGAGCTTGAACTGCAGGGCAGGGCTGCCCCTTGTCAGTGCAAGATAGGTGGGAGGTACAGAGACAGATACGCTTTCAGATCTTCACTTCCTCCATTTCGTTATCTCTTAGGCCCCGTATTTCCAGTCTCTATTGACCCCATATTCCCTCATCTTTCAGGCTGGGTGTTGTGGTTTAGCCTGTCACCACACAGTTTCTCACTCACCTTCCTCCTCCCCAGTGGGATGGGGAAGAGAACTGGGAAGAAAGGAAAACTCCATCCCTTCCAAAACCAAGGCACTGGGTCAGTAGGAGGAAGCAGGGAGCTTGTGCTGCTGTGCATCACAAGGCTCGGACGCCATCACAAGGCTGGTCCCTCACCACCACCGCTCTGCTTAGGGAGGTGATGCTTCAGCCATGCTCAGAGCTTTGGCCTCAAACCAGCTTCTGAGATGGGCTGTGACCAGCATGAAGGAGCTGCACAGCTCGGTCTGGCAGATGGTGAATCCAGGCTGTATGTCTTGAAACATGACTTGGCCCAGCCAACTCTGCTCCAAAATAAACCCTTATTAAGCTGCATTAGCCATCACCTGTGCGATTCTTCTCATTTAGCCCTTATATAGGCTGGGCGGGGGCACAGGTGAACCCTGGAAGCCTATTGCTCTCAGAAACAAACACCCTTGGTGGCACTGATCTCGTGATTACAACTCTCATTACGTGCCAACAACAAAAAGCTGCCGTTGAAACAGAAATGGCAATGGTTGCTAAGTGACAGCATCCATACAGGCTTGTCACAGCCACGAGACAAACAGCTGTGGCTGCACAGCAATCCCATCTTCTTCGTGTAATTGAGGATAAAAATGCTGTTTTCATTACCGTCTAGTACCCTAACTTCGACCTGTCAGACTGTTCTGTGCTGTAGGTTCTGACAAAGCACCCCGTGAAAACAAGGCTAAAGCCTCCACTGAAACCAGTGGAAGTGAGTTTGATTCAAAATATCTTTAACATTGCATGCTCTTTCAACATATTTTCTTCCCAGTGAAGTGGTGTACAAGACAACAACACAGCTTTCTTGGCTAAATGATCCATTTCTGAAAAAAAAAAAAGAGAGCTATGTGACAGGATTTTCAGGGAAGGTCACCTGAAAAAACAACAAAATCAACAAAATCCCCACCTGTCAGCTTCTAAAGTGAACCTATGGGCTATGTTCAACACTGATGCTTTCTGAAATATTTGGAAAAGATTGTTAACTTTTTCAGAGCTGCACACAACCTATGTCCTTATAAATAAAGTATTTAAGCTGGAACTTGAAAATTACAGAAAGCGATGGTTGAGTTGTTAAGGAGCCTGGGATTTGGCAGGGCACAATGGGGTCACTTGCTCCAGTGGAAGCCGTGCTGGGAAGGGGTGGGAGGAAGCCATAGCAGGTACTTAAGCGCCATTTTGCCTGGGTGGAGTATTGCAAACACCTAAAGTAGAGAGACTCTAATTAGCACAACTAGTAGCTCAATGCATCCAAGGAAAATAAATTTAAAAAAAAAAAAACAAGGAAAAAAAAAAAAGTATTGCAACAGGCTGTATGCAAAGCTTGCTCACCCCGTGTACCCTTACACGCTGCAGAAAAACCTGTTTGAGGCCATACTGGTCGCAGAGACAAAGGGACGGATCTGTCAACGTCCCGTGAACAGATCGGAAGTGACCAGGAAAAGCCACCACCCGGCTGCCCAACGGAGCGAGAAAAGCACGAACAGGCGTGCACGGCTTGGCGCCCACGCCTGCCAGCCACAACACAAACGTGTGAGCTGTACGGGCATATCCAGGCTCTCCGACACGAGGGATGCAGCGAATCTTGGCGTGAAACATCCTCCCAGAGTGCAGGGGACCACATTTACTCCACGCAGCAGTTCTCAGCGACCACTCAAGCTAATGATGCCCTTTCCTAATAAATTCCCTTTCGACTCCATCCACAGAAGCCTCAGTTTCCAGTGCCAGGAGTAACAGCCCTGACCCTGCCAACAGCTCTGACAACACTCGAGTCGCCAGTGCAGTCAAAGCTCATCCACATGGATAAAGCCAACTTGACTGTTGCCTTTGGTCACTATCTCCACGTCAGCATGATAAACACTTCCATTTTGCACATTGTGCCAGAGTAAAATGTGGGGTTTTTCCTCTGTATTTTAAACGTGAATGCAGCACCTTTCCTAGCTGTTCTTATTGCTCAGATTGCTTCACCACAGTCGAGAAAACAAGCGTGCGTTATACTGGTATTAAAACCCCATGTTGCTGCTCTCCAAATCCCACAGCACAGGGTGAATATTGCTGTGCAGACAAAGGTCTGACTTTTCAGCAGCATTAAATTAGCCTGCTCAAAGGTGTAGCACGCCGTCTGGCTGGCTGGATGAAAGGCACGTCCTCTGCATACGCCGCGGCGCTAGCGGGCAGACAGCTGAACCTCACCGCTACTACAGACATGGCATCATGGAGGGGAAAAAAAAAAAAAAAAAAAAAAAAAAAAAAAAAAAAAAAAAAAAAAAAAAAAAAAAAAGAGAGACCTCCTGTCTCCCTAGTTCCTGTTGAGAACTTCTGCCCTGTAGGGATCAGCCTTGCCTTCTTCCCTAGTTTGGGAGCATCTTCTCTGCCCTTTATTTATTACCACGAGATCAAAGATCCATCTCCATGGAAACGTCTGAGCTCAAAGAGTTTCTGCACTACGGCTTTACATCCTGCATGTAGGTTTTGCCACTGTTTTTTGAAACAGCAGCTTTGAGATAATCAGCATTCAGGTCTCTACAGAAATGGTTCGATTAGTAACAATCGATAACCAGAGCAGCACATGGATGCATACAAGTAACATCCATGCTGTGGAGCGAACCTGCCGTCGCATCACGGCATCTGCAATCCACGGAGAAGACAGCCATTCAGCTGTACATGGAGACATCCCATGCCCTGACTCCTACGGCTTCCAGGCTGCTTCCCTCCTGCCCAGAGTAGACGAGGGACACTGCCACATTATCTTCTTCAACAGCTGGCACACAGCCCTCCAGCACCTGAGGTCTGGTGGGACTTTCAGCAGACCCAGAGACCAGAGCCACGTGGGCAGAGCTGCTGGAACCCAGTACTGCTGCATCTCAAGCCTGTGGAGCTGCTTGGATTTACCCAACAAGACATCAAGTGGCCCAACACCCAGGCCAGCAAAGACTTCGAGTCCTGCTTTCAAACTTCTGGACCAGCAGTGCCTGGGGCACTGACGCTGGGTCATTCCCTTCCGGCAGCACTGAGCTCCAGTCAGAACAGTGACTCCTACAACTAATACCCAGGAGAGGCAAAGTAAAAATAAATAAGCAAAACAGACGTGGTTTATAATTTTTTTTTTTCCCCTTTTTAGCTCACCACATGGTCACACAAACTGTTAAACCTTTGCACTGGGGGCAGGAGCGACCAGCCGGGAGGAAAACTACTCCAACAGCCATTGCAGCTGCTGCCGACAAAGCGGACGTGGAGCTGCAGGAAACCCTGGGTTCAGCTTAAACCTCATGTGGGGAAAGTGAGGACAAAAAGGGGTGAAACAGAACCCACTTGTGGGACTCACATTTTCACAGGCGCGTCCCAAGAAGGGTGAGCAGGGAGTGGAGAGCACGCGGGGCTGCGCGAGCACCGAAGCAGAGCTAACGTCACCGACCTGGAGAGCATCGGCCAGCGCCCGGGGCAGGAGGAAGCCCCATCCCACAGCGCTGCCGGGAGCAGATCCTGCTCCCGAGGAATTCAGACCGCATCTCGCTACCGCTCGTGCCAGTGGCAAGCCCCAAGTTGCCCATATGCACACAGAATGTGATTTTTCTAATCATATTAAAAAAATTCAGAATAGCAACTGTGCAGAGAGCAATCCAGCTGCCAGCATTTAGCCTTATCCTAGGGCACAGGCAGAATACGCCAGGCGTGAATTAATACCACGTAAGCTGTGCCATGCTGAGTTTCATGGCTTAATTATAAAAGAGAAAGCAATAATCAAGGGATCTGTAAGGCTAATAAATGTTCTGAGAACACTGAATGTGACACAAGAGCCGCAGCCAGTGCGACAGGACATGAATGCATTTAAAAAGCACATTAATCACACACCGTGTATTAATTCGCAGCTGGTTTCCAGTGACAGCACTTGGCTTTCAGCCACCTTCGTAGCATCGCTGGGCACAAGCGGCTCGTCACCTAGCTCTGAGCAAAGAGGGCTGTAGTCTACCCACAAGCAAAAAATACCACAGCCACACATCAGGCCAACAAGACACAGACATTAGCTCTGGCTTAAAGCCCTGCAGCCTTCTAATGCTAAACCCAGCTTATGCTTAAGCTTGGTTTAGTGCTCACACCTGTGTCAGCATTTGGGGGTTTCTGGGCCAGCAATGGTGTCCATCAGGCCACGCAGCATGATTCACCTGGCGAAGGACAGCACAAGGAGAAAATCAGGCCCCTGGCAAATTCTCCAATCATCTCTGCAGTAAAATACTTGAAAGCGCTTCTTTTTCTCAGTGCCTCCAAATATCTCTCCTCTCCATCTCATATTTCATCTCACTGCAGCTTTTAATTAAGCAGACAGCTCGTTGCAGGGCTTTGCCTCTCGTTCAGACTTCCATTCTTCTATACGGAGCACAGGTTTCTATAGGGGGTACTGCCTCCAATTAGACTGTCACCCATGTGAAACCTGGTATCTCCATGTCCCTGTCTTGGGAAACACTGGTAAAACTGAAAATGGAAATGCCATCAAAAAGAACTCCCCACACGGGCTACCACACAGTGATGCCCAAATTCCTCTGGACCAAGGACATGCCCCAGCCCTTTACCCGTTGCTGACACCAGTCCCTGGGCTGAAACACTGCAGGACTGGTTGCCTGTCAGAGCTGCACATACAGGCACTTGAAACACTCCCAAACACCCACTTCTGCCCCATAATTTATTGCCTCAGAGACAGTTTCCTTACTGCAAACATCTCACTCTCTAGTCCTCTACAAAGGTCAGCTCTTTGCGGTTCTCTGTCCAAAGATCTGTTATCAAATCAAAGTATTTCAAAACAAATACCTACCCTTCTTCTCTGACTAATAATCCCAAATTTAACTATGTCCTACTTAATACCTCCTCTGAAACCAGCAGGCGAGATGCTATTTCTGCTGGCCTCAATAAGTGGACTCTGCTGAACCCCAGGGAATACAGACCAGGTACCAGGCTGAGTTTAAAGCCTGGGCTGGATTGCTCAGACAGCAGCCTCCTTCGTAAACCCTATTCAGGAGCCAAAAGAAAGCAAACACGAAAATTAAAAATAAAATAAAATAAATTGATAATCACTCTGTACAATCTCCAGATTTTCTATGCCAGGCCAAATTCATACACTGGATTACATTCTCCTTGCTGTAAAAATACATATCTGCCCCCTCGTCTGCCTCTGTGACCATATGGGGACCTGAAATCACGCTTCCTCACGGGAATGAATCACAGAGCATCCACGCTGACTTCCCACAGAGAGACTTCAAACATGAAATGAGAGGTAAAAGAGGAAGAAGACCCTGCATACAGGCACAAAAAATTCCTTAGAGTGGCAGATTTGAAGCAGCTATCGTCCAGATCCATGGGTTGACAGCCCTTTTCAAGGGTCTCTAATGCCAGTAAAAAGTCTTAAATCTTAATAAACCCACTGTATTAGAAGCTGCCCCAGATGTACACAGAAGCATGATCTAGCAACATATTTGCAAATAAATGGCTCCCCTTCATTCCCCCACAGATCTTCTGCCCAGTGTTTTTATCTTCCCTCTGTAGCTGTTCTCTTTTTCTCTCTCTGATCTTTTCCTCCAGCATCAGCACTCACTAATCAAAGAAGGGCTGGGCTCTTTTTGCTTATTTCTTAAAGTCTGTGGCACCACAGTACCACCAGCCAAACACTTGTTGTCATTAATGATCCTCCTGAGCCTGCCAATCGAGCCTGGACCACGCCAGGACACAGCAGAGAGGGATAATTTTCCTGGTCCGGCACATTTCCAGCCAGAGCAAAAGCATTGCCTTGGGGACACTAATGCCTCCACTCCCTCACCTACCAGAAGGTGCCTGCTGCTCTCTGCTTCTCCTCTACCACCTTCTGCTGGGGGAACGAATCTGTCCTTCACTGCTGCTGATGCTTCGCTCGGATTTCTTCAGAGAATGACAGGAAAAGCCAAGTGCCATCCTGGCATCGCTATTCACCCGTGCCCCCACAGGGCTCTGTAGGGAAGGGCGGTGGGCAGGGCACGCGGCAGCATCTCGGGGCACATCCTGGCACACCACAGGGACGGCTTGGGTAGTTCCCAGGGCAGCAGCTGGGGAAAGGAGGAGCCTTTCCACAGCCCCAGCACGATACACTGCTTTTAGGGTATCAAATGGAAGAGACAAGGAATGTTTGATCTCCCTTTGACGCCCTCTGTTGTACACAGGGAACCAAACCAATGCATTTCAGTGAGGAAGCACAAAGCTCCTGTGGCCTTCTCGGACGTGGTCCCTCACACTCTCCTCTTCAAGGTGAAACTCTGCTTTAATAATTCCTCTTCTCCTGCTTCAGACCCTCTGTCTGCCATCAGACACACCACCAGATCTTCAGCCTGCAAAGGGAGCAAACCTGTCCCCCAGATGGGCAGTCCGTGCTACATCCTCCCAGTAACTCCCAGGACGGGTAGCGCTCAATCTCCACTACAAACCAGCCAGTCCTGTTCCTCCTCTTCCTTCCCATCACTATTAATATGTAGCAGATCTCACCCTTTGGCTTTTGTACCTGTCCCTCCCAGCACATTTTGCAGAAGCCTCATTTTTGTAGAAGCACCAACATGAGACTAAATTATTTTTTTTTCTTTTTTATTTTTTGAGCTTTCCTTAATTCTCTTCCTTGTGCACACCTCAGTCCAAAGGTGAGACAGCTCCTTGTACAGCTGTGGCTGCAATTCGTTAGCACCAACAGCAAAGTAGCTGCTAGTAATTCTGCGGTGCTGCCCAAATGTAGGTCAGCACTTTCTGGTTGACCAGCAGAGAGAGAACAAGAGCTGAACCCACGTTGCTCTCCCTAGACTCATACTAACAGCCAAACTTTAAGAAAGTTTGCTCATGTGCATTTAAGCAGCGCAAACTGAAATTAAGAGGCTTCCTGGCCCCTTGAAACCTGCCTCAGGATTACAAGGATGCAGAAATAACACTGACATTTGAAGAGCCAGAACTCCAATAACAGAAGAATATTTCACACCAGCAGTGAGCAAGGTGCTTTCTGAAAAATAACTGCAGATATTGAGTGTAATCAGACTGTAAGCTGAAAAAGAAACCAAGGAAAGCAATTTGCCCCAGCCACGCTGCAGGTCAGTGGCAGAATGAAAAAGCCCCGAGTCCCACCGCAGAGCTCGCTCTCTGTCAGCTCAGGACAGCCAACTGACGCTGCTGGGGGGTCACCTACCTCCAGCCACGTCCAGCAGCCTCGTGTCTACCCGTGGTGATAAAGGCAGAGGTTTGCACCCCCAAACCAACGCCCCAGCTTGGCTGGCAGGACAGGGCACAAGACCCACCACACAGGCTGGGTCTGAGCAATCCTCCAGCCGCCCTCGCCCAGCTGCCCTGCAGAAGGGGACAACCCAGCACAGCACCATTGCAGCTACCCATGAGGGATGTAGAAATACACACCAAGAGCAGAGTCTTCAGTTAACTTCCTAAAGGCCAGGTGGTGACCACAGTCACCTCTTCGCATAGAACAGAAACCACCACTTCTCACCCCCTCCTTGCTCTGCTGAACCCAGGAACAGGTGCTGGGCTGAAGCCCATCTTGTAGAAAGGCATCTCATCTTGATTGGAAAACACGACCATATGGAAAGACTTTCACTTTCCCCAGTAATTTGTTCCAGCAGCTAATCATCCTCATTCTTAAAAATTAATGCCTATTTTCTCATTTCAATTGTCTGGCTTCAGCTTGCAGCTGTGGGTTTGGGCCATGTCTCTTCTCTCTGGCTTAAGCAGCTCTGGGGTACCTGCCTCTGCTCGTTGTGAAGCTATTTAAGTACCACCAACCATTTTCTTCAGCTAAACAACTACAGTTGCTTAAGTTCCAGTTGTAGGTATTGGTTTGGGGATTTTTTTCATTCCGCTTCCCCCTGAGGACATGCTGCTCTGTGACAGTTCCTGCACTCACCTACCCAAGGCACGTGCTGCCTTCCACGCGGAGCCAACGGATCGCAGCCTCTCTAGGAAAGGCAACGCCATAAACAATTGAGTTTAGAAACAGAATAATGGCTGCTGCTCACTGCAGATAAAGGCCACTTGTGGTGAGCATCACGTCTCTGCTGCGACCAGCTTTAATCACAGCTGAGCTAATGCTGAGCGCAACTGTCCCGGCGCTCTTCCACTCCCTCCCCGGCTTTAAATCTCCGTCCTTCCGATTCACTGCACGTCTGCCCTCGCTAACTCCTGCCTCACTTCTCGTCCAGTTTTTGACCACCTCTTCCCCCCTCTTCCCCTTCCCGTTGTACTGATCTTCTCTTAACAAAGCCACTCGCCTCCTAAAAAGTCGCAGAGTGAACGTGTGGCTGGTTCCTCATCACTCGCTCCATCCCTCCTCCCCGTCTCCCTCGCTGTAAGCTCTCTGGGGCAAGGACAGCCCAGCTCCTCCCGTGTCTGCCTGGGTTAAATGCATTGTTATGGACATTCAGTAACACCCCCGGTCCTACTCACCTGTACTGATCAGTCAGCGCTCTGGCAGCTAAGCCAAGTATTAATTATTAAATTTAAACGTAATAGGTTTCTTAGCAAAAAAAAAAAAAAGCATTTTTGGAGCACGGCATTGGCAGAGTATTTTTGTCTGGTTTTAGCTCACAGCTTCCTTGGAGCAGGAGCCGACTCTTCAAGGCCTGTATTGCTCTGAACATGTTGATGGTGTACTACGAGCAACTTGCAAATAGATAATTTAATTAATACAAATAAACTCTACTTACAAGCAGCAACCAATTAAAACAGCACAGAGGGCATCTCTTGTGTTTGGGGTAGCAGCTGAAGTGGAATATGATGCTGTTGTAAAGCCTTCGGACTCCCTCTCACCCCCACCCCCGCACGCTGAATCTCAGGAAGGTTTCCCACAAAGAACCTTCGCGAGCAGCTGCCGCTGCCAGGAGAAGCTGCTGCTTCGCCTCTTGGCCTGATTATGATAGCAGCAAATTAGGGCAATTTTTCACCAGTGATGCTGTCAGTGCCTTCAGAGCAATGCAGGTCCCGGGGATGGCAGGCTGCAGTTGGTGACTGTTTTGCTCCACGCTTGCTAACCCCGCAGCATGGCACGTGGTTATTTGTCCACGTCTGTGGCCATCTCAGCTCCGGTGGGACATTTCTGCTGGCTCTTGCAAGGCCCTCATTTGTGCTGGGTGTGCGGGCAGCATTTGGGCTGCCAGGACCACCATGGCTGTAAAACATATTTTTTTCCTAATTTCAGCTTATGGCATTTAAGGACACACTTGGGTCCCAGCCAGGGTATTCCATTTTCCTTCCACCTAGGGATGGCAGAAATGAGGGATCAAAGCGCTGAAGGGATGAGAACATGAAAGCCGGAATAAATGAAGCTAGGAAGAAATGGGAATGGAGATCCACTCCCCTAACATAATTAACTTTTCCAAGAACAGATAATATTCCCAAATTAAAGGATATCCTTGGATGCAGAAACGCATCCAGGTCGTGCATACTGAGCGAGGCATCAAGGCCAAGGCAGACACCGCTCCCACGGAGGAGCTCGCATCAGTCGCTGGCGTAACCGCAGCGGTGCTCCGGTCTCCAGACACCGGCTCCCGCGATCGGGTCTCGTTAGGAGCAGAGATCAAAGCGCTCTCAGCCCTGGCAGCACCGCCGTGCCGCGCAGCCCCGGGCTCTCCCCCGAAATGACTGAGGTCTGACGGTGCTCCCGCTCCTCTCGCCCAGGCTCCAGCGAGGCGGGAGCCTGCGGACACGCGTGGGCACCTTCACGCCGGGCGCAGCCACAACCCGAACACCCCCGTACCCTCTCCCCCCCCCTCGGTTTGCAGACGGGCTCCGGCCAAGTGGGGG
>WHYT01017862.1:309629-372513 GCA_009806455.1 Tetrax tetrax
AACCGGGCGCCCTGGCCCTGCCGCACCTCTCCGGCCTCGGTGAGTCCTGACCCCCACCCCGGGCAGCTTTGGGGGGAGTGCCCCTCATCGGGGCGGGGAGGGCACAGCCTGGCGCCGCGGGAGGTGGGGGAGGTCCGGGGTGCGGCGGGGTGAGCGCGGACTCGGAGCATCCTCCCCCCGCGATGGGGGTCCTGCTTAGGGCACTCTCTCCGCCGGGGTGCGGGAGGGGTAGCGCTGGGGGCATCCCTCCTCCCCCCACCGCCGTGATGGGGGTCCTGCCCGGGGCATCCCTCACCCCGCGGGTGGGAGGCCGCGCGTGGAGCATCATCCGCACGGGGAGCTGGGGGTCCTGCCTCCATGGAGCGCCGGCGTCCTTGGTGCACCCTCCCGGGGGCTTGGGGTGCCGAGGGCGTGATCCCAGGCTGCTGGGGGAAGTGGTCCTTCCCCACTCCCCCACCCGTGCCATCCCCACCCCGGGGATCAGCATCAACCGCCCCTTTTCAAAATCAGCAGTGCCGAGGGTGGGGGCTGAGGTGTCCCAGGAGCAGGACCTGCTTCAGCTTTTCCAGAACATGCCTCCCGCCCAGCAATCCCCCCGGGCTGGCAGGGCTGTCTGGGGGTCAGGGCACAGCTAGCCACCAAGAAATCTGGGGTCTGTCACTGCCTCCCCTCCCCGAGCCATCCTGGCTTTGGGGCTCCTGGGCTGTAAAATGCCCAGAAACATCCCCTGCCCGGCAGCATCGCTTAAAAAGCACTTGATTCCTTGGGAGGAGGCACAGCATTACAGCGCGTTTATACTGCATGATGAACCCCTTTTATAACGCCCGTGCTCGAGGGAAAATCTAACCTGTTTGGGCGTTCATCTGCATGGAAAACGCAGCTTCTTTTCCTGGCGAACGCTGGGGTTGTCTTGCAGAAACCATTTAGTCTGTCTAGACAAGTATGATGAAGAGCAAAGTGCCTGGAGCTGTGAATGATTAGCGCTCAGGTATCTCTGCAGTGGTAGGGTTCTTGAACAGCGCTGATTGATAGGCGTTTGCGCTGCTTCTGGGGGCTTTTGGGTCTCTGGTTAGCAAACGGGCAGGAGCCAGGCTAGGTGGTAGAGGTTTGTTTCATGTAAGAGCAAGGGAAGAAGGATGCAGCCAGCCCTTCATCACACGTGTGCATGGGAGAAGCATCACAGAGAGTTTAACTCGACTAAAACGAACAGAGAAAGCACTGAGAAGGATGAATAAATGGGTGAAAAAAGGCACGCATTTATTACTGGGGAAAGGGCACATACTGGCAGCTTATTTTCTGGAAGATGGCACAGAGAAGTTCATGGATGTTTGTGTGACACTTAGAGAGCCTCCGACAGAAGGCACGGAAAAAAAGTAGCATTATGTATGAGGACACAATACATAAAATCCTTTCAGAAGACTGAAACTGGAGATAAAGTATGTCCTTAGTAAATATTCACATGAAGAAAACTGTATTGAAGAGAGCAGGCTTTGGCATAAAACAAAATCAAGGGGAAAGTGTTCTTAAATACTTACGAACACTTAAATAAAGACAGACGCAAGCACCTGTCCCCATCTTAGGTATTTTATGACCTTTACAAATCTAGTCTTCAATCCTGCATACCTTCCCAAATAGGAGTTGTCCATCTGACTCATGCAACAGTCCCAGTAAATTAATGAGGAAGATTCATTTGAGGACAAACTTCCAGGACTCAGCCTTGCAGCAGTAACGTATCAATCACAGTTCTGATATGACGGGTAGATTCTCCTCCCAGTAAATGCATGTGTGAATCCCTGAAGGTTTCTGCAGCTCCAGGAATGACTCATTTTGAGAGACCACACAAAGCATCTGTTTCTGAGTTGCAAACATATTCTAGAGACATTACATATAAATATTATTGGGAGCTGGCAGTACGTGAGGCCAGAAGGTTTTATCTAACTTTATGGTCTGGAACACACACAGATGTGACTCAGTGTTTTGTGGCCATTTAGTGCAAAGTGAACGGAAGATGCTATGGTTCCTTGTGGGTACACGTATGGGGATGATCAGGTCCAGAGTGTATTTTATCCACGAGCAGAAGAGATCAATTCTGAGAAGTCCTGAGCATCTTGAAATTCCCCCGCAGCCCCTGGGAGTTGCCCCATTTCTGGTCTGAACCTGGGCAGAAGGATTTGGTCTGACCCCAGCAGCTGAGCTTACTCAGCAGGCAAAGCCTGGCTCTGTGCAGGGGGCTGCGTCCAGGTTCTGGAGGAAGGGGCTGGACTAGAGAGAATTTTCTTTGGACCAGAGTTAAATGCTCTCACACACCTCAGTGTCCTCTCTCTGTCCCATCACGCTGGACTTTTTTACCCAGTGAGAGTTCAGCTTGTCAGTCAGGAAAAATAACTTTCTATACATGTCAACAAATAAATTCAGAAAATTGCTTTCAGGCTGTCATCTGTGTGACACGGGAAGGAGCGACTGATCCTAGAGCAGCCGGAGCAGACACCAACTGCAAATCTCAGGAAAAGAGCCATTAAGCAACTAGGGCATGTGTTGATAATTGGTTAACGCTTGTTATATTTGCTCTGGGTTTTTCATTTCTGTTGACTGGCTATGAATTTTCTGCACTATCACTGCTTGTTTACAGTACAGCACCTAACAAGCAATTAATCAGTTTTAAGAGACTCTGCTAATGCCCCTCTGACATCCAAAGAGCCTGGTTAAGTGAGTCTCCCTAAATACTTCTCAAGAGCTCAGAGGGGAAGGGAACAGAATGAATCTCCTTCTGTGCATCCGCAGCCTGCAGTGTATATGAGAGAGTCAGAGTCAGAAATTGCTTACAAGTTGAGTTATAAAATAAACAACTTCAGAATGACCAGCTTAAAAAAAAAATAAATATAAATAATATCTATTAAAAATACAATCTGTACAATGCTAGGGTGAAAATCCACAAATTACCAAATAAATCCACTATGTACTGAGTGCCCTTTTCTGAACCTGTACGCACTGATTTTCTGCACACAAGACCATTTCTATCTTGTCAGAATATCCCGAGTGAACTCGCACTGTGTGATATTGCCTTGGCTTTTTTACACTGTTCCTGTCAGCCCCAGGCATATCTAACCAAGAAAGCAATGCCAATATAATCGAGAATAAATGACGTATCTGTGAATTAGAAAAAGAATAATTCATAGGTAATTTTCAATTACAGAGAATAATTCATAGGTGTCTGATCTGCAAAGAGAATAATTTATGAGTAACCTGAATTGCATGTAAAGCACGTTTACAGGTTATTGTAAGAAAGGGAGTATACCGACTGCTCAGCTGTCACGTGCTGAGACTGGGTTTTGGGGGAATTCCTTGTGAAAACACCTACCATGAAAAAAAAAAATCCATCAAATTCTATAGTAAAAAGATTTGTGTAGTATGCCCAATCTGATCTGAAACCTCTCTATGTTACCAAAAGCCAGTTGTACAGCCCCTGTTGTCCTTGGAGCTCCTACCTCACATCATGCACCGTGAACGGAAAGGCCTCAGCTGGGTTCCTACGCCAGAATCATTGGAAAAGGCTGTCCCAACAGCGGGCAAGGAGCCAAGTGCCATCACCTTTGGGTTATGTCCCCACTGCACTGGGTACTGGCCTTTTAAGTAGAGAGAGTTACTTTCTTCTCCTCAGGACTTGCTAGTCAAGTCCTACAGCTTGTCATTAAAGAAGGGGCCAAATTAGCTGCTTTTTGCTTTTAAGACATGGTATCTCCTTCCTGAGATACCACGAGGTACCTGAGGGACAGAAGGATGCTTTGGTGCTTCCACTTCTTCAGCACCGTCTTGGCATCTTAAAAACGGAGGGGAAAAAATCCGAGCTCAAGTGCCATTCCCTCCTGAAGCGCTGCATACAGGGCATCCTCAATACAAGAGCTAAAAATTACAAAGCCCTTTTGTGCTACTTCAGTTAATGAAACGCTATATCCATATGTTAGATCAAGCACAAATAACATCTACTATAGTTAATGTTGTAAAACATGTTTTTTTTAAAAAAAACTACTAAAGTTGTCCATAAAAATTTTCTGAAGCATTAATTTTCTCCAGTGAAGTATTGTAGAAAAGCTTGTTAAAGAGCAGTAATGGTGTTGGATTTGCAGAGTGTAATGGGTTGCTGCTGTTCTGTCGGAAGCAAAACCAGAGTCTCCAGGAGATGGAGGCACGCGTCGCTCCAGACTGTGCGTTGCAAGCAAATTCCAGCGCTTGAGCTTTCAAACCACTAAAGCGTAATCATGGACATCCCTGGGCGTGGTGGAATCACAAAACACCCATGGTCACAGCGCGGAATGTCTGGAGCTGGGTGAATGTCCCCTTTTAGGAAGCCTTGGGAAACAATGTATAATCCCATAGCTTTTGTACACACTATATTCCATGGGAGAGCCCGGGGGAACACACGCTAAAAGACTGTGCCCTCATTGTATCTGCTGTTGCATACATCCACTCTTTGCTACTTCTCATTAAGAAGAGAAAAATCCATTCAATTTCTAACCAGCTGCTCCTCCCCCAGACCCCCACTCCATTTATTGCGCTGATGGACGCGGCTTGTGCTTCTCAGAAACCGTCTTTGGCCAGGTCGCTCTCCACCTGTACCCAGTGCAAAGCCTCTCCTTGACTTCCCTGGGAGCGAGAGGCAGCCAGTAGCTCACAGGATCCCATCCTCCATCATTTTAATATTAGAGGTAAAGAAATTCCATGTTAATTTTATCAGGCTGCCACCTTTCTCCTACGGTGCAAACTACTCGAGTGTTTTCTGCGTAACTGAGGAAAGACTTTGGCTCGTGTTCGTGCTATTTTTTAAATATTGAATTTTCTTGCTATATTGCTGTCCTCACGGGCCACTGACCGTCACTTACCTGACAGAGCTAGGCTGCAGGCCTCCTTAAATTATAGACTTGACCAGTTCCTCCTAAAAATATTTCATCTCTTTTTCACTGTGACTGGATTATGCCGTTAAAATGGTGACAGTCAGCAGCTGATTCATTTGCTTATCGACCCGGAAAGCTTGTCTGGTTTCTTTGAGGTCAGCATTAGCTTGCCTAATAGAAGATGATACTTATTCCTAGAAACCCCGTGCTTTTGTGCATATATACCTCTGTATTTTTCATTCTGCTGGACACAGGCAGAGCACTTACCTGTGGCTGGCAGCTTTGCCCTAAGTATTGCTCCAAAATACTCCAGTTCTATTTGGCACGATCTTCTAATGAAAAATGAAAGTCTTGGGAAAAATCCAGACATAGGTTAGCTGTAGCGGTTGTACTTTGTGTCCTGCTTTTCTCCCCTTTCCCCAAGACATCTACTGAAATCTCCATACGTGCATAAATTGCAATGGGAAATAAGTGCTTGACTTCTGCAGCTTTGGAAAATGCTGGCCTTAGAAAGGACCCCGGAGAGGATATTTCTGGGATGCTCTGAATTAATTTCTTTCTGCTGCAGGCTTTCATTTGCTCTTTATTTACCACTTTGCATCATCACCAGCGTTCTTGATGCTAACACGGAGTGACACGAAGTTATTCATGAAGTGACATGATGGCAATGGGCCCATAAGTATCAGCACCAACAAACACGTCTCGCACACCGAGTCCCACCCGTGGATCAGGCTGGGCAAACCTTCCCATGTCTTGCAGCCTGACAACAGCGCTGTGAGCCAGCAGATGCCCTGGGACAATACCTAAGCGTGAGGATTAAAAACTGTTAGGGGGGATTGTCAATAGTGAACAGCTGCTTCCATTGGTGTCAGCTAAGTCAGAAGTTTAGGCTTCTGATAGATAAATAAAGGCCAAGATCTACCCCTACTTTCCTGCCATGCACCTATGCCTTTGGGAGCCCCAGGGAGTGTGTTTTAGCCCAAGCAAAAAGGAGCACCACCTTTCGACCTCATACAAGGGCCGGTGCAGCCAGTTGCACAACACACAGAGGTATTGCCCCTATTACTGGGATAGAGCACAAAAAAAAAAAAAAAAAAAAAAAAAAAAAAAAAAAAAAAAAAAAAAAAAAATCAAACTGATTGATTTAATCCAGACATCTGGTAGCAATAATGGGGCTGTGCATTCTTGAGCACTGCTACATTGTCCATAAACCAGTGACATACACGTATGTAGAGCATTCTGTAACAGCCACTCCAACCTAAATACGTAGGGCTCCTGGCCAGCACCATGTTCAGCATTTATAAGCTCCCAGTCAAGCCTTACAGCTGGGATCTTGGGGCAAACTGCTGTGAGAGAAAGCGTGAGAAGGTTCAGGGGTCCCTTGCGAGGCCGTGTGCTGATGGTTGTGTCCCCTCCCGCAGGCAGTGCCACAGTCTCACCGCGATGCTGCAGTGCAAACGCGCTCAGGAATTCAGCTTCGGGCCCCGGGCTCTGAAGGACGCGCTGATCTCCACCAACCCAGCCCTGCAGGAGCTCTACGCCAAAGCTTTCTCCAGGGCGGAGAAGCTGTTCCTCTCTGAAGCCTACAACCCGCAGAGAACGCTCTTCTGCACGCTGCTCATCCGGACGGCTTTTGACTGGCTCCTCAGCCACCCCGATGCCCCCGAGGACTTTGAGACATTCTATCACGCCATGCTGAGGAGGAAGCAGAACTTCTATCGAAAGCACATTTACCTCCAACCTATAGGTAACGCGGGCATCTTCACTGAGACACCTGGAAAGATACAGGAGGGAGGTGGGTGGTGTTGAACGCTCCTAACATCCTCTTCTGAGGACTAACCTGCAAAATGCAACTGCCATAGCAAAGACAAGTCTGTAATACCGAAGGCTCTGGACATGCCCCCACTCCAGAATCACAAGCCATGATGACAACCATCAGTAGATCTCCCCTGTAAATGACACGTGTGCCCCTGTGACTTGCTATGAATATATGCATGTGTACCCACCTGTATATCTATATGTAAAATAATCCTACGTAAAACATTTCTGGAACTCCATTCCTGATGGCTCATGAAAAACAGCCACCCATTCCCACATTAATCTTTCTGCACCACTGAAATAGGAGACAACCTAATGTGCTAACGCCTCGAGCCATCTCTCAGAAAGAGCTCCCTCTTCTCCTCCCTATCTTTGTAACCATCTAGAGATGTCTGCCACATCCCAGAGTAAGCAATTAACTTCAGAATGAACCAGCCTGCCCCTTCCCCAATCGCTGTGGCCAGCCCCACAAAACCCCTTCAGACCTTATGGTTCACCCTGGCTCTAAGAAGCTGATAACAGAACTTCTCTTCTTAGACTTAATCGAAGGGCCTGCCGGGCTCTCGCTGCTGGATTCCCTGCAGAGCTGCGTTGAGTCTTTCTTCCTGGGTCTCCAGGTGAAGTGCCTTCCCTCCATCCCCATCTCTTCCATTCACTGCTGCTACCGCCACAGCCGGGACACGGACCGGGTGCAGCTTCATGCAGGTAAGGACCTGGGAGCACATCGAGACATCAGCTTGGCAAGGGGCACAAATCCTCCCTCAGGAAACACCTGAAATAGCCTTTCATTGCCTGAGCAGGGAGGGGATGAGGAAGGGAGTGAAAAGGGAGAAATCCGGTTCCCATGGAAAATCCGGAACTTCGAGGCTGGAAACAGAAATTAAAAAAAAAAAAAAGTAAACAAAACACAGTGACTTTCATAATATTTTCCTCTGCTGTATTTTTCACTGCTGTTACGTTTACGGGCAGCTCTGCAAAGTGATGGGATCAGCTCCGCGAGAAGGCACCGTAGATTCCGTGTAGTCTGAGTTCTCCCACCTCTTGTCCAGAGCCAAAGTAAATCAGTGGCCTGGGTGGGGAAGTCCCTGGCCTTTCATGTTAGGAAATTGGGGTTCAAGTGTCACACAGCTCCCCAGGGAAAAGGGTTTGTCAGCTGCCAAACTTGTGCTGCACAAACATCCAGCTGGAACGAGCTGATTGCGGGTACCACGGGCAGCACGCGCCCAGCACAGACCCAGCGCTGCCGCTGCTCCTGCTCAGGTCTGAGATGCCTGCAGAGAAATTATTCTACTTCCAGGGGGTTATTTCTGTGGGTTTGTACTGAGTTCACCTACATCTCTGCCCTTAGCTCTGCTTCGTTTTAACTCTGTGCTCAGCACCACTTCACAAGTCGGGTCTGGTCGTACTCTGACCTGGGGGGACGGGTTACAGCCGTGGTTCTCCAATGGAGATGTTGAATCCAGCGGCTCTGCGTCTCTGTGGCTTGGATTACATTGTCCTCCCCATGAGCAGCAGAAATTCTGGCTCTTGCATGCCTCCCAGGGATGCTTCATTCTAATGAGCATCTCTCTTGTATTTGTCCAGATGGGATCCTGAATTTCCTGAAGAACAACAAGCCCATGGATGCCCTGTGTGTCCTTGGACTCACTCTGCTGGACCTTTACCCATGTGAGACCTGGAGCTTCACATTCAGCAAATTCCTGCCAGGACAAGGTGGGATTGGTGTCCCATGATCTCCTAGCATAGCATGCGAATAAGGCAGCACTGTACCAAAAAGCCTTCCCTGGGAAAGTGGAATAGCCAAATCTTACCCTTGATCAGAGGAACTAGGTTTCTCCACTTAAAAATGAAGGGAGTCAGGGCTCCTGCTCCAGACAAAGGTAACTGAGGTGCTACAGACCTTTTGTCTCATCACGCCCCGTGTGCTCAACTGGACTGCGCCACAACAGCTTTCTTCTCATGCTGCCTAAGCTGAGAGACAGTCATCAGAGAGCTGATGCCCAACTTGTATGCGCTTCTCTTTACAGAAGTGGGAGTCTGCAGCTTCGCCAGATTTTCTGGGGATTTCCCCCAGGCTGGCTGCAGCAGCTTGAATCCACGCTCCCAGAAGGAAGGGTCGTGTGAAGCCGGCAAAGAAAGCAGAGACCGGACCTTGCTGTTCAGTGCCCAGGAGATGGTGCAGTGCTGTAAGGTAGGACCAGCAATCATCTTCTCTACCCCGCATTTCTTGCCACGTAGGGTTAAATATTTCAGGGCTGGACATCATCCATCTCTCAGCCCAGTGAAGCAGGCATGGGACTGCTCCCAGAAGACACAGGCAGCTCAGTCCACACACTTGCACAGTCCTGAAGAGCTTACACCCTGAGACCCCATTCACATCCGACTCATAGGTGCTGTCCTCCCTCCTCTCAGCATCTAACCCCTGCCCTCTTTGCCAGCTCTTCCTCTGGCATTCCCCCCAAAGCTGGCCCACATGGAGCCGTTTCTGTCTGCCACCCCTGCTACTTGCTCAGGATTTTCTAGTTTGGCATCTTTTCCTGTAGTAATTTCAAATGATGTCAGGTGGCAATGGGAGAAGGAAGGGAAATCTTCCACCCTCAGCCTTTCCGCGATTGCCAGTTCCCAGGCAGTCATGCTTGGCCAGCTGACTGCAGCTCAGTTTTTGCTTTGGCACAAATGTTTAGAGCGTCTGCTTTGGAAGGACCCCGATCCGTTATTGCCAATAGCTTCTTACAGATGTCTCACATGGTCTGTGCTGCTCTTTTCAGACCCCTGTGGGACTGGTTTTCCCCTTAAAAACCCCACAACACTGGGGAAGAGTGACTGCCCTAGAGCTCTGAACTTGCTATCTACAGGGTCTTCCTGCAGCCGCTTCTAAAAAACACACCGACCCTTCCTCCTCCTCCACACAACATGGATGTTGGGGTACCTGGGAAGAAGGGAGCCACGTTCCCTTCTCACCTCGGAAAAGCCAAGGCTGAGCAATGAGCTGGTCGGGGTGTCAGGGAGCGGGGAAAGCAGAAGAGCAGAGGAGGAAGAGGAGGGAGCTGTAGAAGCAGGAGTGACTGCCTGCTCCTGTGGTTTTTGCTTTCCCGAAAGGTGACCTGTCACGAGATCTGCCACCTGATGGGGCTGGGGACGTGCCGCTGGCTGCAGTGCATCATGCAGGGTGCGCTGAGCCTGGACGAAGCCCTGCTGCGGCCCCTGGAGCCCTGCCCCATCTGCCTGCGGAAGCTGCAGCACGTCGTGGGCTTCAAACTCGTCGAGCGCTACAGGGTGAGAGACAGACCTGCCAGCCCTTCCTGGAGCTAAGGGGACGGAGCAGGGCGGCTCACCCCAAACCACAGCACTCAACGTGCTGAGGCAGCGCGGTAAATGCAGATGGTCAGGGTGCAAAGTGCTACAGGAAGAAGTTTACACCCAAATGGGGGGGAGGGGGTGTACACGTGGTCTGTGACTATTGTAGCACTTTACATGAGCTCTAGGGCTTCTGGCTGTTCACAAGGGACAGTCCAACCACATTTAGCTACTCCCAAACATGAGGTGAGGAGGACAGGGCTGGCAGATTTCAAGCCAGAGCAGCAGTGAGGGTGCAGCGATTCCCACGTCTGTGCCCTTTTTTCTGCCTCTCTGGGGCTGCAAGTAACAGGGAGAAAATGTTAAATGCATACTTTGCTGCAGTTCCTCTGTTTAAAGATATGACAAAGGATCCCAAATTATTACTGCCTAATAAGTGGAGGGTCCCAGACTCATCTTTTGCCTTTTCTCTCACACCCATAGAACTGCTAACACCACATTGAGACAACATCAGGGATTGTGCTAGGACGCTCTTGGCTCTAGAAAGGGTTTTCTACCTCTGTTGTCTAGAAAGCAGGATTCAGTAGCTAAAAGGCTGGTGGAATATAAATAATTTCACCATTCTCTCTCAGTACCCTATCTTCTCCCTGATTTTAATTCCTGTCTCACACACATCGTGTTCAGAGACAAGATTTTCCACGGCTGCCTATTTTAAAGTCGGTGGATTATATTTGTTACAAGATACATGAAGAAGGAGGATGGGGATGCCCCTACTTCCATTCAGCTTGGAATCACACAGAAGCATGGCAAAGCACACGGTGGGGAAAAAAACCAAACAAACCACTCGCATGGTTTTGCTGCATGTCTGCAGTGGTGTTAGACTCGTCTCTGACTCCCTGCTTCACTCTGAGTGGTGCCAAAAGTGCCCAAAACACCAGAGGAATAAACTCTGGTTTATTTAAACACCTGACCTGTCAGCATCCAGCTTTCTAGAAGACAACTGCCATCTACATTAAGCTTTTCTAGGAACATTTTTTCCTTTACCCCTGTAAATATGGTGGTTGGCTCAGCATCCGCTGGCGACAGCAAACACAAACCTGAAGAAAGGATACGCTTGCCAAATGTCACATCTGCTTCCTTGACAAGGAGAAGCTAGATATAGTGCAAGCTAGTATGAGAGAGTTGTGATAATCTCTGTAAGAGGCTTTGCCATAGCATTGAGAGAGGAGATAGAAATGCTGGAGATGAATTTGAGTCGTTGTTAAGGAGCCTGACAGAAGAGAGCACAAAGCCTTTGGAGACCATATCAGATAACAAAAGTTACTTGCTAAGCATGTTTGGAGAGGTCGTGGCTGGCCAAGCACAAGTCTGAAGTCACATTTCCCTTTGGGAAACTACCACGGCTCCCCTCCTGCCACAAGACAGCCTCAGACGCTCATCAGAGAGGAAGTGCCAGCACCGAGCCCTTCCTCGCCAGGAGCAGGTAATGCTGCTGAAGCCTGCGACTGGGACAGTCACGGGCAGCAGAGCACGTGGGACAGGAAACCAGTCCTCATGCAGGAGGAAGAGCCCTTCAATTTATTTATCTGAGCTGCGCTCAGAACCATACTCCATTTTTCCATCACAGCTGCTTACTCCAGGGTGAGTCATCTTGAAAACCGAAAGCAAATCAGTTCTCATGGTGTTTCCCCACCACAGCCGACGTCTCCACCTGCTGCCTCCGCAGCATCCCAGGCTGTTCTGCACGTAGCGCCTCGGGTAGGTTGCAGTGGCCGCCCCGCAGAGGAAACCAGTGCTGGAGCTGCCCGTCGAGGCTGGGTTGGCTACGTCCTCGCCATGCCGTTAATCGCAGCATCTGCTCTCGGGTGCAGTACGGCTTGGGGATGGCTGAGGGGTTTGAAAAAAAAACTTCCAGTGCCAAACCTGGAGCATCCTGAAGCGTTAGATGACAGGTTCCATCCTTAGGGATCAACTTGGGGTGGGCATCCACTGCAAATGCTCGTGCCTGCAGGTGAGCTAATGGCATGCAGAGGTTATCCCCTTCCAGTTAAATAGAACAGAAAAAGAGACCGCAGCCTGACAAACCCTTCCCAAGTTCGAACCAATAAACCACCCAAAGGTGAGAGACAGGAAAGCTTTTGGGGTTTTAGTAGTGATCTTGAGTCAATCATCCCCTCCTTCTTCCTTAAATAATCCAAAAATACTGTTTGAACATCCTCATCTCCGCAGCTTTTTCCCTTCTTGGGAACTGGGCTACGTAGCAGTTGTGATTGCTTCTCGGATTCACTACTTTTGGGAATTTTAAGAGACATTCTAAAACCATGGGCTGTTGCAGCTTTCAAGTCCCCTTCCCTAGCCAGGAAGCTGCTCCTGTTGCAGCTTCTGGTGCCTTTGTTTTTTAAACCCAGAGGGAGGGAAGGGCTATCGGAGGTGGGATGAGGCAGGAGAAAAGTTGTCCCTTTACATTTTTTCTTGCCCCAGAGGGAGGGGGCAGGGTGGATTAACTTAGCTGAAAGAGTCCATTTTATTCTTGTATGAAATTCTTCCCCGAGGCTTCATGCGCAGACTGAAATGAGAAACAGGGCCGATTTCTCCCACCCACTCAATTTCAGCTCTTTATCCTTTCTGTCACTCGCCTGAAGAGAGAGCAATAGAGGAGGGAAGTGGGGGGAGCAGCGGGGTGCTGCGGGAAAAGGGAGCTCTGGAGGGCTGGAAACCTTCTGCCCGCTTCTCAAACACCACAGCTCACCCGGAGCTGAGCACGTACAGACTCAGCACGGTGACCAGCATCTCGGGTTAATCCTCTGTAACTGTCACCCCTGCGTTTCCCAAAGTGATCGCAGGGCTCTGCAAAGGTGTCAGCTGGGAGCTGCAGAAAGTAAAGATGAGGAAAGAGGCCATAAAGGTGTGAAAAAGCTGAAAAACACACAAAACACCCACACATGCCAACAAAGCAGGCAGGGAGATGGCCTTTTATCCAGCGATGACTGGAGAATTGCGATTCATTCCCCAAAGCATAAGGAATAAATGCGCCAGAAGCAACCCGTTACATGCCCCACTGTAGCATTTAATATTTAAAAAGGAAATTGTCTCAGACATTTTCCTTTCATTAATTCTTTCCTGGAGCCTGGCCTTCCCACTTGTGCATTTCAGCTCGACAGGGGAAGAGCTATTCTTAGGAATAAAATGCACATTACCGCCGGAGTTAACAACACGATGAAACAGGGCTCTTCACCGCTATCTCAGAAGCTTTCATAATGACACAGCTTCCTCCAGAGAGGCACTGGTTTGGCTCTGGCAGAGATCATACCCACACAGTGAGGAGGGAATTTGTGCCATTTTTCTCCTACCACCTTCAATAATAAGGCAGATACGAGCCATGTCTGACTGGGGGCCAAACTGCCGCAGATGCTGACTCCAAGAAAATGAGGCAAGAGAAAGCCTCTGCTTGGTAGGGTAACCAGGCATCCCTGTTTTCTCTCCTTCTCTAAAATGAAACCTTTTCCCCTCTCACCACAGAAACTCTACGCTTGGACACAGACTGTGCTGTCCACGTGGCCAAGGCAAGAGTCAGCAGACCTGTCCGCCTCAGAGGACATCCTTCCGCTCAGCTCGGACTCCGGGATGTGCTGCGAGAACGACTCCGAAGCTGTGACCTCCTTGTCCGAGCCGCTGACACCAGACACTTGCAGCCAGGCCCTCTCCATCGGCCAGGAGCTGGAACAGGACGAGCATTCGTGTTCGCTGGCGGAGGCACACAGCCAGCCCCCGCTCCCCGGGCCCACCAAGCCCACAGATGTCATTAAAGATTACGAACTGTGGCTGGAGACGTGCATCGCTGCCCTGGAGAGGAACGTCTCCGAGGAGGAACTGGCTCAAGTAGACAAGGCCGTGGATGCCCTGGCTAAGTGGGAAATGTTTACAGGAGAACTGCCCGCTATGAAGAAGGACCTGCCCTTTGCTAGGGACAGCACCGGGCTGCGGAAAGTTCTCGGAGACAAATTTTCCTCCTTGCGGAGGAAACTGAGTTCCAGAAAACTGTCCAAAGGGGAATCGTCCCCTCATCGCTGGCGGTGGGAGGAAAACTAGGCTGGGGCTGCCTGGGGTTGGGCCAGCTTCGCTGCCACAGCTTCGCTCCCCTTACTGCCCTGCTTCTCACCTCTCTCACCACAAGTTGTTGCTGTCGGAGAGGAACAGCAACTGCCTACAGGAATAAAAGGTGTTTCTTATTCTGAGATTGCTAACATATTTTTGATGTGGTCAGTTCTTCTCTAAGGTTTTTTCCCTGTGCTGGTCTAAGCAACAGCACAACTCCAAACGCACATCAAGTCCTACGCAGGCGCTTGTATTTTTGCACTGTTTTCCACTTGGTCTGAAGTCAGCCAGGAAGAGGTCCATGCTAAACACTAAACATGTTCACACAGAAGCTTGGGCCATCTGAACAAAGAGATGCCAATTAAACCAGGGCACAGGTATTAATTCTCACTCTCCAGTTCCCCCCATACCAAATGTTCATCTCTTTTCCAGTCGCTGCCCCATCGGCTGGCGGCTGCGCTGAGCACAGGGCCGCAGCCGAGGCTGACGGACTCACGCCGCGAACACGGGGGAGCAGTGGAGGACAGCAGAGAGTCCGTGAGTAAAGCAGAAAGATCCCTGGCAGCTCGTTTGCCATAACGAACAGCATTAGTGTGACGACTGTCTTCTGGCGGACGCTCAGGGGGATCTCCAGAGCCGCTTCAGTTCAAAGCCAGGCTTGGAGCCGTGAGCTGTAACTCCTCTCACATCCTCTGTAGGTTGGCACAGGAGAGAAAGCCTTTGGAAACATTCACACACTCACTGATTATTAAGTTAAAAGGGGGAACTACACATGCATTCCTCTCTCTCTGCCTTGGCAGGTTAACAGCCTGGCCCCTTCCCTCATCTCCACTCCGTAAGTCGCCCACTGAAGAGGAACGGGTGCTGTACCAGCACCAGGAGCGGCAGAGCCTGCCCTCCCAGCGCCGCGGCACGCCGTTCTCCTCCGGCTATTTATAGACGGAGCTCAAGAGGCCGGCGGGTTGTTGAGCTCTGTAACAGCAGCGGGCCGGGGGAAGGCCGAGCCTCTCCATCCCCAGTTCCCTCAGACCTCAGCACCGATAACGCTCGCTACAGCTCGCAGCTACACAGCCACGCTTCAGATTTCTCCCGTCTAAAAATACCAGCAGGTAGGACTGGGTCCAGTTCAACCAGGAGGAGAGAAAGGATGTTTGCCCCAGAGGAGCTAATAGCTTTGGCTTTCCTGAGTGCTCGTCCCGCGTGCTTTGAGGCCCCCAAACCGCGCAGTAACCCTGTGATGCATTTTTGGAGCGGAAAGGGAGAGGATCAGAGGAAGATATTTGAGAAAAGCTTGAGATTTACTTGTGCAGATGAGTAAAAAAGATGTCGTAATAAATTCAGCTGGATTCCGGAAACACAAGGAACTTCACATCCGCATGATTCATACAGAAAGAAAAAGGGAGTTCTGGCTTCGGGACTGATGACGGCAATTCCTGGAAACGTTTTTTTCCAGGCTGCGCGCCTGGACTCGGCGCAGGCGCGGTGCCGGGGAGCCATGGCTGCCGCCCTCTCCTGGCAGCCCCAAAGGCGATGGGGTTCTCATCCAAGACATTCTTCCCAGCAGCAGCAATTTTCCAAACAAATCCTGCTTGAATTACAAATCCATGTGCTGCCCCATACTTGCTCGGTGGTTGCCTTAGCAGATTTACTATTTTAAGCAAGAGACTACTTTTTGTTCTCTTACTCGATTCTGTACTGAATCATTAGGTTGAACTTTACAAACTTTCCAGAAAGAAACCATAAACTCAGGATGACAGTATTGCCTGAAGGAAAGAGGCAGCTTTCTATCATAACAAAGTCCAAAGACAACAGAGAAAAGGGGTGGCACAGAAACAGTTTGAACTGCTGGCAGAAGTCACAGATGCAAAGCTCCCTGCGTGACACTGGGCTTACAGACTCACATTAGCTCTGTTTGACAGCATCAATTTCCAGCTGACAAGCTGTTCTTTACCAATAACAGATATTTTTGACACCACCGCTGACAGAACCACCACTTACCAGCTCAGCTTGTCCAGAGGTGCTCCAGGTGAGGAATAAATGAGCACGGCAACTCAGAGCTTCTCCTACTCAGTGGGCAGCTCAGCAGGGTCCGTAGGCAACATGCAACTTTGCTGTGACAGGCAGAAAGTGGCTTTTAACACTTTTAAGTCCTTCGGCAGCTGGAGGAGAGAAAGCCCATGCAATATTACACTGCAGGTTTTTGCCCATGCAAGGACACTTCCGTGGAGGTGGCTCCTCATCACATATGCAAATATTTCCAGGGCTGCTGCTGTACATTGCGGGACAACATTGTGTTCCCAGGGTCTGTAAGTCGTACTTTGCACTTACACCACATGCTCTGCACCAGCGTGAGCAAGGACTGGAGGCGACTTAGATTAGAGAGGAATAAAATGACTGGCCAAGGCTACACAAAAAAAACAACAAAAAAAAAAAAAAAAAAAAATAAAAATAAAAAATTCAAGGTTATAACCAGGAGTAAAGCACAAAGGCGTGATACCTATTCTTTTCTGCGTGTACCAGAGTACAGAGGGGCAGAAAACAGCTGACAGGGAAATTAGAAGTAAAAGAAATTGAAGGTAAGCCCCTAAATGAGATTTCCTGCATTTTAAGCAGCAGTCATACGATCAAAGCAGGTTTCTGGGGAGATACTTGTACTTGGAAGGGTGTGGGAACAGCAGCATGACTTGCGGCTAGTAAGCTGCTGAGTAAGCGGTGGAGCAGAAATACAGATGAGATACTCAGGAGTCATTTTTAGAAGGTCAAGTTGCTGATCAGCCATCAGCAAGAAGGAGCAGGGTACTCTATATATAAATGCACACCCAGAGGTTACAGCAGCCAAGATTGGAGCTGGTTACAAACGGTGCAGGGACAAAGTTTCACTGTGTGGCAGACAGCAGGCAGGAGCATCTCGGTATGCCGCACTTCAGACAGGTTTGTGAGCCTTCTGCAGGAAGGGAGGTAGCAAAAAGAGCTGGGCACCCAGAGGAGAAAGGAGGCAAGTCCCAAAGGGTCACAGTGCCAGCAGCCCACCGCTGAGCTCCCCCAGTCTCGGCTTGGGGGCTCTGGCTGGCAGCTGCCCTCCGCAGCCCTGTCCTTTCTCTGCCTCGTGACCTGTGGGTGCCTTGTTGTGACAAGCAGGAGATCTAGAAATGAACTCTACATGTGACCTGGCTGCTGCCTTCAGGAGATCCCCCAGCAGGACCAGGTAACTCCTTCCTGAAGCTGCTGTCATCTTTCATGTAACCATCTCAAAGGCAATGGTACGACACAGACTCATGTTAGACTCATCTGGCTCAGAACAGCTCCCCAGCCACACCATCCCATGGCTGCCTAGAGCACCCTCCACGATCAAAGCCACTCCAGTCATACCCCTTCTGCCCCAAGTTCAAGGATACTTGTTTTGAAGCAACTTCTAAAGTCTATGATCCTGAACAGAGCAGAAAACAGTCTTTTAATAGCTTTACGAGCTCATAAAGACAAATATCTTCTCCCAAGAATAAACAGGCAGAACATTCCACTCCTACTCCTAAAACAAGAAGTTGCTGTAATTGAAGGAAGTGGGGGTGCAATGCAACTGCCCAGGGAAAACAAGAAAAAAAAAACAAACCCAAACAACCCAGACTCTTTGCTAGTTAGGGGTGAAATTGCCTACAACAGCTTGCAAAGGTGGGAGTGGAGAAACCAGCACCTTCCACTGATTTAACAGTGGAAGCAACTCCTCCCTCATCTAAAAAACATACTTTTAACTGAAGTCCATTTCTGCTGGGTAAAACTGAGACTTTAAAGGAAAGTAATGTTTTGTAAAAAGTCCCTGAACACTCTTCCTAATAACTCCTCCTCCCTTCACACCTTCCCGAGATGCTGGTCAGCCTTGGAGAGGGGCAACAAATGGGGTAGTTTTTGTTAGTAACTGAATAAACTTCCTCCCAGGTCTGCATAGGATAATGAGAGACCAGACTGAAGCTGGAAACCACAGGGATTTAATTTCTCTTCATGAATACTTAAGCATTACTATACCCACCCCAAACCTTGGGCCTTGTACGCTTTAGCAAACACACAAAGCCGTACAGCCCTGCCTGCTTTGCATTTTAGAGAAGCCTGTCCCTGGGGAAATTGCCATGCTTGCCTTTTATCTTTGGAGTGCTGGGTCATTGAAATTGCAGCAGGGATACTCCAGTAACAGGGAGCCGTGCTGATCCAGGGAAGAAAATTCAAAGTCTACATATGGAGTCGAGGGTCTCCCTGGCATCCCAGCATTTATCAGCGCTGAACAAACTCATCCGCAGAGCAGCCTGTCTTGTAGGGAGGCATCTGTGCAGCTGCATTACGAAAGGGACGTCTTTGCTGTATGAAGTGGGATAGTTTGAGATGCAAATATATTGGCAGGTACGGAACAATGGTGTCACTAAGATTCCCTGATTCGGGCCTCCCACCATGTGTTCCAAATAAAAGTTTAAATCCCACTGGAATCGGGACAGTTCAAGCACCTGCTCACAACTGCTGCCTAGGGAAGGCCCGACCTCGGGTAGGCCCGACCTCGGGTAGGCACTGCAATGACAAAGCATTTCTTATTTCAATTAAAGCTTTGGAGATTCAGCAATTCAGACATCAGAGGAACTCCACCAAAACAAGCCAGCCAAACCCCAACTGGCTTCAGAAGAGGCAAAAGCGACACCTTCAAACACCCCCCTTCCCTGGCTCCTGGTCAAGTGGCTCAAAAGCCACTGCGTTCCAGCAGGTAATGCCAGAAAGAGCCCTTTCTTGCTCAGTGAGAAACCTGTTAAACTTTTTCTATATACTCTCATGTAGGGCTGTAATTCACAGGAATATTTTGGCCCAGAAGAGTGATTATTTACTTTCACAGAGCTGACCACAGAGATCACTGGGAGGTGCTGCTGTTGCTGAGTGCTTTTCAGGTTAGAAAGTATGTGATCACACCTGGAAGCCTCCTGTTAGCACATACCAAATTTGCAATCCATCTGCCCTCATTTTCAGAGATGCTGAACACTGACAATACACATTGAAAGTGCTCAGCACCTCCAGGGGGAAGAAAGAAAGAAAAAAAAAAAAAAAAGGCAACTATTCCCAAAAGCTTGATGTCACTGAGGACCTCACATTTCCAGCGATCAGCAGGAAGGACAAACAATGCTCCATGAAGCGTTTCGAACTGTGTACCTGCCTGATTTAATGCCTGATTAGGCATTAAGAGTTCACACAAGAAATAATTAAGATTTGCCACAAAAATCTGCCAGATGTGACCTTTTGAAGTACAAGTGAGGAAAGGTTAACGACATTCCAAAGAACTGGAGCTGAAGTTCTGGCAGAATAGATGCCAGGATGGCAATGCTGTAAGACAGGGATGCCGACAACTCTCCAAAGGTCAGCGGTTCCGCACTGCCCTACAAGATACCATGGCATATGAGTGAGTCCAACAGTGGAAGCTGGCACGGGAAAAGCAGCAAGTATCATTCCCGTGGCTGTTATCAGATGCTGCACAGCAGAACAGGAATCTGACAGGTGCTGCCAACTCAGGCTTAATTATCTTCTCTTGCTGAGCTTAAAATACATAAGCACAAACTCTAGCTGTGTCTCCCCTTCCACTTCCCATCAGTTCCAGTCCCCAAGTCAGCTACTGAAATGCTACAGACAAACGAGTAAAGTTTCATATAGGCGAATGTCTCATCGGCCTTGAATTCCTGGACACGCTCAGGAAGAATGATTCAGACCAGAACTGGAGAGGTGGGAGTTATACAAAGGTTACAGAAGAGGATTTTATTGCATGACAGCTGTAGGTTCATGCAGTTCATGCTGTAATGTATTCAGAAAGTGGCAGAAAATTTTAAATGAAGCAAAAAAAAGTCACTCGACTTTGTTGAAAGATAAAACCAATAAAGAACAGTATAACAAGTCAAGTTTTAATAGATTTATAAAATTCATATATACAAAACAGTAAACTAAGTCACCAAAGCTATAAAATACACTTTTTACACATCACAATATAATTTTATCTAGTACACAGTTTTCATAAATTGAAACTATTACAGCAAGTAGCTGCTTCTATCATGGATGCTGTTTTGGTGCTAGAAAGACACTTACGTGAGCAGTCTGGAACTGTGCTTTTTCTTTATGCATTTTTCACCTTCTTTTAGTTTGACACTGTTTTTAAAGTACTTTCCTGTGAAATGTTAGAAAATTAAGGCTAAACTCAGGCCTTTCTTGCCCAGTGCAGTGAATTGGTTTAAAAAAAAAGAATGATATTGCATAGTATGTGTGTTACAATGCATAGGCACCAGAGAGCAAGTAAATTGCAGAATAAAAGATAACATTAACTGGCTTCCTATCTACATGATTGTGTCACGAGATAACTTTGTGTTTTGTCAGTTTGCTTTCATATATATTGATTCCATAAACAAGACAACTCATCACAAGAGCAATAAATACTAGCCATTTTGTTCAGTGGAGTCTCCAGAAATACTGTTTAACGTGTATCATCAATCCAAGCTCATTACACATTCCAGATAACGAGGCCTGTTCACTGGAAAAACACTCATTATCCTAAAGACAGTTAACGGCTTCAATGCAAACTGGAGTTTGAACACGTTTTCAAACCTAAGCCCACCAAGCACGCTTTCCAAGTCCTCTGAACTACCCAAAGATCATCTCTCTTCCACATCCCCCTTCTCCCTGCTGTCTTCTCTCAGCTTTTGTGCCCCACCATCTGCACACAAGCTCAGCACAAGAGATTGACGGGAAGTATTAGCAGAGAAGCAGCGCTACTCAAAATGTGTTACTTCCCTCATGAGATGTTCTTCCTCAGGTCCTACTTCGCCAAGCATTTTCCTCTCCATCAGTATTAGTTTCTAGTCAAAAAATGGAAGCAGTCTGTTATCCAGCCATTCCCCTGGAATACTCACACTCGGACATCTTGAAGAAAGTTTAGTTAGTTTTTAGCAAGGAGTAAGATGCACTGTCTGGCCAGAGATCTGCATACCACGATCCAGTAGGAACTGAGTTTCAGCACTCAGTTATGAACAGATGAAGAGAGATTTACAGTGGAAGAGCGCGTAGCTGCAGCAGGGCCAGCCCTGCCAGCCTGCCGCTGTTAATTCACAGCCAGCGGCTCTCCCGAGTCACTCAAAGCTTTTGGGGTCAATGCAGATGGCATTTCACTTCAATACAGTCAGTCTTCAAGCACCATCAGCTTTTGGGATCTGTTTAGAAAATAGCTCCCCTCTCTTCCTCCCTTCCAACGTACTTCAGCTTTTTATACCAGCGTGCCCACCTTGGAAGTCAGTGCTGCTCTTTTTTTTCCCCCCTCTCTGACTGAATATTTTCACATCAGACAGAAGATGCGACCTTCAGACATATGCCAAGAGCTAGGCTGTGATACAGTTCGTCAAGCCAGGCACAGAACCTTTAGCACTGACAATCTAGTACCTCCACACTCCCCACCCAATAAGAAAACAAGCATGTCGACACACACACTTCAACACTCCTTTCCAAATGCCATTAGAAAGATAAAAACGTAAGAATCAAGCTAAACTGTCCAACCACAAAGATGAGCAAAGAGATGGCACCGCCTGGTTAGCAGAGCAGCAGTTTCAGCTCCAAATATCCTGGCTTTACTCATTCCCATCTACGTAAAAAAAGATCAGTGTTAAAACAAAGTGCTCACTTCACAGCACAAAGCAGAGATCACCCCAGCTAATTACAAAACAGGTAATATTAAAAAGCGCTAGGTCTTGTATTGTCTTGCCAATGACTGCCTCACTACACTAGACAGCCCTCATCTAGAAGTGTGTGGAGTCAATATTAATCCAGCCCAAGTTTGGCCCAGACCACGCCAGTCTTCCTGTCCCATAATGGATGTTCCCTAGAAACCTGTTAAAAACTCATTTACAAAAGTAGGCACAGACATTTTACAGTTGCTACTGAAACACCTTCCCACCACTTCCTGCGTTACAGAATTAATGAAGAGTATAGTGAGGTAAAGAGTTGGCAGTGCTATATTAAAACCCCTGACTACACCACGTGATTTTATACTAGAAAAATGACACAGAAAAAGAGGCTACTATAAACTTACAAGAATCGATATAGCTCTCACCATGAGAGATCAGTGTCTGGCTGACACGACAAGCTGTGCTGTATGGAGGTATTACTGCGTAGCGCGTTTGTGTCTCAGGCTGGCACGCATCAAATTGTCCATCAACCCAGAAAGTACTCCGGAAAATCTGATGACACAAGCAAAGCTAAGTCAGGTGTCACAACTCACTACCTGAAAATAAAAGGGGTCTTCTACAGAAATCCTGTAGTTCTGTGCAGCAGATTTTTAATTTTTTTTTTTCCCAGGAGAACTGAAGAGGTACATTCATAGAAAAGACTCCAAAACATGAATATCCATGAAGACAGACGTCTAAAGGCAAAGGGCTTGTTTTCTAAAATGATATTCTGTGGAAGCTGTCTGTCTGTCACTAAAGAAAGCTGCTAGTTTCTTCAGTGGTTTCATGTCTATTCTTTTAATTTCTTTAGTTCTACAATTCTCTGCAGATTACAGTAACCAGGACAGGTGAATACACAGGGGAGATGGGGGTGACACACAGACAGGATGGGAAACACTTTTCAGATGCACTGTTTGCCATACCAAAAACTACTTTAACTATCCTAGTGCAATTACATTTCTGTCTGCAGTGCCACATCCAGATGAGCTCTTCATACTCCATTTCACTACAGTTTTTCTGCTGTTAAGTTTCTCCACTCTGCCTGCTTGGCTGAGGTTCAGGCTTTAGTTGGCTCAGAAAGTCTGTAAGTCATCTTCAGCAGCTTCTTCATGCTTGTAACATGCCTAGTTCTAGGTTTTACACAGCAGTATTTTAAAAAATATAATATATTGTCAAGTTAGTAAGTCAAATAAGCTATGCTGCCATATTAAATAAAATAAGATCAATTCTTTGTATCAAACTGGAAGCATCTTTGAGTTGTAAAGTTGACTAGCCAGTAATTTCCATTCCATAACTGATATTAATTAACTTTCAACATTAAGAGCTATTTAATTCCTTCAAAGTGACAACTGCCTATTAAATATGTCACTTAGAGAAAACTATTCTTCCTTTTTAATTCCAATTCACCATGTCATCTTGTAATGGCATCTAAGAAACGTTCAGAGAATAACAGCACTACAGTCTGAAGGAATGGCACTGACTGACACACTGTATTAGCTTAGAGCCCATTTTGAGGACAATAAATACAAAGTAGTGTTTGATAAATGACTCCCATTTAGTTATTCTACTTAAACTGCAAGATTATTTAAGTCTCTCCTGCAAACACATGCTGCAAGAACTTCCTCTCTTTGTCCTTGTCCTTGTGAGAGACAATCCATTCGCAAGACCCTGTCACTGGTCACTGACCACTGACCTGCGGGTGTCAGGGGACAGACAGCAAGAGGCTGGTTTGTTTTTTTGTTTTTTTTTTTTTTTTTTAAAGTAGTTGTTCAAGGTCTCCATCTGATTATCATCCTGCTTGTGACCCATTTCCTGACTAGCCAGATGAACAATAAGCCTATAAAGTTAACAAAAAAAGATGTTATCTCCAGCTGTGTTTACCTGCAAGGTTCTTCAGGATGTCACTTAAAATAAAGTTTTTTATTTGTTTCTTGTGAAAGGACTAAGCAACCGACCAAGCCTGTCCTGAGATGTTTGTATGACTTAAGCTACTCAAGTTCTGCTTTAGTAATTAAACTGATTTACCATAACATGAATTTCTGGCCTCATTATACTAGAACTTACCTTGAAAAAAACAAAACAAACCAAAAACAAACCCCCAAACCATAAAACCTCAGTTGTGGGAAGAAGTGGAGTGTATTTTGTAGGCAAACTAACATATGTCACTTAAAAAAGATCCTTTTCCCTCATGGGTCAGATCCTTTGCAAACTTCAGAAGTGCTTGACTTTTGCAAGAAGAGTTTCCAATCTTGGGTTCCTGGTGTGAACCATCACTATCAGTCTGAGAGAACACAGAGCCTGCAGAGCTAAACTACGGATTTTCATCTGCAGTCTACAGCATCATGCTTGGATTTTATCAACAGAAAGAAGAACGGCAACAACAGACCTGAGGTGATCAAACTGTTAGCCTAAAGCTCTGGTTTAGTGTGCAAAACTGCCGTATCATACAAAAAAATTTACTAGCAAGCTTGAGAGCTCAATATGAGATATCTTATATTGTTTCTTTTCCAGGTGGAGATTAAGTTACTTAAAATATACATTGCATTACTAGCTCTGTTCAGAGTTTTAAATCCATAAGGTGACTAAGGATACAAAACCATGGATGAGCATGAAGAGAAAAACAGAACAGGAAATTCCACGCTATGCCTCCTAGGTAAAACTACAGTAGATTCAGACATAAAACTGAGGTAATCCTTGAGAAAAAATACAGTTGAAAGGGAATGTTTAACTCATTTGAGAAAACAAGCATAATATCAACCCATCTAGAAAATTTAGTGAAAGAATAAAGCTCACAGCAAATTAGGAGATAAAGTCAAGTCAACTTAGAAGTCAGGTCAGCCCACAACTGCCTCCTCTTTCCCAGCGTCCTGTGTGAAGTGGAATCACTACCAAGAACTCCAAGAACATCTGAAAGCTTTGAAAACAGTCCTAGTCTTCAGTCAAACAAAATCAGCTAGCTTAGAGAAACGAACCTTATGTGATGAGTAAACTTGTTTGCATCACTCTGTGTTGAACATTTACCTTTTCAAATGTAATAATCTTAAGTTTCCCCCATGTGAATATTAGTCACATAACATTTTTCCCCTCCAAGGTTAAAAATGAATAAATATTTAAAAGACAGAGTTGGTCCTGGCAAAAATAAGACTTGTTACAAGGAAGCTAATTCCTGTTTAAGTTTGCTGAAATTTAAGTTAATTTTCCCATCTGCAACTTTTCACTTGCGTCTTACCTCAATACTGTGCGCGTTACATAGAGCTGAAATAGCCACATCTTTTCCTCTCTGAAGCTTGCAGAAAGCAAGCCAAGAGACTGCTACATTAGGAAACTACACAAAAATACTGATATGAACATCTGCAAGCTTCAGAGGGGAAGAAAGACTCCAGATTTTATCCAAATTAACATGAAAGCACAACAGAACAGGACTTTTGCTTACCACATTTCCCATGGGATTACCAGCTGAAGTAAAACCTTGCTTGTTTTGACATGCCGTTCCAGGCTCAAAGGGAATAAGAACTCCAGGGAATCTGCTGACTTTTTATGGGGACAAAGAGCCCTTCAGGTTTTATTCTTCGATAAAAACTATGACAAAAATTGCACAGTAAACTATGTTTGAAAATGACCTAAAGGATAGCGCTACAATGTTGATATCAAAGGCAGATCTTCAGTTTGTTCATGTACCCCATGTAGCAGAAAAGATCAGGTATGTCTGTACACAAAAAAGGCACCTGATAGTTACACAGATTGAGAGAGCGAGGAAATGAACAGTTCATATCGACATTATTCATAGTTTCTTGTAGTTTTACACACAAACCATTGCCCAAAATGGGCAACTCCAAACTTGACTGTACTCAGAACGACGTGTGCATTACTATACGCTAAAGATCCCGTTAAGACGCAGATAAAAGGCTAATTTTACAGCAAGGTCTTGCTGTCCAAATGCATCAGTGCAGCTGTAGGAGTGGGATCTCTAGGGTGTTCAGTCTTCCTCTAAGGTCAGCTATTGGGAACTAATCAAGCAGCTGCTGTACTACCAAAACCTTTGCTTAAGAGTTGAATCAGCTTTCCAGCTTTGGAACGTAGATAAAGCCCTGTCACACGAGGTACTGAGCCTTCACAGCTACTACCAGCTGCGGGTGTGAGAACAGTGCTGAACTTTCCATGAAGCACATCTCACCCGAGCACCCACTGTGCTGATACATGGCCAGGTGCTCAAGCACAGGCTGCTTCACCAAGGAAATTGGTTTCCCCACAATGTAATAGCCTTTACACTTAGTGCAAAATAACCCCTTCTCCGTATCAGCGAGACCTTAGCTTCCCATCCAATTTACTCCAACATGAGTTTCCCTACACAGTTTCAGACTTTTGCCTCAAGACCCTCACGCAAAACCTTCAGATAAGAGCTGTGCATCCACCTTGATAAGTGGATTCCAGACCCTTGGCAAAGCTGAACATGCACACAAGATCTGGTTATATTCTTAAGGGTTAAGAACGGAACTTCCATTTATGTCCTCCACTACGGCTACCAATCGCATTACGCTTAGATTAGCTTGATCAATTCAGCACCTCCAACCTACAAAAAAAGGCAGCTTGTACGACTAGTGTCTCTGAAGAATGAGCATACTCATTTAAAACAATGCATTCTCCATACATGGTTTGTCAGAGATTTCTTTTTTTCTAAGGCAGCAGAACGTGGTTGTGTTATTCAGCATTCCAAACTAGGTACAGAACCTACAATGGCCATGTTTCAGTAGTGTTTCTAGTCCAAATGATTCAGTAGCTAACATCAACGTTCGACTCCTTCGGCTATAGCTCCTCTGTTTGGACTGGCTAGTTTACAGCATTCCTGAGCCAAGTAATTAGCATGGGTCCTACACCGCATGCAAGGGCCATAAAGAAAGGATAAAAACTTTGATCTAACCCTCTGGGAAATTTTAGCAGCACATGGGCTGCTCTCCTTCACTGCAACATAATATCCTTCAGATTCTCTTGAAGGATTGTGTCCTTCACGGCGTGAAACACAAAGCGGATGTTTTCAGTGTCTATGGCAGTGGTGAAGTGATGGAAGAGCGGCTTACTACGGTTTCTCCTCTTTCTGTCAAAGCACTGCACCAGATACCGCTGAACATCTTCTAGCCTGTGAGGGTCGCCTTTGAAGTCCGAGAAATACTTCTTAATGCTGACAGTCTTTACCTTTTCTACAAGAAGATCCATCTTGTTGAGGAATAGGATAATAGAAACATTAAAGAAAAGCTTGTTGTTGACTATTGTCTCAAAGATATTCATGGACTCCACAAGTCTATTTGTGCGCCTGTCTTCCATGAGAACCTGATCGTATTCACTGGAGGAAACCATGAACAAAATTGAAGTTATTCCATCAAAGCACTGGAACCACTTTTGACGCTGAGATCTCTGTCCACCTACATCCACCATCTTGAAAGGTATTTTTTTAATGATGAAATCATGCTCTACTATCCCCTTGGTGGCTTTTCTAGCCAGCAAAATATCTTGTTTGCTGGGGAAATAATTCTGTAAAAGAAAGGAGAAAAGTGTCAAGGAAGTCCTTCAAAAATGGTAACTAATGACAGAATATTGAAGCAGTGGGCAAAGATCAACAAAAGCCATGGGTTTTTTTTAGTTGTTGAGTGAAGAAATGAATATGGACTGTTGACCATTTATCTCGACACATTGGTGTACACCTACCAGAAGATCCCAAGACACATGAAAATAAAAACATAAGATCAATTCACTTGCTCACATTTTTATCCTTCAAGCCTTCCATTTTCAGGCTGAAGTCTATTTTATCATTATGAGATTCTTAGCCACAGCGTTATTGTCATTTAGGTAGTGTTCAGAAAAGCAGATCTCCAAATCATCCCTGAAAGAATTTTTAAATGGAATCTAGTTTTTCACGGTTCATTACTCTTACAAAGGACATCTTGCAAACTTTAGTGGAACTGTTTCTTCCAGGTTCACAGTCCATGACCAGTGAGCACAGCAACATGTTCTACCGCAGGCTCTGGCCCAGCCCACCACTGTAGAAAGATTTGCTCTTCAGAAGCTTATCACCATTACTACTTAAGAAAAAAAAATCATCTCCCTTCTTTCTCCTCCAAGTCTCCTGACAGATGTTTTCATTACTGATTTTGAATCCTACTAGTGCTAGTATTTGGATTTTTATTTGGTAAGGTTTCATTCTGCTACCTTAAGTAGCACCAGTTATCCATGATGAAAAGTGAACGAGATCCAGAGACTATGTAGAAGGACTCACAAAAGAAAATACATGCATAAATACAACTTCCATAAGCAATATTTGTTGTCTGTTAAAAAAGATTAAGCAAATACTAAGTTTCAATTTCACAAGGCTGGAGTTCACTATTTATTGAGTAAAAAACACTGAAGTTATTTAAGGCATTATTATTTAAAAAAAATCCCAAGTAATAAGAAAACATTAATCATAGCCCACCCGGGCTTCCATTATCTCTCTGAGCTCTTTTAGTTCAGAAAGAGAAGGTACGTCTTACCAGCTGACCGATCCGATCCAGGTTATCCAGGAAGTATTTCACCGATTCACCCTGCGGAAAAGAAAAGAGGGGGGAACTAAGCTTGTTTCCAGGACTGCAAATCCAGCTGAACTATATAGCCTTTCCAGTTTCCAGCATGCACCGAGGTCTAACAGAGCAATATCACAAGTGGAAGCTTGGACAACATCCGGATGTGCTGCGGGAGCTGGAACGACAGAAGTACTACACAGATGAATTGACATCAGCTGCTGACAGCGAAGTGGAGCTGCCGTAATACGGTACTGACACGTAGGTAAGGCAGTATTTCTTCTCAAAGCAATTCTCTGCTAAGTTCCAGAAAAATCAAAGTTGAGTAGAGAACTGAATAAATGCTCAAATCTATCTAGTAAATCTTCACAATGAAGTGTTATTAAAGCCAGGTCTTTGCTTTGGCTTAAAGAATTAAGTTTTTTTTTTTCTCCTTGTATGATGAATACAGTTAATTGACACTGAGTGGGAGTAAAAATGAAACACATTTATTAGAAACCAATGCATTTTGTTTAAAATTCATAACAGTGAACAAAAGCATATCCTAGACTGGTTGGCATATCTTTAGAAAAGTGAAAGATTTAAGTCACCCACAATTTGTGATAATTTAAGCTAGACTTGCTTGTAAAAGAGGAAAAAAAAAAAAAAAAAAAAAAAAAAAAGGAGCATTCTTAAAGACTCTTCTATAAATAGTTTCCCTTTTAGGCTCAAGGGTTTTAATAATGGATGTACTGATCTTGTACAAAATCCTTTAGCAGTTATATTGAGAAGAAAATAGGCAATATTTACAAAGAAAGTTTATTCTTGTGTGAAAATGCGTAAGAGGTTGTTGGGTTTTGATTTTTTAGTAATTTTTTTAAACAAGCTTGCCCATGTATCACACACAAATCAAGTGCCACTTTGCAGTAGTAGACAGAAGAAGCCCTGCACATACTTATTAGAAGCAATAAGATTGTTTCCATTTAGCTGCAGATTTTACTTCTGTAGTGAAACTACCTTTGGCAGAAGCCCATTCTCCTTCAAACACTTCCCTTTCAGTTCTTCAGATGAAGACGATCTGTTTAGTAAGAAAACATTCTTCATTGTTTAGGACACATCTTGCAGTTGTAGCCATGTCAAAAATGATAAAATGGAAAATCCTGCTGCCTTTTAATATTTTTAGGCAGTAAGACACGTATCTGTATCACAAATCAGGGCTGTGTCCATAATAACCAAACTGACGGTAGGTGCTCTCACCAATTCAAAATGAGAAAAGTCTAAAAATATCATCTCAAATTCAACAGCAATATAAATTCTTGAGCCATACATCCTCCTCTACATCATAGGCTTGAGACAGCAAAATAGAATCATTCCTCTCCAGTACAAGTGTAAACAGCTGCTGACACCAGAGTTCATTCTGAAGAATCAGACTGCAGACCAGAGGACTCGGTGTACTGCACAGGTACACACCTTCAGCATAAGGCACAGACAAAAAGGAGCTGTAGCTTATTATTTCCTAACATTTAAAACTGGAAGTGTCTTCTCATAAAGGAGAGAGAACATGTGTTCGCAAAAAGTTACCATGTATCACAAAAGACTTACAGTGGATCACTAGCACAACAAAAATGACTTTTGGGGGGAAGTTTCCAAAGAACAATTGCTCTAAGAGCTTCCTTACAATCATGAATTTTCATAAGGTGAAAGTAATTTCCTGTGTTTTTTGGCACTCCGTGGGATCAGAAGAGATATCACAGACTGCATGAATAAGAGAAAAGGTTTTCCTGTACAGCATTAGTCATATTCAGGAGATGGGAGAGCCCAAAAAGAAAAGGTCACTGAAACTACAAAAGAGCCCTTCTCTATCTACCGAGCTTTGTCCTGCACAATGCCTTTAGATGTGCAGCAAGGCTGCAAACGGGCTGTCTCTGACACAGCTCCTTCCTATTTTCTACCCAGTTGCTTTAAGGGTCCTCGCCTTGGCCGTACTCCCTCCCACGCCGCAGCAGGAAACAGCTGTACGCGTGTAAACCGCCGGGACACACAAGCAAGTTCACCTGATTTACAGCTCCTGCCTCCCCTGTTTCCTGCCCCACGCATCAATCTGTTCAGCGTTTTGCACAATAAAATGAGGTAAGAAAAGAAACCGATTAATGAAAAAAACCAAACATGTTCAATACTACAGTGATATAGGGAAACCAGCGAGGTCTAGTTTCTCATACAGCTCTTTGTAACATTGCAATTAAGCCAAATAATTAATTCTGAGAAATTTTAAGGAGTAATTGCAAAACACTTGGATAGCTGGGTGGCCAAATCAGGTTGCTGTAACAGGTTTGAATACCATATGCATGGTCTGACAGATCCAAAGATATCTGAATATTCTCTTGTAGCACAGAATTCAAAGACATCCAGTACTTAAGTCAAAATATCTGTTTCCAGTCAAAACAACAAATCCCTCACAAGCTCCAGAGGGTTTGAAGTTAAGAAAAGCTCAAAAAAATCTGTCCTTGTCATGCTAAACTGGTTTTTTTTTTTCCCCCTCTTGAAGACACTGACCATAAACAAGCTAGTTTGGCTTTCTCAGCGCAAATTCTTCGTGTTTCTCCAGTCATCTAGCTATTCCGCTGCATTCAAAACTGGCTTAGCACTTCAAATGCTCTCCTTCTCCAGATTTTAGCCAGTTATTTCTGGTTCACTAGCATGACTTCCTACAGAAGCAGCAGCAAATATCTGCAATTGATTCATCAGCTACTAAAAATAACTTTGCACAGATTGACAATTTCAATAGTACTGCTTTAACAGTTCTAGTGAAAAACAGTTGAGTAGCTGTTTGAACACAGCAATCTATTTTGACTATGCTTGCAAGCAGCAACATAGAAACGGAAGCCAAAGCTATTTATACTATTTATACTATGTTTAAATATCTAAAGGTAATCACATCATGGTGTGTTCACTTAAAAAACAAACAAAAAAGGTCCAGGTCCGATGTGTCAACCTTTTAGAGGCTGGTGTGTCAAGAAAAACTGTGGCAGCTCAAGAAACTTCCCCAGATCAACTATATTCATTGAAGATAGCTGAGCTGCTGTATTTTCAGACTTAGAGACCCAAATCTTCTTGTATTTCCCTGTGAGTACACTATTTCCTTTTAAAAAACATTCATAGGTAAGATTCTTAAAATCCGAAAGATGTTATTTCATTTCAATCAGCACGGTACCTGCACACGAAGCACTGTTCTGCCACAGTCCCAGTAAAGTCAGTGAAGCATGTCTGTACTGACTTTTTTTTTTTTCATTTTTAACAGATACTCTATTAGTATATTTCACATTTTGAAAGTTCTATCAAAGCCTGAGATGACCATCATCATCTACTTCACTGTTGATACAAACCAGCTAGCTATTTCTTCCCCCCCACCTCTCTTCTTGATAATAAATCAAGATGTCAAAATGCTGTCTCTCGTCCCTGCCCTGTGTTTTTCGGGACAGCGGTGGGGGAGGGAAGAATGACCTCCGAGTTATGAATTTTACATAATTGAGATATTCCTTTTTAGTACACAAGAACATAGCATAGACCGTAACTCTTCCTTCACTTCTTGCTCATCACAGAAGAGTTACCACAAGCTCTTGGATGATTCATTCTCTCACTGCTAATCTCTCCTCCCTCTGCAATACACATCCTCTGAATAACAGTTTTGCCAACTGGGACCAAGTGAAGGAGTAAGAGATGCTGTTCCCATTGTTCAGCAGGATGAGTCACTGCACATCTGGGAACCGGGGGAATCAAGAAACACAAACAGAAGGCCTAAAACGCGCCCACAAGTTCCACAATGCAGCATCACTATTGGTTTGTTTTTTTTCTTTTTTTTTAATATTATTTATTTATTTTTAAACTGCCCTATCTGCAGTATCAAGTTCGGTGAAGCCAGAGAAAATAGTACAATTGGCTTGAAAACTGACTGGTGGAGGAGAAAGGGAGGAAAAGTACAATGTAAACATATACTCTTGCTTCCTGAAATAGCCCTCTAAAGTTCTTTTCTATCCTAGATTATTTCTAACACAGCATTCTCAAGGGGAAAAAGACAGAAAATTAACAAGAAATATTTATTCCAATTTATTCTATACATGTATACATGTATTATATGAATGTTATCTTATGATCAGCATCAAATAAGTTGCCATGAAAATAACAAATTGAATTTAACATCTCTGTCGCTTCAGGCCATGTTCATAGCACATAAGAAATATCCCTAAAGAAATATTCTAACTAATCTGGCATCAATTCCTTTGCCACCGATAGCCTCATTGCAAAAAGCAAGCAGAAAACATTTGGGCAGAGTTCTCAAGCAGAATTCAATTCATAAAAATCAATGCACAACAGATTGTATGTAGATTGCTTTAAGATATCCATAGAAACTCAGTAATAAGAAGAAATGTTCTGCAAGGCTAGAATTTATCAATTTGTCACTTTAACCCTCAGTTGTTAGATCAGAAATTATAAAGAAATGTCCTATTGTCCAGTTCCCTAAAATACAGGCTCACTTCAAACTTTTCCTTCTGAAAAGCAGTTCCTCTACATTCTGCTCTGAACTAAAAGACTTGAAAGGGGACTCTCTGTTCCAAATTGGCTTTTTTCCTTTCCTTGTCCCAAGGCTTTCTGACATAATATTAATTTAGCCCTTCCTGATAATTCTGTCCCTAGCTGCTAAATTTAAAGCGCACAATTTAAGGTAGACCTGCCAGTCTTAGCTTGTTTCAGATGATGAATTAAACCACACAGGAAGGAAACGTTATACTTTGAGGAAGCATGTAATACAGATCTACCAAGATTTCCATAAATACAGCCAAACACACGGAGAAAGGATACTGTAAGTAACTATCACAGCCAGCCACAGAATCTGCAAGGTGAAAGCAATGGTGACCTGAGTAAAAGAACAGTGGTGTTTGTGTCCCACCCTCCACTCAGGTGGCATAAAACATTCCGCAGCAGGGCTGAGAAACACAGAGGAAACCAGAAGAGTCCAGAAGCAAGTTTGGGAATCTCTCTGCCGTTAACCTCAGAGATCTCAAATACATGAATACGATGGACTGAGAGCACTGACACATAATTTCATCCAAAGTTAGCCTTTATATAAGGTACTGTTCCTTTAGGACTGACAGAATGCAGTGCTAATATTAATTGGCAATGCTAAATTTTAAGTAAAATCTTTGTTTTTCGGACAAATACCAAGATCTCATTTTTTCCAAGTTTCCTGGGATGTCCACCACCTGTGGACTGTAAGTGGTTTGATTGTTACAATTTCAAATGTTTATAAAGACGAGATATCCAAAGCAGAGGCTCAGGGGAAGAGCAAGGTTATGAGCACAGAAGTAGGATAAAATAACCAGGAGACTGGCATTTGAAAACATTGGAGAGTGCATTAGATCAGCCGTAGTTTTGGGTACTGAGATTAAAACCCAAAACCTCTGCAGCAAAGAGAACAGGAAACAGTTTTCTTGGTGAGACTTGCTGGGCACAACAAGCAGGGCAACATCCTGCTGCCGTAATTCACGTAACCTTTGGTAGTGAACACGCAGACATGGCTCCAGGTTCTGCATCCTAGTTTTGTCCAAGGGAAGTAGCAGTCCTTTAAAACCCTGAAGGCCCAGGGTTAAAATTCTCATAAGGCGCAGCAGTTAGCAAACAACCCTCCCTCCACAAGCCTGCAGGCTCTTCCACAGAGAACTTCTAAATCTGCACTTCTATTCAGCCTCACTGGTAACAGGGCATGGATTTACTACAGCTGAAAGTGTGTTCTCTTCTCTGTGACAGCTGATGAATTAAGTATTATTTTCCAAGGAGATAAGCAAGTCTGTGCTTGTTAAGCATTCACTAGAAGGATGCTGAAGTAACCTAAATTGCCCTGAAATGCTGATACCCGTTCTACGCCGTAATTCTGTTCTACAGATATTCTACATCCTGTCTGGGCACTGAAATTTATTGACACAAGACAAACATTAATTTTTCATTCAATCACCAGTTCCAAGGCAGAGACTAACCACTTCTCTGTATTTAAGCCATAGAGAATTCTAACTATCCAATCTCTCTAGTGTTGTTTAACTTCCTCCTTAACAACACACTGAGCTACTGGCTTCCCTCCAGCAACTCCAGTGCTTATCCAAGTTGCTGCTATCTGGACCCTACAAACATACCAACTAAAAAAAAAAAAGTACCATTTCGTTCCAAGCTTCGTCTAAAAACTACCTCTTCTTTCTCCTGCCTAGTCGTACAGTGTAGGTATCAAATGTTAAAGTTCAAAAATATTTTTAAAAATTCATTATTTGTCAGCTCAGTAAAAACAGGCAACGCAAACATCTCTTTGTCCAAGTCAGGATGGGTTTCTATATACTCACATGACATGGCACACTGGCCAAACTGCATGCTTGACAGCACATGCATAACAAAAGGTGATAAGTATTTATTTAATTTCCCCCCAAAAGTCTAGGCTAATCTAACTCCCACATCAGTTATAAGATTCGTGACCGAGTGAAATTCTAGTCTTACAGCTAAGAAACACTCTTAACAGGAGCAGATTTCTCAGGGTGCAGGACAACTCCTACATGTGTTAGCTTTTCCCAGCAATTAAATACAGCAACTCTTTCGGAAAGTGCTGCAAGGAAAAAAAGGTTACATTTTTTCCTTAAATTCTAGGTGTTTCAACATCAACAGGATGTAGATGAGATAAATCACTCTTGGTACTATGTTAACAATTCTGTCCATTTGTCTCAAATATGCACACTAGCAACAGGAGGAAAGCAATTTTCTGTTAATAAGTGAAAGCAGGCTCATCCTGCAGTATAAGCTTCAAGAAACATTAACAGGAATCTCCATCGTTTTGATTTTACTCCTGCTTACTGTGTCTTCATCACTGCTACTCCTGCTTCACAGATTTGAATGAATGGAAGAAAAGCAGGTGCAAACAGCAGAGAATATAGTTCTGGCTATGAACAAAACACAAGCGCACACAAACAAATGCACAGCACAATAGAAAAGGGTTAAATTACTGTTGTTGTGTTTGGGTTTTTTTTAAATTCTAGGAAAATCCTTAATCAGACTGCACATCAGCTGCAGTGATTTAGCATTTCCTAGTCTTCACTGACAAGCAGCTAGCAAGATTCAAGGAGCAGATGCAAGTGAATACACACCCAATTTATGTGGAAGAATCAGTTATGTTTAAACAACAAAAAAAGTCTGATTACTGTATCCAACATCAGCAGCGTGCCCAGCTCACACACACTCATCCTGGCACGAGTGGACGACAGACCTAGTCATAAGCATCCCATGAAAGGATTCCTTCCTGTTTCCCTGCCAACTCTCTAAGTGAATACATTGTCTGAAATCGCTGCCAGAACCCTTTCATCTCAAACACCGGAGGTTCTCCGAGAAGCTGCACTAACGCATGCCAGCTCAACTTCTCATTCCAAGCACAGCCGGCCGAAACGCACAAGAGAAGGCAACTGAAAGCAGTAATCTTGCCACAGTTAAAAGAAAGTCCCGAGCTGTAAATGGAAGGATGGATCCAAGATTCTGGCCAATCACCAGCAAATTATCCCATTTATTCTCAGTGGGCAGCTGCCATGCAGAAAAACGGGCATTTCCAACTAATGCAGCAGTATTTAGAAGCAACTGGATGTTTTTATAAGTCACCAGGAACGATGCACAATCACCTTATTATGTGACCCTAGTCCAAGGCTTTGTTTTCAGCAGCTCAGTATGCAAACCTAAAACTTGCTTTGTTTACAGAAGACATCTGCAGAACTAGATTAGACACTGACCAAAAAAAAAAAAAAAAAAAAAAATTACCTTATGAATTAATCCAGTCAGCATGCTGACTATCTGATCAAGACTAAATCACAAGTTTACCAGTGAGCTTCCCTTTCAAATCTTATCAGATCAAGAGATGGGAAATAATTATCTTAGATCTTGTAGGCTGAAAAACAGCTAACACCAGCCATGAGAGAACTTTGAGCTTGGACTTTTCCATGGCAAGTGGCCAGCTGGAAAGCTAAGCAACTTGAATGCATTTACAACAAGCATAACCTTGAGTATCTCACAGAACGACGCTTCCTACTCCCCTCCTGCACCAAAGCATTTGTTGCAGAGTGCCCTAATGCTCCACTTTCTGTGTAAACACCACGCACGTTTTACTGAAATTTGTCTATGCTGTTGTTAAGGTGACTCAGGATTGGAAAGAGTAATTTATCCCTCACAATTTATTTTTTAAAAAGATTTTCTCATTTTGTCTGTATCTATACAACTAAGACATTTTTAGCTGCAGTGCAGACTAAGATGATGGTCTTGCAAGATTCAGAAAGCTGTTCAGTATGTGAAAGTTTGGTTTCAGGTGGCAATCAGACTAAGGTAAAATGCAAGTTAAGTCTTAGTTGCACTCAGGTGTGTTATTTAACAGTTTGATTCCTACAAAGCCAAGTGTGGAGGCAATAGAGTGCAGAAAAAAAAAAAAAAATCTTCCACCTTGCTTAAGTTAATCTGAAGTTTTTCACCATACCCATTACCTCTGCTCTCAGCAGGCTCAACTACAGAGAACACAAGCCTTGCAAGTTTGAGGGATTCCTCAAGCCAGTATCCACGTCTGATTTTCAAAAATCATTTGTCCTAGAAACAAAAAATTTCTCATTTTTCAGTAATAGTTTGGTATTTGTTACTTCTAAGAGACTGACCAAGTTTGAACTATGAAGTGCACTGTTTCTGCCAGCTGTTACTGCGCTTGCTTTCCCACCGACTTCTCAAACCAGTGGAATTCCAGGACATACAGCAGCATGCTCTCTGCACTGAGAAGCTACTCAACATCTCATGTTCACCCACCTACACTGAGATTGGTATTGCACTGGTATGACTTTGCATGCACCTGTAAATGGCCCAGATCACTAGCGATCAAGTTCTCATGTCACACGCCAAGAACATTTATTTCATTAGCTCACAGCTGTACTTTGAGGCTGTGAGAGAGGGTTTCACACAAGAAGTGACCGCCCTCCCTATAACTTTGTCTCTCCTGCTCCAGTGCCAGTGACAACAACGCATGTTCAGTCCAGCAGATGAGCGATAGCGAACCTCAACCAGCCTTTGGTGATCTGAAATACACTGCAGTTTCCATCCACAATGAAGTCAAGTTTTCTCTGTGATCTGATTTATAGTTGTTATCTCAAAACATTTATTCACATCCAGTCATGACGTATCAATTATTCCAAATATTAGTACGAAGATTTCAAGTAGTCTAAACTTTTTAATTTCAGAATTTCTTCTCTTTCAAAACATTCAGGATTCCTTTTCCTGCATTTTTCACTTCAATCCATCCTACCATGCAACTCACATCATTACTTTCACTTATGAAACCGAAATTGAAATGGACTTACCTGAGCTGAAAATTAAAGCTGCTCAGGTACTGATTCACTAAAGGATCAAACATCCCTGAGTGAGGGCTCACAAGGTGAGATGATGTTGGTAACTGCATGAACGACAGCTGTATTAACGTGCAGCTCCATCCTATTTTCATGTGCATCTATACTTGAATTCTTTGACACAGCCCTCTTAAAGCTACTACCGTGAACTTCAGGCTTATTAGAAATGACTTACCATGGAGGAAAAAAAGTCCACAAGTAATGATGACACCTTGTATCAAACGGACTGCTTTATTTTTATTCACTCTCACGTTCATCTGCTTTATACAAATAAAGCACCGTAAGCATCTAAAGAAAAATCTAAAGATGAAATAAGCAATTTGAAGTAAGTGACTTAGCTTCCACCCTTAAGGCCTCATCTATACATGTAAATTAATCAAGTCACAGTGGAAACTGAGGTGGGTTTAACAAACTTTACAAGCTGTTGAGCAGGCTGGTCTATAAAAAAAATAAAATCCTAATTAAAACCCCAGTCACATCCTACTGAACTGCAGAGGCGGAAACAGTCCAGCCACGTGGATGGCCATTTGAACTCCTTGCAATCTACAACGCATGTGCTGGACTGGGAGAAAGAAGACAGAAAATGAGGATATAGTAGGCGGTTCTTTTGCCTGCTGCCCATAAATCCACATCTAACATCAGCACTGATCCAGTACTGTGCTCTGACCAGAATGAGACTAGGTGGATCAAAGTCTTAAATACACAGAATTCAGAGATGGAGTTAAGTGGGAAAGAGTTCCACCAGTAAACCACCATTTTTTTTCAGTTTGAGATTTTACTGAGTTTTCCAAAGTACAGTTATGTGAATATCAAGGAAAGCAAGTCAAATTAAGAGGCTTTGGGGGGCGGGGTGGAGAGCAGACCTTCTAAGGACAAACACCAACAGTTTGTTCAGGAGTAAAGCCAAGTGAAGCACAAGTCTGCCACAGTCTGAACTGCAGGAATCTGTGTTGTATACAGAGGAGACATTTGAAAGGTGTCAATAAATTACTTCTCAGAGCAACATGTTTTCCACCTTCTCAAACAGAAAATATTGCAGGATGTTTCCAAGAAGTTTTCCTCCCCTCCCCCAAATACTAAGCCAATAATAGAGCAAAATAGGTTTACTCCACAGAGCCGCTTTAAGTATAGCTGCAAACTCCCGAGAAGGTGGAGACCGTGCTGCCTTCTGCCTTGGTAACAGGAAAGCCTTCCCAGCTAGCGCAAGTTCAGAAACAGGAGGAAGAGAGTGCTGAGCTAACCTTACTCTTCTCCTTTGAGGAGACAACGTAAGATCTCCGCTCCTTCCATTAGTGTTCAATTACCAGCTGGTCAGTTTGTGGCAGCATGGAACCTCCAGAGATTTTCTGGAACAGTATCATATTCAGATGCATCCCTAAGTCATCTGATCTATGAAAGCCTCCACTGTTGCACAGCTATCATTTCACATAAACTGAAAAGTCAAATACTGTGTTTCTTCCCTCCCTCTGCTCACCACCTCCTCCTCTACACAATACCTGTGAAAAGGAACCTTGACTTTGAACAGTATGCAAATACTTCTGATACTCCAATAACTTGGAACACAAACATTTTTAAAACTAAACAGCATCCTTGAGGTACAGGCATCTCGTTTTAGCATCAAAGACTTACAAAGGAAAGGAATCACTGCTTGGATGCAGGATCAGCGAGATAAAGACACTGCCATCATTCCTTGGCGAGCACCAGGTTACGGTGACTCGAGAGCACTTGCGATGCCACCTGCTTGTTGCTTCACCAATGCCACAGCATGGCACTACCTCAGCTGCCCTTACAGTCAGTCACAGCGTTGCACTCTGCCTCAGATGAGTTCCCAATTTACAGCAGAGCTTTCAAAAAAGTTGTGCCAACATAAGCAAGAGCACAGCGCGTTGCAGAACTCCCTAAGCCACCATTTCCTATTGCCCACTGTGATTACTCTATCGCAGAACTGCAGCCCAAGTTAAGCTCTATCCTTGCAGGACATGTTGAGTACAACCCTCGATGTTTTAAGGCAGAGCAGGTTTGTTAGGGAGACAGCAGGAGCAAGGGAAGAGAACAGAAGAAAAGTAGGTTAAAGAAAATTAGAATCTTTTCAAGAAGTCACTGCAAAACGATCAAGATTTGGATAGCTAGCAAGAGTACAACATAGTCAACGGAGCAAGTTTTCGCTACTTAACTGTTCTACCTGCATTTTCCTTTTCCAGGTCCTGTCTTTTCAAGAACAGAGGCTCATTAAACATAATTCACTGTCAGTGTGACAAGTTAAGAACAACTTCAAATACCTGTTCACTTTTAAGCATAAAAATCTAGGAGATAGACTAGTAAGACCTACTCATAAAAACATACCTAGTTTTTTATGTTTTGCTTACTTGTTGATCTGTGCTTATTACTTGTTCTTGATCCTACATAGCTTACTGTAAACTAGGATATTCAGGAACACTTGAAAACATTCATTACCCATATCCTATTAAATTCAGTGGCCCCTTTTAAAAAAGTAAAGCTTTAACCTCTGTTTTTCCTCAAGGGAACATTTTAGATAATTTAGAAAGACACCCTTAGAAGATAACCCTTGCTCGCTGTTCCAATTCTAGGCAAAGAAGACAAGGTCCAGTACCAATATGAAAAAAAAGCTGAATTACTACAAAGAACATACAAATGAAGTGCAAAAGGCTGACCTGTAAAACTAGAACTTTCTGAAGTGCATCATCAGCCCTGCTCTTCTGACACAGAGTGAGCCGTGTCAGGAAGATGGGCTTAACAAAACCTTCTTTTGCAGTGCCTTTTTTTCTGCCTAATTTTCTGAAACCACCCATAGGGTCAGAAAACTGCTAATACAGTGCACAGGTAGAAGCAGGAGCCCTCTCTTTTACGCAGCTACACCAGTCCTCGCTGCATCTTGAAGAAGTGCATGTAGCTTTACGACATCAAAAACTTTGAAAACCTGTATCATGGGAATACAGAAATAACAGTCTCCATTTCAGCTGTATCTTTGAGATTGAAGGGTGGAAACTAGTCTGACACGTGGAGCCCTTCCACTAGAAACAATTTTCTTTGATTGGTTTTAGACTTCAGTGTAACAGATAAATATTAACATATATGTCTCTGCACAATGCAGGTATTTTGTTGCAACTAGAATAAAAGTTATCCTCGTGCTACCACACTTGTAACCTATGCATACGCTCATTACTTAATACACAAGTGCTCTCCTGCTTCCATCGAATTTCGGTAGGAACTCTTTATTAGACTCCCTTACTCATATAAAGAGAGCACCTTTAAAAGCACTTAACTTGCTCAGATTTCTGGAATACATTCTCATTACCGGGAATCTCTATGGAGATACTAGTTGCCAATTTTGAAGTCTCTTGAATTATTGAGATCCATTAGAAATCTTCTGAATATGGAAATTAAACACCATAATCGAAAGCTAAGGGCTGCTCACTGGGTTGGATTTGTTTCTGCCCAGAACTTCCCTGCACACTAGGAAAGGATAAAGAGATTACTCCAGTGGTTTATAGCTGCAGTTGGGTACTGGCTCAGACAGCCCGAACTGAAAGTTTCCTTCCTTGTTTCTCACAGCATGTGCCAGCATTTCTTGATGGGAATGCAAAGATTAATTACAGCTGTACTCGCTCTGAACAAATCCTTATATTCAATACAGTCCTGCAAGATTTAGAGTAGCACTAATTAGGGCTTAGAACAACAATTCTGCAAAAGACAGACATACTGGGTATTTCTTCTAATTATTTTATGCATAATAAAATTAAAGCTTCTTTCCAGAAGCAGGGTGGCATTTATTCTCAAGAGTTGGGAGCCAAAAGGACTTTTCCAGTCTAAGAACAGTAGATTTTGTGTTTCAGTGCTATTGCTGAAGGTAAGACACCAGATTATAGCTGCTACCACACACATACAGAGGGAGGCGAGGATGAGTACAGTATCTACGCTGGAAATCTTTTGGGATGCCCAGACAGTTCTCTAATGGGCTCAAGCACTAAGAGGTAACGACACTTACTAAAATACAAATGAGTAAAAATAAATCTTCTAACTACAAAAATGGCAATCATTAAGATGCAAATTCTCATAATGAATTTTCAACATGGGAGCTGTATCTATGAAGTTGTTTCTCTCGTTCACCTTAACCACACCAGAAATACAGTCAAGATTTATTGGCATCCAAGGGCCAAAAGCAAGAACTCCTACAGGCAGCCTCACACAGTACCATAAAAATACACGGCTTTTTAATCTACCTCCAAGAACCTGAAAGTTAAAGCAGGACCACACAAAGTCTGAATTTCAGCCTTTTGATATCCAAAGACAGCAGGGCATTAATGAAGCGCATTATTGCACTGCACATTTTACGGACTTCAGAGGCAATTTTGCCCAAAGTTTTTCATCTTTAAATAAAAAAAAGAAAGAAAAAGATGGAAAAACTGTAGAGTGCTGGGAATTCGCCATACAGAGTATCAGAACAGCCAGTAGCACAGCTCTTTTTATTCAGCGTCTGTCTCAGTTCCCATATGGTAGGCATATCAATTTCTTGTTATCCACTTATTTATTATGTATGATCTGCTCATTACTTTCCAACTTATCCTCCCAATTCCATGCAGGCTACATTTCATCCAGCTGTTGAATTTTGTCATAACCTAAGGCCAGAAGCAATTCGTGGCAGGAATCCCTTTATTTTCCCACAGAGCGTTCAGTACAGAGGGCTTTAATCCTCGGTCAAGACTTCAGGTAGGTATGTAACAAACTGCTATTCTCTAACACTTTTTCATTTGCACTGTTTTGAAAAGGTCATAAATTGTGACCTGTTTAGTGCTTGTTCTTTCCCTCCAACAGCAAAAAGTACGTAAGAACAGCTAAAAACAGTTTTACTCATCACACAGCTTTCTATGGATGGTTCTGCTTGAGAGAATGGCTTCTGTCATTGAGAAAAGATATTGCACAAACGGATTTTGTTAGAATTCGTAATGATCTGCAGTGTAAAATGATTTATGACCTTTGATTCTCTAAATGTTTTGAATCCAGCCTACTTTAAATGCAAGTTCTTCTCACCTCTTGCTCAGTGGCCCTTAAAGGAAAGCTGAGATTATCAAGTGAGGCATTCCTTGGTGTAGTTGACAGACGATACGTTGTGAAGGCATCCTCAACTCAGCCTCCTCCTCCAGCCCAGTCCTGAATTTGGATCTCAGTGACCATCAAGACACACTAGTGCCGGTACAGCCAAACACCATGCTGCTCAAGCTCTTCTGGTGGCAGCAGCCCATTAACATATCTCATTTAAGCATTTATTTTTAGAATACTGCAAATATAATAGGAAATGGCGTATTTAACTCTTGTAGATGCAAACTGACAAACTATACAGTATTAGCCAATATCCACAGAATTTTGTGGAAAGGTTTCCAGCTGCATTTTGCTTTATGTTACCTCTCAATTTTTAATAAAACTCAAACTATAATTCACTAACTCTCACCTCCGTTAACAAAATGCCACTTTTGTTTGAGAGTTCTTACTCGAGACTTTGATCTGAAAAATATTTTCCTATTTGGTTTCACAGACAGGATTAGAAGCCAGGACTCCAACTGCTAATCCTTCCTACTACAGATCAGCCGCAATGCTTTGCAGTATTACACTTAAACAAGCAATTAACTTCTTTTGCTGTACAAGGATGAGTCAAACTCCATAACCTGACCATAAACTTGTGAGGTGTTGGGATTAGAGGACAGAACTAAGAATTCAAATCCGGACCTTTGGCACTTAACTGCCACGATACTGGCATAAAACCTTGCTTGGGTATTTAACTGAAGAGAAACATTTCCCTAACTCACCCTGCTATACAAGTCCAGAACAGGGTATTATTCAAGCTGCATAGATAAAGTCCGCAAGTTAACAATCTTAAGTTAATATGACACCTTATGTCAGATTAAGCCACTGTTTCAAAATTCTAACATAACAAAATTCATATTATAACAGACTATTTATAACTACAAGCAAGTGGCAAATTTAAGGGAAGGCTTAGGTCATTCCTTAAGTGTAACAGCTAAATTCAAATATTTGCCTATTTACTATCCACAGCGTCACAATTAGCTTTAAAAATTAATTCATATAACACTGATAGATACAAGATGTACTTGACTTTCAGCACTAACACTGTGTAATTACAACATATCAAGGCTCAGCAACAGCAAACATGAGTTTCTAGTTTGTAGCCCTACTGTCAATTCATTGTTTTTTTTAAAAAAAATTCTGAGTCAGAGTGATACATCCCATTCAGATCTAGAAAAGAAAAAATCCAGACTTCCCAGCAATAATTTCTGCAAACTAGGAATACTCAAGCAAAGCTCAAAAGTAACTCGGCAAAGAGTTGCCACCTAGTCCCCATCACGGGCATTAAATGGTAACGAGTTCCCATGCTGGCACTTTGAACAGCGTGGCTGTTTCCTTTGTACATCTCACCAGCTTTGGTCACATCCCCATGGATTTCACTGATGAAATATGGGAATTTCACAGCTCTGGAAAAAAAAAAATTCTAAAAATCACCCTTACAGAATAAACAACATTCATAGTCTCTTGTGTAAGCTCAAACAGTGGTTTGCAAAGAGGAGCTCGTGTTGAGTTATGGCCAACTGCGTAAGCTGGAGTGGATTTGACACACGGTACTCCCTCAAGAGGAAGGGCATCAGCACGTGCATCGTGTCAATACCAGGGGCAGGTACTTCAGTGCAGTGGCATATATGCTGAAAGAAGAGTAAAATACTTAAAAACATGCTTTTAGGGATAACTCTACTCTGCCCTAATGGCCTAACTCCTGAACATCTCACATGACTGCCATACCTAGTATTTCTGCAACAAAATAAAGATATTTAAGCAACAGTTTGTCCGCTCTGAGTCAAGAATTAGTGCAAATGACTAGTGCCTCACCTCCATATGCCAAAAACACACAGCTGGCTGCCTACGAGGCTCTGAAGCCATCAGCTCCTTGCACAAGGAGGATGCAGCAAGCTACACTAGCGCACAGAGCAGGCTGTTCACTATGCAACATTTTGAGCATGCTATCTGTTCTGGCAGGCATAATTGAACCACTTTGATTTATTTCAAGTGTCTGCTTAGAGGAAAAAAACCACACAGTTAACTCCTAGGGGAGTGACTCATGTCCTATTACAAATATCTCTAAAACTCCGCATCTCGAAACACCCAGAGAATGGTGAATCGATATAAAAGAAGGGGTCTTGAAAATATTTTCCAGAGCCTTCCCACATCCAATGCTTCAGAGGCTCTTAGTATTTGAAGTATTACTGGAAGTGTTCCATACAATTCCCTCTGCACAGATCTAAGAATAGCTATGGACACAGTAGTAAGTTTTTGTCTACATTTGCAAGCCCCTTACTTCCCTCTCAGGAACCACTACTTCCCATTAATGCTAACTTTTTTTTTTTTTTTTTTTAAAAAGGATCTATTAAAACATTACAAATTCTATCAACAGTGCAGTGAACATCAATAAGAATAGTAAGACATCAATATTAACAATTAAATTTAAATTGACACTCTAGTGATGGATAACAAATGTATTCCGTATATCAAGAATAACTGCATTAAAACAGGTGCCTTTTGCAGCCTCCTTGGACGGCCATGCTCTTTTCTGTATGAAGAAGGGTGGATATCTGCAAGCACAAGCCAGAAGCTAGTCTGGCTGCATGCGTGAATAACTCAGCACAGTTGCCCTAACTGCAAACAGGCCTTGGAGTTCAGAGTAAATAGCCCCATCAGCCCTGAAGAGATGAGAATATGACTTGTACCACAGCAGCAGTTCAGGAGCTCTTGAAATACGTAGTTCCAGGCTAGAAAGACCTGGTATTTTGAAGAGGAGCAGTAAGAATAATTCAAATAAAGATACCGCTATGACTAAGAGTAGTTAGGATGGAGATTTAAAAACATTGTGTACATTAAAAAAAAATGTGATAAAACAATGCCAATTTTGCTTTAAGAATTAAGCCAGATGATGGCCCTTGCAGATCTGCTGGTTGCTAGCGTAAGCTCTGTAACAGTGCTAGTGCACAATACATCAGTTCTGACCATGACAGAAGTAGCGTTTTCTTGCCTGACAAGCCCTATTTCTCCCACCTGTACCCACAATGACACGAAGCGTGCCCAATTGCAAAAAAGTAAAAAAAATAGCTAACCTCACTTCAAATTTTGTTTATTGCGGACACATTAAAACAAAAGTGAATGGCTTGTGACATTCTCCCACTAGACACCTAGGAGGAAGGGGAAAAAACCCCCAAAATCCACAACACCAAATAGAAACCACCTGACCAAAGCAATTCCTACCTTGGCATCAGCATCTACAGTTTATGACATAAAAGGAAAAGGAAACATTATTTATGAGTGTAAAAGGTTGCGGACACATGCACCTGAACTCCCAAATATACCCCAACACTTGTTATTAGGCTTGAACTGAAGAAGCTTCCATCCTTTCAGCTAAATCATAATTTAATCCCAAGGCCCTTTCCCCAAGAAACCATTCCAAATAGAATTTGTCTCCACCTGCTGACAAGGAAGAATTAACAGCCAGTTGCCCAAAACTACCACAGGCAACCTCAAAAGAACAAATGTTACAGGACACTGAGACACACGATAAATGTATTCATTTCTAGCACAGACAGAAAATGAGGTAGGATAATGAGGGCAAGGGAGAAGAGAGAAGAATCACATACTGATTACAAAGGAATTCCTATTCTAGTAGTCAAAAAACGAGGACAGAGACATGACAATGTAACCAAACATACAATGATGCTTTTGTCCCCAAAGTACTTGGCTTGCATACAAGGAACAGAGGATCTTGGGTCGGTGGGGACAGGCTGGGGCGGGGGAAGAGCGAGAGGCCGATGTTGGTGAAAAGAAAGTTAAATTGGTTAGTCAGCTTTAAGAAAGACGGTGAAGAAAAAAAAAAAAAGGCAAAAAAGCAGCCTGCTATTGTAGAATCCACCCACTCACTTCTGAAATGCTGCAAGACCCAGACAGGGATTTACAGCCAGCACTTCTAGGCGCTGAATATGAAGCAGAAAACACTCAAATGCCCAGAGGCAGCTTCTTTGGTCCCAGAGAAGCAGCTTTCAGATTGTATGAGGCCATGATCAGAGCCATTTTCTTTCAACAAGTTTTCCACTGCTGAGTCAGTCATTCCGCCCCGCACTACAGACCATAGGAAGACACCTGTACACTGCAGCTTTCAGCTCCAGTTAACCAACCAATATGTTTTTATTTTTAAACAAAGTCATACAACTTCCTGGGTATATATAGAGAATTCAAAAGCATAATCCTATGCCTTAGAAGCCAAAACAACACCGATAATAAAAAAGTTGTGTTCAGTTGGCTGTAAGACAAGGGTGAAGAAAATGGAAGTGCTAAACAAGGTCATAATTTCAAACACTGTCCAGAAACATTCAGAAAGATCATACTAATGTAAAGCTTCAAGTTTTGGTGATGATTTAAAAACTATTATAAAGATAATAAATTCAGTTCAATCTATACTCAACAAGAAAGGGAATGCTGGAGCAGAGGTTTTCTTTAGCTTTAGTTAAAATCAGTTCAGAACAGATTTATTTTCTCAGAGTCCACTATATCTGGCTTTATTTATTTACATGAGCCTATATCCAGCAAGGGTTTAAATTAAATGAAAGTACAGGTTTATAAACATCATACGCAAGTATAAATAAGGCACCTCCTTAAACCACCAGCTTTCTTTAAGAAGGTATGCAGTTTTAATTTTTTTTTTTTTTTTTTAAAGAAATTGTACTACTGCTAGTTCCCATGTACTCAGGGAATCAGACTTCTGCTGAACCTAGAAGTGCGACACTGAAATTGTTCAGGTTATTAAGGTCTTAATTTGTTTAGTGATGAATCCAGAAGTAGCATTTGTATCCTTGAGAACAGTCACATTAAAAAAAAATGCAGTAAGTACTTTTTATTTACAATTTAGGTACTTTACAATCTCCTAGTGATGCAGCCTGCACAGTTAAGTGTCACAGATGCATGCTCTGGGACTGAGTTACACAGTATTTCTGTACCACGCCCTCTCGTTGCACTACTGACAAGTTACCAGTTCCGGTGCCCGCAGCAGTTCCAGTTGCCCCAGTAACATCAAAGAGGATATATGAACACCATCCAAAAAGATGCATGATAGAACTACACCATGACGTTGAAGATGACAGTACATTAAATGATCATTTGCATTCCCGTATGTTTAGTTTTTGTGGGGCTTTTTCATTTTTTTGGTATTTCCTGTTTAATCCTGCTCTCAAAGCCAGAGAATGCAGAGGTAGGCCTACTAGTCTTGGAATGCTATTTATTCAACAAACTGGACTTCTTTTTTCCAGTTTGATGCAATTTTATTGCTAACCAGTACAGGAACGAACCTCCCACATGATCCCTATCTGAATCTCCCCCTAAAAATAAAATCCATACTTGATCATAGCATTTCCCAGAAAAAACAAAAACAAACTCTTAACAGGCTGCTGATGTAATTATTACTTGTTATAACAAATTTTCTTAGTAGTTGTCTCGTGTTGAATTCAAGTTCCCTGTGGCACGAGCCATCTTTCTATTCCACGTGTGAACAGTGCTTAGAACAGCAAAGTCTCAGTCTGTGTCTACAGATGCTACGAACTACGGAACAATTAATCTATCTTCTCCCTCCTCTGCACATTCTCCCCCTCATCCCCAACGCTGTAACACACATTGTTACATTTATAGCCTAAGGAAATGAGGTTTATACAATCACCCCGTGAAAGTTTTACCTAGTCATTTTATTTATCCTTTAGCCATTTATCAGTCCAAAGATACTTCAGAGACAGATTTTAAAAATACGCACTTAGGCTCAAACAGGCATCTTATTAGTGGAGACAGGTGAGAACTTAAGGGCTGCAACATGAACTTAGCTAGTCTTAGACACTGCAGAACCCATGCAGAGGAGCAGCATGAGGAAAGAAACCACGAGAATTTAACTGCTGAATTTCACTAGTTTTTCTATAGCTATATTGAGTTCCTTCATAAGAGTCTAAGGCAGACTCTACAAAGCCAGGTTTTTAACCTCTATTTAATGCTTCTACTTAAACACTGATAGCATATCCAAGAATAAAAAAAAACAGGTGAAATTCTTCAAAGATAAGCCAAATGAAATTTGGGGACGGAACATCCGAAACAAAGAATTCTGCCTGCAGATTAAAGCATAATTAATATGCTAAAAACATGAAGATACATTTATTAGTACAATTAGGATATCATCCCATATAATCTTTCAAGAACTAGTAACAGTGGTACTAAATTGCATGGATCAGTACCTTGCTTCACTGAATAGAGAAGAAAAACAGGGAGAAAAGCATCATCATCTTGCACATGGGAAGAAAAAGGACTGGATTATGAACAGCTGTCAGAAACATATTCCATACCAGAAGTGCAGCTCTTTTGGCACAAGAGCTTGAAAATCTAATAAGAAGAAAGCAAGGAAGATAGCACATTTTTTAAGCTCACTGTCATCTTTCAGTTGCTTATCCAAATTTCACTTGCAGATGTCAGGATGAAAAGAAACAGTCAAAGAGCAGCAGCCGGAACGGGTGTTGCATTCACTTCAAAAGATCTGCATGCAGGAATAGTTTGCCAGTATCAATATAGTGCAAGCTGGCAGGACTGGAAAGTTACAAATTAAGTGTGCCTTCATCAGTGACCTACTATGAACAGACCTACTGAGCTGCTAACATATTTTTAGTTCAACCAATTCCTGCCTTTTTTGGTTCCTCTGGGTCTTCCAGTTTATCCAGTCATGTGCACTTTTCCACTCCCTCTTACTGCCATGTAGTTTTTCAAGTTTAGCTCCAACTACCACTTGTTTCTGCTGCTGAAGTGCTCAGATTTACAACATTACTACAAATGGCTCATATGACGGCTAAATCTTGCACGTAGCAAGCAATCTTTCAGCTGAAGAGAGATTTGTACAGCATAGAAACTTTTTCCTCCCACCAGGAAGATGGACATACTCACCAGCTGATACTCGCTCCGACGGCTGAAGGCTTCCTTGATTCCCGAATCCCTCCACAGCGCGCCCAGTGCGGGTACATACAGCTGGAAGGTGGCAGGCTCTACGGGCATTCCAGCTTTGTTTTCAAAAGCCATCAAAAACATTCCATGCTTCTCGTTCTCGGTGTACTGCCAAGGGATCCCCAGTTTGTCCCGTGCATCAACCAGAACCCTGCAGCCCTAAAGAATGATTCAGACAATAAAGTCAGTGATAAAAAGATTAACGTATAAAAGTAAGAGGACTCAGAGGTACTATAAGCATATTTTTTATTTTTTAATACTATTCTGGTGAGACTGAACTCAGTAGAGAATCGTCAACATTGTTTATTGCGACATCTCTAACAGAAGTAAGATAGAAAGAGCTTGCTTTTCCAGCTTTCTCCAGGTGGAAAAAAATCTAGCAGCAACAGCTAGCGGCAACAAGCAATATTACCAACAGATAATAAACAGGAAATGCATATGAAAAGTGTTTGGAAACTAATGTAAAATCCTCATAGCTGTAGTTTTAAAAGTAACACCATGCCTGAAACCATATTCTTCCATCTTTTTCTTTGCATTTGGGTTTTAGACACCAAAAAGGACATATTAGCTTTCTCAAGCATTAGGAGATCAGAAGAACATTAAAAAACATTGTTGAAAGAACATACTGTATATTCTGTGAAGCAACCAATATTGAGCATCCAAAATTGAGGAAATAGTCACTTCCAGTGCTGTAGGCATCCACCAACTAGTTAAACGTTTAAAAGATAACAATACCAAACTAGCAAGGTCCAAAAAGCATGTTGCTGTAAAGCAAGATTTTGACACGATCTACTGGGATGCTATGTAACACAGCTATCCCACTTTACAGACTTCTTGAAAATTTGCCGTAAATGAGCACCTTCTGTTGAGACCCTTTTATCCAAATGGTGACATCCAGTAGGAAACCCCAGCAGCAAGAGGACTGAAGACATTGCATTGACTTCAAGCTATTGAGCTCAATAAAGCAGGTGCAGTTTTCTGTCAGCATCAGCTAACTTTTTCAGTTTGCCATACATTTGCTAAGAAGCCATGATAGTAAGTGTGAGTGCTCTAGTTCTGGGAAAAAAATCTGGAAAGAAAGTGATCTAGTTCTCAAATTTAACTCAGGATTACTGAGACTGCTTAATTCACGTTCTGCATTTTTAATAGAAACTTAATTTCATATGGCAACAAGTCAAACACATGAGGTTAAGTCACTTTGAAACTTCAGTCTTGAATCTAACTACACCTAGACCAAATAGCTTCAGATGGCCAAAACTTATTTCTTAATAGCAAGCATCATTTTAATAATGCAGAGATCTGTTAATGGTGGCTTAGCATCTCAAGTACCATCTAAATCACAAGCAAAACATATGGGTTACATTAAACTACTTTTCTCAATGCACCGATCTTTCGCTTTTACAGTTTATGAAAATAAATAAAATTAAAAAACACAATTGAAGGTCTGTTTCCACAAATACTCACATGAACCCCACATTATTGGACTGGGGTTTTTTTGGGGTTTTTTTTTTTTTCACACTTTAAGTTATCAAGACTGCACATATGCTTTCCTAACACTTGAACCTTTCACCTTTCCTATCCTTTAACAGCACCACACAAAAACAGTGACTTTCCCAATGGAAATCAAGATTGGAGATGGAAGTCAGAAGCAACTTGCTATGAGTGTCACAGAACAGGAACTCAAGCAACAGGAATTCAAAGCAAAGCCTCATGGTTGTCACTACACAACAGTGTTCCTGAAGCACAGTTTCCCCCAAATGTAAATATTTATGATTCTCCAGTGATTGTTACTTTCTTTTTCTAAAGTAGAGAATATATTTCCACAATACCATTGTGTAAAATTGAATATATTTACAAACTGCTGCTTTAAATTCCAGACATAACTATTTAGTAGCTGTCATACAGACCAAAGCCAACTCTCATTTCCAGTTACAGAGTTTATCCCTCTACTAACAGATCTGCTTTATTTGAATGGTGTTAACAAATGTAAGCATGAAGAAAAAAACCCACACTTACCAAGTTCTCTCTCTGAATTGCAGATGCCTGCACTGTGTCTCTCGACCTCAGACACTTTGCAAACCCCTCACTTGCACAGAACGCCATCCCGGGTGCAATCCAACTCCCCCTGCCCCCAGTTGAGAACTTTGAGATTTTTCCACAGCATCGCTGTAACCAACAGTGGTGGGGCAGGGCTATTTCTAGGCATTTAATGCCAGGTTGTTTCCACTCAGTGAGAAGCAGCGTTTATGACCAGAAACAGTTAATCAGCGCTGTGTCAGCTGGCCATCACCCTCTCCCCAGCTCTCAGACCTCCCAGCCCACACAGCCAGCCCTGACCTTTCACCTGCTTCGGCTCCAGCTCTCTGCGGCCATCTCACCCAGCTCAGCTCCAGCTTTTCCATCTTACAGCTGATTTAACCCTTACCCATCTCACAGCTACCGCATTGGCAAGACTGCGCAATTCCTGTTCCATAACGCAGCAGCGGGACCTCGCTCTGGGCGCGTTTCTCCACACCCTCGCTCTGCCTTTTCCCGCTCCCACTGGAGCATCTCCAGAGGCTGTTAAGGAAAGTTTCATCATTTGTTTGGAGAAAACCATGGAAGAGAGTTTCAAACGAGAGCGCAGAGACTGCTCATTCCCAGAACAGTCACTTATCTGCTGGCTGCTGCTCCTTGGAAATGCAGGTTTAAATCTCCCCGGGGCAAGAGAGGGAACTCAACCCGGCCCTCACAGCCCCTGCGCCAGTGCACGAACCACCACAAGGTCACCTGCCCATGGGGAGCGCAGAGCATCACCACCTTCCTCTGTTTGAGAGAGAGGAATGGCCAAATCACACTCTGAGCCTGGGACAGAGCGGCAGATTCGTGTGCAGAGACATCAGCCCTGGCACTGACAAAACAGATACAGACACAGATAGCAGGCCGACTTTAAACACCGCGTGAAGAACAAAAATAGGAAACGCGTTAGCAGAATGCTGTCCCATGCATATCCACAGGAACAGCACTGCTAAAAATTAGAATTTGTAGAACACACCAGCTTTGAGATATACAACTAAAATGAGCAAAACAGCCAATGTTTCTTCCCTCAAACTCTTAGTGGTTAAAAGTATTTGTGACTCGGCAAGATCCCCAGTAAAGTGAATCTAAACTTAACATTTCTCCATCTCCACAAAACAGTTCTATAAATGCTACAAGCAGATGCCAAACGTGAAGAGAAACAGAGAAATTCCCAAATTTAGATCCCATGTATTATTATTCTTGTATTTCATAGTTACTAGTAACACTATTTTTTTTGCAGCTGCAACAAGTATTTGATAATCGTTGCCCATTAATCTGCAGTTACAAGTTCCCTCCTTCTGGAAACACATTCAAAACACTTTCCGTACCTCTTTCCTCCAAAAAGACCATCAGGGGAGATAGCCAGAGAGTCACTTTCATCTATAGGTAAAACTGCTTAAAAGTTTATACACACTGTTGATGCCCAGAGGTAAAGATTTCATTTAAAACATGAAATTTAAATGGAAATTCTAGGAATGTTATTTATTTTAGAAAGAACAGAATAGTCGAATATATTTAATAATAAAGTATACTTATTAAAACTGAATTTTCAGACACCATTGGTACAAATAAGAAGAAAAAACACAATGAAAAGTCCTATTGCATGTAAACACTCCCTCTCCAGTTTTAACAACGGAGGTAACATCAGACTATTTTCATTGCAGTGCTCACTCCACAGTAAACCTTACCAACACTGCTATGACCATTTTTCTGGTTTTCTACTACCTTAGAAAATATCAATTCACTCTTTCATTCAGAAGATGGAATACGGTCAATTACCACTTTGTTTTCAAATTTGGAATACAGAAATAAAAAGCGGCAACAACTTTTGATCTGAAACAAATTTCCGAATAGTTCAACTGAGCTAAAGCTTTTGTGTGGCAATCAAAGCAGGACACCGAATAAGCACAAGTGGAAAGAATTAAAATTCACACATAAGGATAGTGTCAGGCACGAGAAAACGGCAAAACAGCAGCATACTGGAAGCACTAGTTAGAGAGGAAAAATAGGAAGTTCTCAGTTCCATTCCTTTCCTAATAATTTTTAACATGTTTAAGTCACTATATAAATCCCTGGCATAGAAAAAATCTGAATGGAGATAAGGTAGAATAAGAAAAGGATAGAGTAAGAAAACAAGAGCGTGACACACGATCTAATTCATGAAATATAGTATCATACACAGAAGCAAACACTAAAAATATCTAGAAAGCTGCAGCTTCAAAAAAAGATAACTAAGGTACGACATATATCAGAAATCTACAGAAATTACAAACCACTTGGAGAAAGGGAGAAGATTGTTCTTTCCCCACCCCTTGTAACATGAGTGGTGCAGCAACACAGCTATCGAACAGAAGGTCAAACTAAAAGAAGGGTTTTTCCTTTACACCCCCCAGTGAGACAAGCTCATTTACATAGGATGTTGGCCAAAAGTATAAATAGACTGAGAAAACAATCACGACAAATGGGTGGAAGAAAGGTCCAAAGAGGACTATTCGATTACATTCCAGATGCAACTCCTGGCTCAAGAAGTTTCCGAAACCAAAGTCTTGCCAGTAACTGTAAGAGTATACCAAAGTGTAGCATTGCTTTGTTCTTGTACCTGGTTTGGGGTTTTTTTTTTTGGTTGGGTTGGTTTTGTTTTTTTTTTTAATGTCAGAGGCAAAGTACGAGATCCTTGGCCTGACAGAGCACAGCTGTTCGGCACTAAGCAGAACGTTTGCTACTCACCAGCAGTATGAAGGTTTTACGAGCATTTGCACAAACGCTCATTACTAGGACTGACTCAAACATATTTTTTCTCCTTTACTTTTGAAAGCATTCTAGCCTTAAAATACAAGACAACCTGGATTTTTTCCAAAATAATAATTAATTAAATGATTTTGTGGGAAATACGAGAAAGGTTATCACCAGCTAATGTCACTTGAAGGCTGTGATGCCTGCCAATACATGAAAAGCAGTGAGGCAGTGTTTAAAGAGCAGCTTGACTTAAGAATATCTTACATCAGTAGTTACATTAGTACATAAAACACAACATTCATGTTTTAAATTGAAGGATTAGTTATCCTTAAAATCTCACACTTTTTGCCAGACAGACCAACTCGGGGGCTGAGGGAACGCACCACAGTTAGGCACAAAACAGAATGGAAACAACTGGTTGGGGGTGGGGGGAGCACTCGCTCATAAGGAAGGGCAGGTTCTTCCATGCACAGAGCAACAGTCAAGTCATCAAAAGATTTAATTATTCTACTCAAGTGTCTAGAGAGAACTTGCAAAACTACTTAGAGTTTGTATACAAATAGAAAAGTCTCCTACAGCGTATTTTCTCAAAATAATTTTAACGAACTACTACAGGCTATGAGATCACAGACAACAGAGTAACTCTTACGCATGAAATTCTGCAGCAGCTACTTTTCACGGTTTTACCATTAATACGCTGCTCAACCTCACACCAAAGCCTGATCTCCAACATCCATAGCACTTATGGAAACTGTTGTTGTGAGTAAGGCGCTGATCACCGCTGATAACTTGATCGGGGGACTCCAAGTGACAGCTAAAAGGCAACACTGTCTTCTCCTGTAGCTGTAAACCAACATGGACATTGCAGGCAACAGGGAGATTCAAACGTGCTTCCTACTGTGCGTTCTTCCTCGCTGTCGACAAGGAACTGGCAGGGTCTGGGATCACAATTCACAGAGACCAATATAAATCTGAACTAACGCCAAAAGGAGTGCTCCCACCTCAGCAAGATATTTCTCATACAGCCTTTGTGCCAGTGGAACAGTACGAAGCGATGCAGCTATACAACAGAGGCCCAGCTGGACCCGCGAGTCCAACTGTCCTGAAAAACTGCAACAGCTTCACCATCACTGGTGCCACGAGAGAGAAAAAGCTGAATCACACAGCCATAGATGGGACTGGACGCAGCAGCAACACTCACTGGCACGTAAAGAGAGATGATAAAATGTAACCTATGTGTATTTTTAGAAAACATCTTTTAACCTTCCAATAAAGACATTTTCAACTACCATTTTTAAAAATAAAGTTGTCAGTGTTTGCAAATGTAGCTGTATGCACTTTTTAAAAACTGCTGTCTGGAACACTACGAAGATGATGATCTACTACTAACAAAGTAATAGTAAGACAATCCGATTTTTACAGCAGGCTATCATAAAAGCATTAACAGTGTTTTTATTTGATCTCTGCCCTTGGAACACTATAGCCAAACAGCAGCCAAGAACCAACATCAGTAAGGATAAGGGTTCATGTTACAGAGCAGTCAGGCTAGCAACCAGGGACCATCAAAAAGGGCATCTTCCCCAGTAGGGTAGTTCCACCCTCTCCTGTCTGATAGATTTGCCATTCATCTGAACCCACCAGCCAATCCAGTGAGCAAACATCACCAAAACCTAGTTATTTTATATAAGATTTGGCCTCCACTGCCTATGTTAGTTTGCTGTAAGGCGAGACAGACACAAGGGCAGGGTGGGAGCAGCACCAGTTCGGCCAGTTGGACAATGAAAAGGCTCGACAGCTATGCCTGTATTTTCACCATTCACATATTCCTGTACTGCCCAGGTGAGCGCAAGGTAAACAGTAAAGATGACCTACCTTCCAGCCCAACACACAAATAAAAATGGGAACAAAGGGAAAGTGTCATTTACTTAGTCCACAGGAACACAAACACTAAGAAACATTTGGATTGCCACTGAATCTCTGAATTGGGAGCAGCAGTGATGTCTGCTTGTCTGGAAACTCTGAAAGGAGCCCTTGTCTTTGACTGCATCCAGCAAAAATGACGACAAACGCAGCAGCAGAAAAATACTCTCACTGCAATCTTTACTTGCAAGCAGATACAAAGCAGAGAGATGACTGACCTCAGAGGTGACCACTGGTGCAGGAGCTTAAAGAAAGTTCTGAGTTAATGCTTGCAGAATTACACTACCAGGTTTCTCCTTTTCCTGAGACCACCACACTAAGATCTAGTTCATAGTTAGCTCACGCTTTCAATGGAGCGGAAGCAGCATCTGCAGTTCCAAAAGTATTCCTATCAGATTTGCAAGACCCTCTCATGTTGCCCTCAAATATCCTGCCACAGTACCCATGAGATGTGCTCAGACAGAGGGGAAGGGGAGAGAGCGAGGAGCCTTCAACGTTAGGATAAGACCAGTTGCTCACCCCTACGAGGGTAAAAAAAAAAACAAAACAAAACAAAAAACCCATGCAAGTGAAGGAAACTCATTTGGAAACTCTACAGCCTCTGACCACTTCCAGCTTTTTCTCTTGTATTTTATTGAACTTACTTTTTCAAACAATGTACTAGTTTTCCTTTGCTCTAGAGTTTTCTTGTAAACATTGTTAGTAGCACAATTTGCCCATTTTTTTTTGCCAACACTGTTCCCATGTTAATTATAAAAATACATAATTTTTTAAATTCAACCAACTGAATACAATGTAAGCTCCCAAATTTAGCCACTCAAGTGACTAAACTTTTGTCTGGAAAACATCAAAGCCTGTGTCTGCAGTCTCCAGGGACTAACTCGTTCTGCAATACTAATGACTACATCACAAGAGCATTGTAAGCTCTGTTTTGGAACAATAATGAATATTTATCATTTATTATTGACAACTACTCCTCTTCCACTGTCCACCATGATGAAGACAGATTGCTCTCTCCTAGCCCAACCAAGAGATATCCCAAGTGCAAAGAGACCGCCAGAGCTAATGGAATTTATACTTAAGACACAGAAAATACATCAACTGGAATTTAGTAAGAGTTCCGTTGATTAAATGAACCTAGAACAGGAAGACCAACAAGACTCATAAGGATTTTTTTTCTTTTCCACATAATTTTGTAAATATTATTTTTTCATGTTAAAATAAACACTAAACAGTAAAAGCACAAGATACAACTACCTTATAGTCAGAGACCATAAACACAACATCAGCCCATTCAAGGCATACAGAGTACCTGCAACAACGATGCAGCAGCAGTCTAGGTTGTATTGGCTGCAGAACTCCAAAATTCTTCTTAAAATGGACTTCAGCACAGGCTACTCCTTTTGCCTGCTTTACTGTCACTGATACCCAAGCTGTCGAGGAGAAATGCTCTTGGGCATGCCCACATCTACTGCAACTGCTCTCAAAAGTCAAAGATAGATCCTCAGGGAGCTTTCATGTTCAAAATCTTTGGTTGTTTTTCCCCACCCAGAGCCCACAAATGAAGTTACACATCATTTCCTGAGTAGTCCTTTCCTCCGCAATTCCAGGCTTTTCAATTCCTTAGTCAATCATCACAACTCAGGCCACAGACAACAAGAAAACGCTCACAGATGTACCGAAACCTCAAGCTGGCCTTCCCATTTTCAACATGGAAGCTAACATTACCAAAATCTCCACAGATTATACTTCAGGCTTTTAAAAGCTGAGTTCTTTCCTCTCTTCAGATTAAAATCTCCCAAACAAGCTGGTGCAAGTACCACTCTGGTGTCTGTAGATTACTTCAATTATTTTCTTGTGCAGCTCAACCAGGATTTTTCAAGCAGCTCAATATTCTCATACTTGAAACAAACAAAAAAACTCCAAACATTTAGACATGGAACGCCAGAGCTGTGATTCGTGAACTGTCGTCAAAGGAACCAAGTAGAGTAGCAAGGCCAACCCATGTTTTGGAAGGTGTCAGAAGATTACTCCTTCAGCTCCCGTTGGAAGGCATCAAAACGCTCACGCAACACCACCAGCCATTTCTTAGATTTGAAACTAAAGGTCCACAAAAGTTTTCCAAGTGCCTCTATATATCCAACAGTGGCCTTAAAATTCATGCTGCAGCAGCGAGCCCTGTCCTATCCCCTTTCCTTTTCCAGGCGGGCGTGCTAAAGCCATGGAGCCTGTGTACTCATACCAGAACATTAACACTGCTGCTTTTCACTTCAATCATCAAAAAGTTCCAAAAAGTTACTTTGAAACTTAGCCTCGATTAACAAGCAAAACCCTAGTTAACCGATGACTATTTACCTTAAACCAAAGCAAAACCAATGTATTTGAAGACCATCCCACAAATGCCAGAAAAAGCGAGCAAGGCCCTGAACCATCACCTGTACTAAATGGAAAAGTAAATTCTGTGTCACCGATTTATTTCGTTTCAGTATTCTGTTTCTAACTAGGGTTTCCCAAAGTGGAAGATGAGACACAGAAAGAACAGGGTAAGGAAAGAACCCAGCATTAAGATATCAGAAAAGCAAGAAGCTGAAAACTCAAAATAAAGTGGAAGCTGACACTAATGTCAATTCATACCTGGCACCATTATTTTTGAAGAGGTTTTAGGTTCTGCTCTCTGAATCAGTTCCCTCATTTTCCGTAAGCTGTGCAGACTGCCCAAATACTACTGCAATAAGCACTTTAGAACTACCAAGCTGAGAGAGTAGTAATCCTCCTCCTTCAGAGAGAAGTTTAGTCATGGTTGGAAAATGAAAATTGACCATTTAATCCCAGAGATTTACACTGCATTTCTAACTCAGATCTCAGTGTAGTAGAAGCTTAACAGAACCATTGTTTGGCCATGCTGAGCCCTGTGTGGAAAAAGGGGCCAAGGTTGCTGCAGCTGTACTTCACAGCGTCAGACAGATTTACGTGCTATTCAATAGGATCATTTTCATTTCACATTGTTCACGTATCGTGTTATAAAAATTCATCTTGTATCCTTTCTTGTAAGTTAGATACATGGTGATCTCCACTCCATTTAGTCTTAATGAACGATCATTCTAGTCTGAATTTCCTGAAAAACTGAAGAGAACCTGTAGTTTAAACACTTTGTTACACAAACAATGGCAATCAGGTTCACTTGACAATTTACAACAAAGAAGCAAAATAAGTTTACTTGAGACACTTTATGGTTTTCTACAGAACAACATTTAATACAAGAAAGTATTACACAATTACCCTAGAATAAATGCACTGACAACATCACTGTTTTGAAAGCCCTGTAATTCTATCTTGGTATTTGATTTCTCCTTGATGATTATTGCAGAATATCAAGTTGCTATCAGGTTTCTTTTCAGATGAGCAAAAAGCAAACAGAACATCTACTGCCTTCTCCCCACACTCCAGTCTCAGACCTCCTTCCCACCAGAAAACTCATGTAGTTCCCTTTGTTTGCTCTTCCTCCTTCTGCGTACTCTTTCCATAGCGACCATTCCCAAGCCAATCCCCCAAACCTATGGGTGAAGAGGACACTGTATTCTTATATGGAAGAGTCAGAGAAATAAGAGAAGGAAGACTCTGACAGATGCTGTCCACGTACCTAGAAGGGTAGTCCAACTTTACATTCCCCAATCATGAACTGCAAGGCCAAAAGGCTGTCTGTTGAACCACATTAACTCACTTCCAAATTTTAATTTGATGATTAGGAGGCTTAAAAAGCTGACAACAGTCCAAGAAGTGTCATTAACTACCAGTCTTGAAATCAGAACACCTGACTGCTACCTTGAGGACCTGGATTCTACTCTAACTTCTGCAAATTTGCCGAAAGCCATCCAGCAGACAAGTGCTTCCAGTGCGTAACTCAGCTTCCCCTACTACAAGATGGAGACACTTTCCTTTTCAAAGTACACTAAATTCTACTGCTGAAAGCTCTACATCATCTGCATATATAAAATATTACAAGATTTTAACTAGTATTGCTTAGACAACTTTTCCATTTTCACAAATTGCTTCCTTAAAAGCCTTTGCTACTACTTTAAATCAGCAGAGTAATAAATAAATCAGTGGCAGTACCAAAATAAGCATTAAGACCTCTACAATAAAGCTCCTTATTTCTAGGTGTATAGGTAAAAACTCATAATACTCTTTTTGCTTGCATAACTCCAATGAAAGAAAAGCTTCTGGACTTCAACTTTCCTGCAGTTAACGGGCTCCTGCAATACACATACATACTCCTGAAAATGGACTAAAAAAAAGGAAAAGAAGGTTAGTCAACAATTTTCCTGTTCACTAACAGAAGCAAAAGCCTTCATGGAGTAGTGGCATTCTTAAAAACAAGAGTAATTGTGTGTGTCCAGGTAACTGCATAATAAGCTTCTATTCCAAACAAATCTGAAGATTCAGAAGTAACTCTTGTTATCTTTAATTTGCACAATTCCCTTTCCTTGAATTTTCTGCAAAATCTCACAGAGCCTCAAAAATCAATGCCACCTAAGAACAGAGGCAGTCCTACCGAAAAACATGGGCAGGGAAGTAGCAGTTCTTTTAGAGAGAGATTAGAAGGATGAAGAGATACACATTCTTAAGTGAGCTTTTTATGCATCTTCAGGGATTTTCTGAAATATAATCACTTCTATCTGCGCAGGGCATCCAAGCTCATTTCCCAGAAAGAGACAGCATTTGTCATGGCTGGTTTTCCTTAATTGTCTGTAGATCAAAGACGCTACCTGCAGACTATCAGTAGCCTTTATGTTCTCCACTCACTATAGAAACACACTACCAGCACTGTAAAGCCTGCACATGCATTGAAGAACAACTTTTTTTTGCGAAGGTACCAAACCAAAGTTATTTCCATTTCAGAGCTATGCCCGATAACATCCTACTCTAGCCAGCTCTAAGGGCCTACGCTCCCTTGTTTCGGAAGATGTACCAAGAAAGAACCACTTGCAGCCACAACATCTATACAGGGACCCATTCCCATTTCCTTTCCCATCTCGAGGTACTGAGACTCAGGGCACTTTGCAGAGGCGCAGAAATTCCTCCTCGTTTCTTCAAATCTTAAAGCTTCTCCAATTCTGACTTAAAGGATGCTCTCATAATGTTTTTTCTCCAGAGCACAGGCCACACCTATATCCTCTTTCCTCTGCGTTTCCACAAAGCTTTTTCTCAATCTCCTTTGCAGAGAAGTTTCCTTTGAGCCTTTTTTTTTTTTTTTTCCCTCTGTGCCTTCCGATGGCTGACGCTGGAAGCCCACCCAGCCCCTCCCGCAGCCGCACAATGGGTACACGCCTTCCGAAACACCTGCACCGCAGACCACCCCCTCCTTCCCCGAGCTGCTGAGGCGGGGCAGCCCAGGGGGGAGCAGCAGCAGCCACCGCCCCGGCCGAGCTCGCTCGCATCCGACGGCACGGCCCAAACCTCCCCAAACTCCCCGAACTGCGGGACGGTGCCTGCGCCGGCCTCCATCCCCAACCGCTGCGGGCGAAGGCGGCCGGATCCGCCGCTCCCCGCCCCGGGCCCTCTCCCGCCCCTCACCTTGAGGATGTTCTCGTAGATGGTGGCCCGGAACTCCAGCAGCGCCTTCTGGTCGAATTCCCGGCCGTGGATGATCCGCATCTGCTTGAGGAAGGTGGACTTGCCGCTCTCGCCGGCGCCCAGCAGCAGGATCTTCACCAGCCGGCGCACGGCCCGCCTCTCCCGGGCCAGCATCGCGTCGATCTCCCGGCTCCGCCGCCGCGCCTCCCGCTCCGCATCCCGGCTCCGTTCCTTGCCCTCCCGCCGGCTCTGTTCCCCGGCTCGGCCCGTCGCCTCGGCCGGCAGCAGGCAGCGGCTCAGGGTGCGCACCACGCCGGACATGGCGGCTGCGGGACGGCAGGAGAGCTCACAACGCCGCCGAGACCCCAGCCAGCTCCGCCAGCATCGGGCGGAGGCCAGCGAGACGCTGGGACCCGGGAGGAGGAGGAGGAGGAGCAGCCGCCGCAGCCGGGGGCTAAGGGCCGGGACCGCCCATTCCCCTTCGCCCGGCTCGGCTGGGCGACGCTGCGGAGGGAGGGGAGGCGGGGTGCGGCCCGCGGAGGGAGGCCGGCCGGCCGGCCTGGGGGGAGGGGAGGCGGCGGGGTGCGGTCCGCAGGCCCTGCCCGAAGAGGGGGCACCGCCGCCCCGCTCCTCTCCGAGCGGCGAGAAGACGCCCCCGAACCCCTCGGCCTGGGTTCAGCCAGCGGCCGCCTCCGGTCCCGCTGAGGCGCGGGGCG